>JAYRBT010000010.1:13109409-13133382 GCA_036023395.1 Myiotriccus ornatus | reverse complement strand
CAGGGCTAACGGGCTCCATCTGCCCGGGGAGTGGCCCTGACCAGGAATCGAACCCGGGTCTCGGCGGTGACAGCACCACGTCCTTAACCACTAGACCACCAGGGGCTCCCAGTTGTTGGTGTACAACCAGGTAATTTCTCAACTTAAAACTAGAGGTCTGTGTTTGCCAACTATGGGCAAATGCCCTCTGCTCCTGACCACTTCAGTGTGTGCTGAAGGCACTCACCAACCAACAGGGCTGACTCTCCTGGGCTTTACTTCACATCAAAAAAATACATTGAATGACACCAGGTGCTTCTCAGTGCAGGGAAGAGAATCTGCATCCAGGCCTTGATGAAGCAGTTTTGTGAACCAAGACTCACAAGCAGCTTTGCCCACTTACTCCCAAAAGCTCATGAGAAGCTCAAAGGCTGCTGGCTTATTCCTGGAGACCCTACTGATGCGAAACGCCTACTGAACCTGGAGCACCTTCTGCTCCCGGCACTATTACGAGTGTCCCAGCTTGAACAGTCTAATAATACTTAGCAATAACCTCTTTGAAGCCAGAGTAGGGGTCAGGCTTTTGATGCCCCTAAAACATTTCCTAACTGAGGCCTAATTCTGCAGCCCTTTCTCACACTGAGTAGCACTTAGCTGTCCCAGTGATGCCAAAGTAACAGCTTGCACAGAATTTTCACTGCAGAGGCAGAGAAAGAAAATGTAAAAATTAAATTTACACATAAAGATAAGTGGGCAAGGATCAAATACCTGAGTCAAGCATCACTCACTCATTCCTTTTTCTTAGCTTGCTCCACAATAAGAGGGCATTTCACATCACAAGACTGCCCTTTGCACAAGGGTCCAACAAGGTCTCATGAAGACTTCATAAATGCTACAACTGCTCTAGAGAGAAAAAAATGAGATGTCTCCTTCAAAGCAAGTGAGCAGGGAGGAGTGAGACAGGATCTCCTGACTTCTGGACCAAGTCTGGTCTTGAAGGTCAGTGCAGATTGTGGAGATTAGCTGAATGAATAGCAGACAACATACCTAAAATAATAGAAAACAGGAGAGTGGCAGGTCATGAACATAAAGAAGTCTGAAAATGAAAAAAACCCACTCTTTTCTTTTTTCTCACAACATCCTTGCAGTATGTTTTTGGTGGTTTTTGTTTGGTTGGTTTTTTTCTGTCAACAAATTCCAATACTGAATACTAAAGCCTGGATTCTGGCCTCCTGATAATAAGTAATTTGCCAGAGCCTGGTCACAGAGAGGTCAGAAAACCATGTAAATTGCTTGGATGGGAAAGCCTCCTTCACAGGAGGAAGCTGTAGGTGGTAGAGAGGTTCCCTGCCACAATTTGACATTCCCCGGATATAGTGATATAGAAAGAGACGAGAGCAATGCTGATCTTCTCCCATCGGGCATCTTTGGCTGCCCTCTGCGGCAGGAATGGATGTCAGGCCTCCAGTAAATAGTGAGTGGTTTCTGTCCTTTATAGTAACAACCTCTATACAACATTTCAGCAATTAGAAAAGAAATTGTTTTAAACAGTGTCCAAAAGCTGAAAATGTTGTAGTGAGTTTTACTATACACCTAGTTGCACATGTTACATTTTTACTGTCACATATCCAGAGAGGGGATGAGACAACATACTCATCATATCAGACAAGGTTTACTTCTAGGGGATTTACTGTGATGTTTGCATTTAATTTCACTCTGAATACACCTTTGTGATAGGGGGAAAACAGAAGATTAGACAGCATGCTCTGGGTGCTCTTAATTCTTCAGCCATAGTTACTCATATCCACATGCAGAACCAAGCTGATGGGTTGATCTGGAGTAGCTTTTTAGAGGGAAAGGCCTAATTCCCTGAGAAGCCACATTCTGTCATGCTTTTCCTTTCTGGCCCACCGGAGAGGATAAGGACCCCTTCCCAAGGTCATACCTGCTCTCCTGTGCCACGCTGTATGCCTCCTCCATTCACTCTGCTGACCCTCAGGGAGCACGGCTGGGTCATCATAATGGGAAATACTTCAGTAGGGAGCTGGTAACTGCCACAATGCACACAACCCACCACCGAATAGGTTATGCAGCTTCCTTCCACATGTCAAACTAACGTTTTACACTGAGCATATTGCAAAATGAGCACTCAGCTCATTGTTCAGCTGTATCTCAAATCCTCCTTGTTTGGTGTTTGAACCATAGTAATCTCATTGAATGAGAATGAAATATTTTTACCTCTCAAGATAGATGTCCTGAATATTCTCCTTTATGTCTCACTAAATACACAACAACCCACAAAATATTTCAGTCAGCATTATACACCATATTACTAACCAAACACAAATGTTAGAATCAAATGTAGTTGTAGTTCAATTAACACCATCACATCTCCCTTCTAGGAACATTTTTCAAACAACCTTTGTGCTAAAATCAACATGGCTGGTCTGTGTTATTTAATTATTGTCTAGGCTTAAAGATCACCCTTTGCTTTTCTTTAATTTGAAAAAAGAAAAGCTTTTTTTTCTGGATTAACACAAATATTAAACGGCAAGACTGTGGAACATAAAGGCGATGGGTTGCATTTTGTACAGGATAGGTTCTGGTTCAATGAGATCTGGGATGTGTGCCAAATTAATAGAAAAAATCCTGTTCTTCCTCTCCAATAGCCACAATGTTCATTATTAAGAAAAGCATATGAACCGCAGGATTTGATTTTAATAACACCAATGTCTTCATTAATCTGCACTTTCCATTTAGCCTCATTACTAAGTAAATGCTGAGTTAATGCAGCACCTATTATTGCTGGATTTTCCATGAAAAACCTGCTTTCCCTCTTCTTTTTTTATTCATTCAAGGACTATCAGGTGTGTGTGTCATGTTTTTAAACAGGCTGTTCACTGTCAATGGCTTTTTTTTTTCTTCCCTCAGGTCTGTGTAGCTACTCTAGTAATGTGTGATCTACAATGTTGATAAGTAACAAGAAAAACCAACCCAAGAGAACAAAACCTTGATAAAACTGCTCCTGACTCAAAACCATATTTGTTTTGGTGTTGTTTTAAATGCTGTCATGTCAAGGAGCCTCTTATATCACCTGCAACTGAGCTAATCTTTCTTGGATGCTCCATGCAGCCTCCTTCTAAATCACGATTGCTGATGGCCAACATCGCTTTGTATCTGCCGAACAAATAGTGGCCTTTTGTCCAGCACAAGTTCCTAAACAAACTTAATCTCTCTAACACTGTGACAGATGACATTTAGATGTCCTTGTTACCCTTAAAATGAGTTTTATTGACAATCAGAGAACAAAAAGAAGGCCCAGATAAAGCCCAATGTTTTATAGGCCTGCTAACAACATCTTAGTTCTTAGTGCAGAGGGTGTAGAGAAAGCCTGGAGTTGCCCCCATTTTCCCCTGCTTTGCTATATCACCATGACAACAGATATAGAAATCACTTAGTGACTCCTAGAAAGAAAACACAGTGACACAGTACCCCTTGTATGGCGAATCAAACTAAAGCTTGCATTCAAATGGCTATTCAGCTTGGGCATTCATGTAGAGGATAGGGTGGATTTTACACAGGTAACAACAACAGAAAGGCCAGCAAACACTCCAGCCACAGCATATGGTAAAGTCTCTGTTTAATTAATGCATCCTCAATAGAATTTATCCATTTTAAATTTGTTTTCTTTTACTTGAAACATCATTAATGTAGAGGGCAACATTAATCAACATCTTGCAATTTAAAAGGACATTAAAAAGTGATCTTTCCCCCCACACACACCACAGAATCTTTTCAAGTACTTTTGCTCACTGCGACTGATTTCAGGCAGAGTCCTTAATCGTAAGGCAAATCTAGAGAGGCCTCTACTGGCCAGCCTCTCCAGCTGCAATTTTCCCATTTTTAAGTGACTTGGAAAAGCAAGCAGTGAAGTAGTTACAAGCTTTTATCTTAAAGTTGCACACAGAACGGATTACTGATAAATATATGGTGCAAAACATAGGATAATTGTGATTTTTTGAAGCTATCATGTAAGGTATAACTTTGGGGTTTTTTAAAAAAAGTAAGAAGACTAGAAAGATTTATCCCGGTTGTGATGTGTTTGCCTCTATGACATTTTGAGACATTTTAAGATTATAGGTCTAAAAATTAATGGGTAATCATTTTCCTTTGTGGAAAGGGCTCCCCTTAAAGTTGGGGCTTAAATCCACTTACATTTGAAGTTCTCATATGCATGTGGCATTTTATATATGAGTTTCTCACAACTGGACTAAAACATACATCAAAGCTCAGAGAAATTAAATCAAGAGTTCAAGAAAAGGAAGTTATTGAATGATAGAGGGACCCTGCTTCTCTGGGCTTTTCACAGTGACAACATAAAGACAAAGAACTTCAAAATCCCCCATTCAGGTAAAATTTAATGTTTCAGGCAATGGTTGTTGTGCTTTATGCTAATAACAGCAGTTTTCTCTGGGGAAAAAAAAGTTTCTGTTGTCTCCTTTAAATGAAAACATGAAGTGTGAGTTTGAAGACACTTAAAACTAAATTGACTTTCTTCCTTTAATTCTTATTATTCTACTTATTAACCACAAACAACAGGAATAAGAAATATCTACTAGGCAGAGAATGCGACTCACAATGTTTTAACTTACTACTGTATAGACAGGAAACTTCTAAAAACCTATGGAGAATGGGCAAACTGACAGGTCTGGTGAAATAAATCCCAAAGTTGAAGGCTGAAAGAAGAATTGATTCTAGAAATAAAGTGCAAAATGTTGATGGTAAATAAAATTAATCAGTTAAGCAACTTACCTCGGATTGTGATAGGTTGCTCCAAAACCTTAGCCTAACTTACTAAGATGTGTGTGTGTGTGTGTGTAGAATACACATCACAGTAATTCCCTTTTTTTTTTTTTTTTAAAAGTCTACAGTCTCTAGTAAATTCTTAGGAAGTCACACAGATTATTTGCATCATACTTACGGTTAGAAAATTTTCCACCCTTGGGTGATCTATAAATATACTTTTTTTCTAAATAGAAAAGGATTTAATAAGTATCAAATACCGTAAGAGCATTATCTAGTAAGATCTTAACGTTTACACCATAAATCTCACATCACATAAATTTATCTGTCCTTCAGCTCAAAGACTATTAAAATGGAAAAAAAAGAGTTGTATCATGCCAGATTCTCCAGTCTAATTTACAAGCACCGAAAGAACAGGAAAAAAATCCGTATTTTAACAAGCCTGTATATATAGCATTGCTTACAGTACCCAGCACTCACTGTCCTTCTGTACAATTTTTGTGCATCCATCACGCCATATAAGCCACCAGGTAATTTTACCTCTGATTACCTTTCACCAGAAAGGCTGGGGGTAGGGAAGGAGGTGTAATACAGGTCAATTCCTACCTCATGGTCAATGTAGCCTTTAAAAAATAAACAGCAGCTCTGGAGTTCGCCCTGCTAGTCCCAACAGTGACACCTCCTGGGGCAAGCGGGCTCCAGGCAGCTGCGAGACTTTCTCTGCTTTGAGGTACAGCGAGAGCTCCGGCCCGCAGAGCTGCACCGCTCCCAGGCCGAGAGCTTCTTTGAAGAAACTTCTCAGGACTGAAGCACTGCAGGGAGGAAAATGAACAATCCTGTTTAGTTCCATCAGTTTAGTGAGGAAAGCACAGGAACCAGCGGCCATGTGGACGGACAGTATGAAACACTAATACTATCCTTCAGGTATCTCATTAAAAAAAAGGGGGATTCAGTTTGGAAAGCAGTGCTCCCCAAACAGATTAGGGATATGTGCACTAACTGTGCCCACAGTGAGGGCGAACATTAGACACGGTGGCTTTCTTGCTTTTAGCGGGTTCTGTTGGGTTGGTTTAGGGGGGTCGTTGGTTTGGTTTTTCATTTGTTGATTTCTTTCTTTGTTGGTTTGGTTTGGTTTTGTCTAGTATAAGCTCACCTGTGCAGAAAAGCTGTAAACATTTAAACATGTAAACACGTTAAATGACAGTTTCCACTGATCTCACAGCATTTCAAACCAAACTTCTAAAAACTATGGGACAAATAGTTTATAACCTACAAGTCCAGTTCTGCAAACTCTGGGTAATGGGCACAAATCCTTGAACAGCAGGAACCCAGTAAGGACTGGTCGCCGCAAAGAGATTTTGTCACAAGCCACAGTGTTCCGAAAGAAAATTGATAAAACTGGATTGTAGGAAAAACATATTCTAAATATGTCTAGATTTAGAATAGCCTTTACTGGTGTTTGACTTAAAAAAGAAAAAAAAAATTGCAAATTTAACCCATGACTACCCCTTTGCAAGTAGAGTAACCTTTTCCTTTAGATTCTTGCATAACTAATGTTGAAAAAAAATATTATCAATCAGTTCACAAAAAAATGGCCAAGAAATCCACAGTGGTCTTTGATGTCAGGCTAATAAAAATAAAGTTTAAGAATCATACATTTTTAGGAATATGGACTGTTAGTATTTCATTGAGGAATCTCTGGCATGTGGTAATTTCCTGACAGAGATAGAATTACACAGATTTGGTGACATCAAAGTGTAAAAGAGCTCACACAAATTGGTTGAGAGGGTTTCTGTTTTCTTATTTCTAGTGAGTTCATTATTTCTATTTAAAAATCCAAACAAACAGCATGTGAAAAACCAATTAATAAACATTTTCAGTATATGAATTTCCAGGAAATGATTCAGTGGACAAAAGTAATCTCAAAATGATACACAATTCCAGTCAAATCTCAGTGATCTGACAGCTTTCTGGGAACTAGCACACTAGAAAGCACATAGAGAACTCAGGGAAAAAAAAACCTCTACAGATCTGCTTTTGCAGGTAAAGCTGCAATAGAATTTTCTGCATTTTATTCGTCATAATTTGACAAATATGCAACTTACTGATTAAAACAAAAAATCCAAAATTAATAAGTTGGAAGTTAGAAATCCACGGAGAAATTAATCACTACTCAAGAAATACTTTTTTTTTTTTTTTTTTAATTCAGCTGCAAATGAAGTAGATCAAACCAGGGAAAAAAAGGGAAACAATGCAAAAACATGTATAGTATTATTACCTGATTTATTAAAAAGCCCAGGTGTCTTACTGACAAATCTCTTTTATAAATATAATTCTTCCAATTTTGTTCAATAATACATATGTAAAAGAAATATTGTATATTGGCTGCACAGCAACACATGTATCTAAAAGACAGAATAATATTTAAAAACATTTTAAGATAGTTTTATCTTCCTGTTCCAGACAGAATATGCAGAATTACTCACGAACAGTGTATTTTATGCATCTTTATATTTTAAAGCTTTATCAAGTTACAGGTTAACCGGATCTTTTTTTTCTCTTATAGTCATATTTGAGATCTTGTATTTACTTTCTGGTGTGGTGTTGTTAATATATCATAAATAGGGTACAATTAAAAAGACCACAAAATACAGTAGCAGAGATAAAAGACAGTTTAAAAAAAAAAAAAAGAAAAAAAATCCGGGGTGGGGTGGAGAGGAGTGGAACAGGGACTAATCTGGGCTTGTACCTGGAAGCCAAAAACTGCAAAATGGACGAAGTTTCCCCAAGTACCTGAAGTAGTAATTCACCTAATGTCTACAACAGCCAGGAAAGATTCCCTTTCTGCCTCAGGAGAGCCCATTTCTCTGTTTCCCAGGGGACTCGTGCAGTGTAAAGCTCCAGAAAGCCCATGGGCTGACATGGGGAAATGGCATCCCGCAGCACAGGGCAGCCCAGGCAGCCCATCAAGAGCAAAGCCAAAACCAGAGCCAGAGGCAGCTCCAAGGCTGCCAACACAACTGCCTACAAAAGCTGCCAACGAGCCAGAAACTGCTTGTGGGAAAATATCAGTTACCCTTAGCATCTGGGTCCCGTGATTACTGTCCAAAGAAACACAGACTGGTAAGACAATGACAGGATAAACAGCACTTCATTCCTCCTATTTCTCCCCCTTTACTCCCACAGATTTTTGGTACACTACCCCCCAAATGTGGGCACAATTTTTAAAATATTTAGTTGTTTTAATCTTTATGTTACTCATGAAATATAATGAGTCTTCCTGCTTCATCTCTAAAAATAGCTTTCGCACGCGCTTCCCCTGGCTCCCAATGTACGACACATAGTGGGGCCATTTGTTACCATTACTGACATGTTTGTGGTGAACTGCAAGCATGTTTACAGTAGAAATGAAGTCCCTGCTCTCTTGGAGGTAATCCTGGGGTGTCTAAAAGACTCACAGGAGTCCTTGACATGGATTCTCTAAAACAAATTTCTGTTCCCAAATTATCTTTGGGCCAAATATTTATATTTTCCTTCTAGTTCAGGAAGGTAGCAGATGCAAAAGTTCCTGATGGTTCTAGCAATAGTGCCCTGCACTAATCCTTTGCTATGGGACATGACAATGAATGGGAGAAAAAGAGGAAGAGGAGGGCTTTGCACTTACCCCTTGCAGTGTAATAGAATGAGAAATGGGGCTTTTGCCACAAGTAAATAAGGCAAAGTGAGAACTGGCTCCCTGAGGTGATGGGTGACAGAAATGCTAGTGAACATAAAGGCCAGAGATGCCTTATGGCAAGTAAATTGGTCCTAACTTCCCCAAACTATGCCAAAGGCTGATCAGAAAATTTTCCAGTCATTAGCTTTTGGTTAGAATTGATAGATTTCCATTTTTCCTGCAGTATCTATTCACTGCAGTTTCTATTAAAAATATACAGCACTATCATCTTACCAGCATAGGCTGCTCTGTTTTTTTTTCCTGCAGAAATTCACGAAGAGAAGTAATTTTAACCAGAATTGCAGTTCGTACATTTGCACCACACTGAAACACACCCAGACAGTCACTCGTTAAAACTTTCCAGGTATGTGTAACATATATGGGACTGTGCAACATGCCAGGTGTTAGACAAAACGTGAGGTGACATCCTTCTGTGGACTGGGCTATAGCAAATACAATCTCCTGGTGATCCACAGGGAAAAAACTCACCGCTTTTTTGTGAACTTAATAGAAAATGACAGAAAAGTACAAGTTGCTATTGTCTTTATATTTGGAAATCAGGCAAATCTGTCTCTGCATGCACAACTTCATGCTTATAAGCAGCAAGCCTACACTAAATGTGTCACTAAAAATATTCTTTCCAGTAAGGAATAAGGAGCTTAGAGTAAAATAAACAAAATGTATAGAAATATCTGTAAGCTTCAGATATATTTAAGTGTATAACCAGCAACAAAATATCCAAGGGAGGCTT
Organism: Myiotriccus ornatus; assembly: GCA_036023395.1. Classification (NCBI taxonomy): domain Eukaryota; kingdom Metazoa; phylum Chordata; class Aves; order Passeriformes; family Tyrannidae; genus Myiotriccus; species Myiotriccus ornatus. The sequence goes on along the minus strand of JAYRBT010000010.1, from coordinate 13,124,134 downwards.
ACCAATAACATAAGAGGAAATTATAAACTGGAGTTCCGGTGTAATAAACAGAGAAATATGGATTCAATGCCACAATCTGTATTCTTGTTTGTATTTGTTTGGTTTTTTTTAATTCTCACGAACAGAAAGGTGTTTGACTTCAGCTCTGGACTCTTTGGATCACTTGATCAAATGTAGCCGAGAGATTATTATTTCTATTTCTGTGTAAACTAATGAATTCCAAACCCCATTCAAATTTATAGTATTATTTATACCTTCATTAAAAAAACAACAAACATTATTGCTAAAGAGTTCAGCTCCTTCTTATGCATTGGGCAGGGTCTATATTAAAAACCAAATGTATCTCCAGTGTGAGGTTGAGCTCTGAGAGGAAGTTACTGGACATATCATTAGTATTAGCCAACCTTTTACTTGGAAACAAGAGAAAAAGTATATGTGAAACTGCATTTGTTTCAGTGAAACATAGCACAGAAAACTAGCCAAGGTACCCAAGACGTGCTACAAGCCCCTTGCTTTCAATACTGAGATGTGTACAGAAAACTGTTTGATAGCACTGAGTATAGTCAAAAGGAAACATACCTTGGACAACATCACACATCTGCCAAGAGATAAATGACAGGCTAACTCTGTTTTATATTAAGCAGAAAAGTTGATGGTGTAAAGACATCTTAGGAGGTTGTTGCTAAAGTCAGACTGTACATGCAGACTTTCTATGCAATATCATGGTGCTGATTTTACAATAATTAAAAAAAAGCAAAGGAGATTATTTGTTCCTTTTAATAGCTTGCTTCTTCTGTTCATATACAGTTTATTTACTGCTTTTTTTTGTTTAGTTATCTTAGTGTCTTGAATATTTAGTGGCATACAGATCCTGCTTGCATTCAACATTTTCATATTTCACTGTATTTTAATTACTACAAAATCTTATGCATAAGTCACATTGTAATATTATTTGCTTCCACTCCACTGAAAATAATGTACATTTTCTTGAACATGGAAATATTTTTAATTTTTAATATGGAATTCTCTGAGAAGGCACACAGTTTCAGTAGTTAGGCCCAGTGTTCCAAATAAAACGTGTCACCTCTGTTTCAGGCAGAAAAAGGCTTTGTATCTTATGTCCTTTAAAAGAATGACAGTGACACTTCATCCTTCACAATCTTGTCATTCCAACATGACCAACAGAAAAATGTTGAAGCTGTCACTAGTATTCATCTATTTAAAAAAAAAGTTTTTTTTTAAAATAAGTTTGGGTTTTTTTCCTACAGAAACACACTTATGCTTTTATAAAGGCAGACCTTTTTTCCTCTTAAGACATCATCTGAAACTACAGAGATCTAGTTAGCTGCACACACACTCTATGTTCACCCTGCATTCTTTGGAATAACTGTCCAAATTTTATTAGAATTTCCTTATAATGATGTTATATGATGTCCTTGTGATACTTGCATATGTAGAGATCTTAATATTGATTTACTGTGTCTTTTGCCCATCCTCAAGTAGTGTAGATAGCAATTACAGCTGTTGGTGGTATCTATTTTGTCTTTTCATAATTGTCATTTTTGGTTCTACTTAGGATTAAAATATGAAAATTGCATCACGTGCACGAGTGGGGCTTCAGCCAAGTGATCAGCAATATCACGGCAGCGTCATCGTTTTCACCACCATCCTCTTCATCTTGTTTATGAAAATTGCATACTGAGACATTAACTTTTCGAAGGAATGTATCATCACAAGAGCTGCCCTGACAAGAAGCCCTCATTCAGATCATTAATATTTTCCCCAAAAATATCATCAGGGACAGAGAAACACCTGTACAGCTGCACCAGATGTTTCTTGATAGTTCTGCTTGGGTTGCTGTCTGAGATTGATCAGTTCAATGCTATTCCTCAGCTAGATCTAAAATCATTTACAAGCTCCTTATTGTTAGGGCTTTGCTCAGCTGAAGTTGCAAAGGTGCAGTGGCACATTCACTTAATTGCACAATGGATTTTTAAAAAGCAGTAAAAGTAAATAACTCTGATGAATAGTAAATGACTGTTCATTCTCTCCAGTAACCAAAATAAAACATATTACAACCATATGCTTGGAAGAGAGATAGGTAATATATGCAAAGAAACAGCAGAAAATATTTTCTAACTGCTGAAGTTCCTGTTTTTAGAGCAGTAATTTTCTTCAGCACATGAAAAAGAAATCCTTGCACAGGATTGACTTGATACTGGTTTCTGTATAATATGTTCACGTACAACACACAGTTGACATAGGGAAGAGCAAGCATTACATGCAACAGCCTTGCAAGCGTCAACTTTATCTACCAGTACTCCAAGCAGGGTATCCTCTCACTTGTCAATGAACTGAACCTTCTACTAAAAATTGAACTGAACAAAGAAAAATGGTATGAGAAGGTGTTGTTTTTTTTTTTTGGTTTTGTACCTTTTTTTTTTAAACACATACTGAATGGTTTTAAAAGATCTTTTGCACACATTTGGATACAGATGAGAACAATTAAATGCCCTCTAATAATTAATGTATATGTAATCTATAGCATGCATTCTCTTATTAGAGGCTGTGGGGTTTTTGTTGCAATCTAGCTAATAAAGGCTTTCTTTTCCACAAGAGAATTTTGACAGGGTTGACTCCAGACGGCTTTCCAGCTGAGGTCTGGGGCCTTGCTGAACCTTCAAAATTTTCCCATTTGAGCTGCATCAAAGTGAAGGAAATTCAAGGATCACTAACGTCTCAGATGGTAGCACTTGCCCTAACAACCAAGGTTCAGGAATTCTTTGGAGCAGGCTGAGGTCATTTTTCTCCCCTTTTCTCCTAATGCTTTTCTCTATTAATCAGAGCTCACAGCTCAGATTGGTCTTCAACTTCCTCCCAATCCTTGCTAAGCCTGTCATTTCTAGCTATTATTTACTTTAATGGACTTTGGCTGATCCCTTATGAAGCTTTGGATCTGAGAATAATAAGGCTGGAGAGTAACGGGCACAGACATGGGTGTGGGTTTGCCTGCAGATTAACCGTGGCAGATGGGCTTTATTGCGGTTTCCTGTGTGCCGAGTGTTGATTGAGAGGGTATAATGAGAGAGGTGGTGTCTGCACAATGGCTGCAGCCACTTCATTGCACCTCGCGTCTAAACAACCCCATTTTTCTAAATCTTTGGGTTGTGAAATTTTAGGAAGTCAGAGCACAAGAACAAGTACAAAAACAACTGTAAATAACCATGAATGTTAATCCAGTCCTAATTGGTCCCTTCTTTCATTATGGGTACATTTTGCTGAGCTTCCCCCCTCCACCCCCCCCTTTTTCTTTTAGCAAATGAATGATATGGACAGCTATGCATACATTTGACTTTTATAACAGTTTACCACAAACATTGCTTCATATCAGCCTATATTATTATTAATATTAATGTCCCATTAGCTTTTGCATTATTAACATCAGCAGCAAAAGCTTATCTTGCAATCATCCTGTTATGCTTTGGGTTTTTGTCATCTTGGGGAAATTTGTTTGAATTAAATTATCTATTGTCTAAAGAATATCAAAAATAACAGCAGGAAAATTGCTTAATAACTGGCAAAATGTGTCAAAAATATGCTTTTCTAAGCCCAAATGCCATTAACTTTCAACAGCAATCAAGATGATAAATTATTTTCAGCTATAGGTACTATCAAAAGATCTTTTACAAATTCCCCATTTTAAGGATTTTACTTAATTCCTCCCTTTCACTGATGGATTAAATCACAACTATTGATTCTTTTCTTCCTTTGGGGCTTTACCCATCTGTCCTAACGCTTTCATCCCAGCACCCCTTGGGCTGAGAGAAGTGTTCTACAAATGAACCAGTGAAAACCTGGAGAAGATTCCAGGTCAAGTTTGTGTACAAGAGTTTAAATTTTTAGTGACAGTCTTCCCTTACCACAGACGAAAGTTTCCACACAGAGCTGCACAAGCTAGCCCCACCAATTATCCTCCTCCTTTGAAAACCATTATCAAGTTTTTCAAAACTTCTTTCATTTCACTGTTGTCACTCGATGAAAAGGAAACTAACCACCATGTCAAGACAACTCGGCTGCCTGGCAACCAAGGGCCACATTTTAATTCTGACTCGCTTCTGGTCTTGACTAATGGAAAGTGACTATGTAAAGCCAGTCAGAAGAGTTGTTTGTCACTTCTGAAATGCAAACAAAACTATATTGTTTCGAAAGTCCTGGGCGTGATTGATGTAAAGATTTACAGTAACATCATTCATTTGCCCCTGTGTTTTAGTGGGATTGATGTCATATCTTTTCATGCTTTATTAAATGCTTTCGGAGAACTTAAATACATGATGCTTTTTGTCCTAAAGAATCTAAAGAGATTTTTCTTATGCAAGAAAAGTGGAGTCCAGCTTGCAAGATTAAATGATTCAACTCAACATGTGTCTGTAATTTAATAAGAAACATCAGCCCAGAAATGTGAACATATAACAAACCGAAAGAAAAAAAAGCCAAGACAGGAAAAAAAAATAAAATCAACAGACTGGGGGAGGGGAAGGAAAGATACACTGCTAACTTGCCAGCAGTCAAGCTTGTTTGGACAAAATTACCCGTAGCTGTGTTAATTTTTTTCACTTTCAATACTAAAAAGAAAAGTTCAGATTCTGCTCCCCACCTCTTTAACTGTAAATACATGCAGTCACAAATATAAAACATGTGTCCATTTTTCTAGAAAACATTACTGAAAACATTACAGGTAATATCAACATCAATTATCCTGACTAACTATGACAGATTCAAAGAGGTTAAAACAGCTTGTTTCCAAACTCATCTAAAAAATCCCCTCTAAAAACAATTATATTGCAAATTATTTTTTAAAGGACAGGTTGACTTTTCTATTAAATTAAAAATTAGGAGAGGATGGATGAACCTACACACAGTCTTCTCCTCTGAAACAGGAAGACAGACACACACATTCTCCACGTACAGATATAATATTTTGTTGTAACACACACACACAAAATATATTTATATATATTTATATATGAAACAGAAAGGAAAACATAGCAGTACTTTCTTTTCTATTTCAAGTATATAAATCATTCTTCAAATGCCTATCATGCACTGAGGCAATAATTTAATGAATATTTAGGGTAGTGGGCTTAGGCTTTTGCAAATATATCAGCATCAGTGTTATGCTAGACTTATTCTCCAAAATCAGTACATTAGCTTTTTGCTGTTCTGGTAATACCTGTTAATAAGCAGACTCTTGTCATTAATTTTTTTTAAAAAACAGATATTAAAATTTTCGCACAGTAATAACATATGCTGTAATTACTTTTGCCAGCTGGGATTCTTAGGGGTAGTCCACAAAGCATCCAGCATGTCAATTCTCTGGGCAGATATTTAAAAGTTTTGGTGAAGAAAAGGGAAGCATTCAGCCTCCTTTGAGTCCTGGTCCCTCTTGGTCCATGGTGGAGGGGATCCCATTCCAAGCCTTCCTACAAATCAAGCTGTCCTGTACTGAGCTCATGCAATACAACCCCCCTGCCTTACCTCCCGAGCTCATGAGATGTGGGACTTCATACCCCATGTTACCTAACCTTGACAATCAAATGGTCCAAAGTAGGAGTGCTCAGCTCAGCATCAGCACTCTGTCCTACAGGGTAAGAGGATAATAGATATTGATTACAGGTGGCTGCTGGGAGCTATCAGGTGGATTCGGTCCCCAGAACACGACAGTATTACTGTCAGTGGGGTGAGCAGCTGCCAGAGCCACACGAGCAGGCTTTCAGCTGAGGGCCAGGCTGCAAGGGGTCAGAGCACCCTGCAGAGGACAAGCAGAGATAGCCCAACACCAAGAGCACCACTGCTGTGGCTCAGTAGGGGACACTGTGGGACTCCTGGCACTGAACCTGTTGGATTGTCAATACTTATTTACTTATTGTAAATACTTATAAAGGATGTGTGCCTCTCCACCTTCCAGAAAATAATTGGATCTCTGCAAGGCCTGCTATTTCAGGATCGCTCAAGGCATGATTAAGAACTAGTGACCTCAAGGAAGGAGAAGGAGGAGGAGGAGGAAGGGAAGCAGCTGCCCAATCTTTCCTTTGGGTGGAAGTCAGGACTGGCTCATACACAGTAGCTCCATTGACTCAGGAAAATAATTATGCATTCATTCAGAAGATTATCTAATCAGTGTAGGTCTAGATATTAAGTCAGTGGGTTACCTCAGCCTACCACCAGCCTCAGCAAGCCCTGCATCTCCAAGAAGAAACAATTTAAGAACATGCACATTCCAGGATCACAGCATTTTTACAGTCCTCATCATAGCCAAAACGCAAAATCTGGGTGTAAAACTGTCTCTCTACAGCCAAATTACACACAAAGCGTGTTGTAAATCAGCTTCACCCCAGGGAAGGCAAGCTTTAAACCTTCTATCATTTTACACAGCTACGTCTAACCATCATGGCAGAGGAAGCCTGAAAAGGTCAAGAGATTTTTCTAAACTACCTACATCTCCGGAGTAGCTCAAGAAGCCACATAATCTAAAGTCCTCAGATAGTATCTCTCTCTGTTGTTTGGTTTTTTTCCTTATGGAAATGAATGTGTAGCATTCTAACTGCCTTCAGCTTCTGCTGAATGAAACACATGCCAGCATCTCTAGAGCAGCACTCAGGCAGTTGCACTCCCCCTTGCACTCTCTTGGGTAATCCTCCTGGGGGAAAGAATACATAACGAAGCCCTCAGCTTACAAGCTGGGAGGCCTGCCACTGCTCATTGCCATGTTATTTTTCAACTGATTCAAAGGTAACACAAGGGCTGAAAGCTTGTAGCTACTTCTTTTGAGAAAATGGAGTCCAAACAGCCCCTCTTAATCCTGGCCATCAGAGACTCCAGTAAGCTACCTTCGATCAACTAAAAATTCAAAAATAAAGAAAAAATATTCTCTTTTGCGGTTTTTGAAGGCCCGTGCTCCTTTCCAAAAACAAATATGCAAATCAAATTGCAGTGAAACTGAGTGAAACTTTATACAGTTGTTCCAGGTTCATAAACATTTCATGAACTCAGATTAAATTTCAATTACAATACAAGCACTTCCATGAACGGCAGAATGAAGGATGCCTGTTGTCCCCTGGCTCTTAGATTCCCTGGGACTCCAGGGACTGCCAAGCTCCAATGGAAAGTGTTGCCCCAGGTGGGACAATCTCTGTCCTGTGAGGACTCCTGACACCTTTCCCTCAGTGGGCACACCAGCACATCTTCCCTTGCTACCAATTTCCACAAAAGCTATAGCAACTGGTCAGCAGATTCACGACCTGTAGTGCACGGACTGACACAGACATAAAATGCAGAAATATGTGATCATATAAAACATATTAATAAGCTGGATAAAAACTGTATTTCTTTGGATATAGACAGAACCAATGACAGGCCAAGGCTACACACAACAAGGACTAACACACGACTCAGTGGTGAACCCTGTCTCTTGGTCACAGAAAGACCTTTTCCTCTCACTCCTGGCTAACCTGCCCTGCATAGGACTTGTCTGCCTTTCCACCTGGTTTAGCCAAAATTCTTTCATCTTTTACCTTGTATGCTGCTTCTTTTTCTCTTTCAGCCCTGCCTTTCAGCTGCTGCTGAGCTCACCTTCTCCCTGCACTGCAGGCACATCGCCTCTTCTGATCCCCTGGCTAAGTCTCATCAGCGATGGCATTCACAGCCCATGCCACCACTCCCAGGAGCGCAGGCAGACCCTCCCCTGCCTCTGATTTCAATTCACTGGGCTGCTTGCAGCCCCTCACCTTGCTCCTGGTAGATAAGGGCTCTTCAGCTAGGCTCACACTGCCCCCTGTCCCAAGAAAGGGCTCTGGACCTTCCAGTGTCTTAAAATTCTGATCACCAGGACAGGGATCACTACTACTCATAACTCCAGATGATGCACTGGTGCCTCACATTGTGCATGTTTGTCAGCTTTTCATTGTATGTTCCTTTCAGCAATGAATACAGCTTATTTTTGTTGCATATAGTGCCATGCAAATTTAGGGCACTATTTTAATGCATGATAAATAATTACTATAATTAACAGGAGAAAAAGCGCCTCCTGGCAATTTGTCAGGACTAGACACCTCTTTTCATGCCAGATATTTTCATATGTATGACATGTACATATAAGATCCCTCTTGCCTCTGTGTAGAGACATGCATCTCCCATTAGCAGTAATGGGAATTATGTGTGTGCACTGAGGGGAAACTGTAGTCTACCCTGGTTGGTGTGCTATGTTAGTTTTGCCTTATTGGATCATATGGAGCATGCCATAAAAGAAAAGAAAAAACACCTTTCCATCTTCATTGTTCAGAGAGAAATATATAGGAAGCCCCTGCACACAATCGTGCTTTTAATTAAGTGCTATTTCCAGGTGCTATTTCTCTCCAATTTCCTGTAGCCATTTATGAAAGAGAAATAACAAAAATAATCTGCAAAATGAAATGATGAGGGATAAAAATTAGCTAGGGTTACTAGACTGATGAGAAATTATTCTAAAAATGAGCATTTTTAATAAACCACATTTTGAAACTATAAACATCCTTGTATTGGTAGATGCTGCACTGCAAAATACTAAACTTCATTTCACTATCAATTTTCTGATTCATCTGAAGAAGTTCATTATCTGTTAAATTGAAGGCAAACCTCCCACAGAGGAATGATATCTAAGATGGATGTGTTTGTGTGTGAAAGGATAGTCTTTCTTAGCTGTTTATCAAAAAGGACATGCATGGAGTAGGTACTATAGTTCACTACTTTGTAAATACATACATATGTACAAACATACGACACCGGTTCATTTTTGTCATCTGATTGTAACACATTAATACAAATTTAGTCCAAACATCCAAAGTTATGCTGCTAGGAATGTTGCCATCTGGTTTTAATGAATATCTGGGGTCTATTTTTCAGTTAAGCTTTTCATATTGTGTTTGTATGTTGTTTTTTTTCCAAGCTATCTGCATAATTGCTTAAAGATTTTACTGCAAAATTAATATCCTCACTGTGAATGAGGGAGCAGGGCAAAAACCAGGATGACAAAGGCTGAAATGAGGTGAAAGGCAAATTCAATTTTTCCTTGCACCATAGAAACCTCGTCAGGACTAGCTTTATCTGGTAATCCACATTTAAACTTTAACCTGTAGGGGGGCTCTTTGTGTTAGTTAATGTAAGCATAAAAAGAGTCTGAACCACTAATCAGATTAATCATATTTTGTGAGACTCAAAAGCTTCATTAAAAGGACCTCGTTTCCAAGCTACACATTTCAGAAAGGGAGAAAAAGTTGGCTATGAAAAGGAAAGAGTAACACTGAAATTCAAAAAGACACAGACTGTGTGTCTCCTGGAATTAAACCAAAGAGAGTTAAGAATTGGAACAATGTCCAGCTTTGTAAAATACACCTTGATGATCCCAAAATAATTAGGACATTTTGCTATTGAAAGTATACATTCCCTACATTTGCAAAGCTTTACCTTATGCACGAGACAGAACTATTTATTAGATAAATACAATAAATGTCTTCCTTTTCCTCACATTTGCAGAAGTCTCCCTCTCCACTGAAGCAATCATATTTCCAAAGTACTTCAGGTGACGCCTCAGAGACAAGAAAATGTGAACATCAGAAGAATAAGAACTGGAATTTGTCATCTGTAGTCAAGTTATCCACACTCACACAAGAAACAGTCCAGTTCAATAATGAGCATGAAAGTGAAAGAGCAAGCTACTCTCCCAAGCTTGCACTGCATTCTGCTCGCTTTCAAAAACACCAGAATATCCTCATTTTCCATTAAAAAAAAATGGCTTGCCACAAATTAGGTTCCAGTCAACTTCTGTTCACGCCTATGGAATAAAACATGTTTTATGATCAGAATCCTAAACTCAAGGTTTTCTTTGTTAAGTCTAACAGGAATCATTTGCATTTAGGACAGTGTGAAACCCATTCAGATCTCAGCTTACCTTGTATTATCTAGAGTTAGTGGGCCTTTGAAATCAGGAGATGCTTTGAGGATACATTAACAAAGTTGAAGGTCTCTGGAAAATTATTCAATACCAAGAAAATGAAACACATTAAAGCAGTCATATTCTCCCTAAAATGTCTTATATTTAAGTGGTAGGGAGAGAAATCAAGACACGACATCATGGGGAAGATCACTTGAAATACAGACTCATCCATTTTCCAGCCTTGGGACTGGGGAAGTGGAGTTAGCCTCACCTTTGTTTTCCAAGTGAGAAGGAGCTCACGCTGTATCACAGCCAAACTGTTTGCTTGCCTTTCACCATTACGTTTTCTTTTTTTTTTCCCCATAACTTGCCAAGATCTTTTACTCCTGCCAGCTGCACAACCCTCTGCATGATCTGTCTTCAACTGGTAAGTTCACTTCTAGACAATTCAGGTAACCTAAAATACATTTTTACACACATTGAATTCTACACTCTACATGAGGTTATGCACTTAATAACTTCCTAAATGTCTGTTTACAAGGTTTGTCCATAATTGCACCAAGCCTGAACTGCTTGGCATAGTCAGTTATACCTAAAGGCACTACTTGTTCCCTGGCTAGGATGACAGCAGGTGAGGAATCTTCTGTAGTAAATTAGCAGTCACCAGGGAATTGTTGCCACAATGAAAAGCTCAGAAGGAAGGTCAGAGCTTGTGTGGGCAAATTTCCTCTCCCACCTTCGTTCTTTCAGAGAGCTGATGTTGTCCAGTTGCTGTATGTGCTACAGAAGCTTTAAAAGAAGCACAGTGGCCAAGCTTTCTGCACTCATAGAACGTACACTTCACACAAAGTTTTACCACAAGCTGTCATTGTATGGCTGCATTTCTGAGTGTGTGCCAATGCGTGCCATACTGTGCCCTGAGGTCTTCAGTGTTTCTTCATCAAACCAAGCAGCTGTCAAAATGTACCTCAGCTCCATCCAGCACACATTCCCCAGCTTTCTCCTCCAAGGAAAAGGAGGGGAGAAAGGACAGCAAGTACCGAGGTCTTGCTCCAGTGAGGAGCTGGGATGTGGCCATGGACAGGTTCCCAGGTTCCTAGTGTAGATGTAGACTATTATATCAATGAATTCTCCAGAAAATATCACACAAAGCTAAGTTATTTATGAGCTGACTTCAGCACATGTTTGCACCTGTGTAAAACTGGAGCAACTGTACTACGTTTGGCAGAGTGTTTCTAAATCTAAGCCGATGCAAGTTAAAGCAGAATCTGTCCCTTTAGTTTGGATTATAAGCAAGAAATGCAGTCCTAAAAATACAGACACAAAGAATTTTGCCTGAACACAATGAGAAATGTTCATAATTCTGTTCCAAAGTTATGAATTTAAATGATCTAAATGTAACTCTAAAAAAAATGAGATCTTTGTAGTAGGAAAAAATAAGTAAAGTACTGGTATGTGTTTGTTAGTACCATTCACCACCAGTTTGTATTAGGTCACGTTTTCTCAGCTGATACTGTCTCACCTTGCTTTATGACACATTCCAGTGGCATCCATATCAACACTCCCAGAGTGTATTTCTGTGCAGCATGAACTGTTACAGTAAAAAATATACCCTATCAGCTTGTCATCTGAGCTGTGGTACTTCCCATACCATAGCAGGGCCAAGTCAAAGGGATTAGCTTGCAGTTCTACTGTCAGTCTGCCAAAACTGCTGGAGATGGTTTAAGCTGGTCTGCTTGCCTCTGCCCTGAACTGCACTGGGGCTGTGCCCAAGTCAGGGTCTAGCTGAGGTTCAGAAATAGCTGAGAAGGAGCAAACTACTGCAACTGTTGCTACTGGGGTGGCAGGACTGGGCTGATTCACTGCCCAGCGTGTGGGCGACTCAACAGGGTATGTTCATTTCACGAGAGATGGAACTACAGTGGAACAGCAGCAAACCTCTTCAGCAACAGCGTTCAAAGGCTGGGAGGATTCAGATTGTACTCACCATCTTACACAAAATATATTCAATCATTTTTAATGGGATCTCTGTTGAAACCATGTTAAAACCTGGTTGACTCTGTAGCAAGCCTTCAGCCAGAATGTTAAGTGTCTAGTGTACGGAATAAGTTTGCACAAAGATCTTGAGAATCTCTGTGAAAATAAGACAATAATTTATGAAAGTTTGACCCCACCTTACTTTAAATTTGTGGATCTGTCAAAACCCAAGCAACTTTCGAGATCATTACTTAAATTGGATGAGGTCAATATTCCCCAAGCTGCATAATGTGACTTGTCTCTGCTCAGTCCAGAATAGATTTTTTCTTTTCCTTTTTTTCCCCTTAAACACACAAAAAAAACCTCCACAAACACCTCCCCATGTTTTATTTCCATAACTGACAGTTATTTTAAAAGGTAGTCCAAACCCTATAAACCCAAAGAAAGGCAACATTGGAATGCCCACCAGTGCTGCCCACAGTAAAGCAAACACATCCAGAGCTTTTATCACTTCAAATAAAAATTTCTGTTCTGAAAGGAAAGAATCCCCTCTCTTGTGTAGTTCCAGACTCTACAGATCATTAGGTAGGTAAAGCAAACTTCTGATCTTTTGATCATTTGCAGCTCTTTGGAAAGAAGTTTCCCACAAGGCTCATGACGCTCTAAGTCACTTTTGTTTCTGTTCTGCAGCCTCACTCTCTCCAAGTTAAAACTCATGCAGAACAAAACAGCACTGCTGAGCTCAGCAGTGTGTCGGAGGAGGAATCTGTGGCACCCTCAGGCCTGATTGTATAAAAACGTGTAATGTTACCAAGAAAGGGGAGTGTGAAAACATTCCCATGACTGCTTGGTAGGGCTTCCTGCCTATGAGGCATGCGTGGAGAGAGCTTCACACCTGTGAATACCGTAGAGTCCGACCCTCATCTCTTCTCTGAGATCTTAAAAAATGTTCCAGATGGGGTCCCAACTATAAACATTTTTGCATTTAGAAAGCAATAAAAAGAGAACACATGGGATAGAAAACACTTGGTTAAGTTTGAAGCTTTTTTCTACACTATAAATAATGAGCATGCATCTTTTCCTTCCTCCTCCTGTCAGCCACCTTCTGTTCCCTTGTCCTTGTTGCACTACCATCTAAACACTCCTGTCTTAAATCTTTTAAGTACCTGGATTAACGTATAGCATCTAGAATACTTTAGGACACAAAATGTCACATGGCAAACTCTTGTAGGGGAAGAGTAAAATTAGCTCCCTCTTCTGTCAGAGTTGCCCAAAAAACAGTGAGGATCCCAACCGCGAAAACTCCTGATATGTCTGATGGCAGAGGGAACAGCAAAATTCTTCTATCTCACTCAGTGAGGTTCTACAGAAAAGTTGAAACCTACTTGCCTAGACTGGATTTGGGTGCATGTAATGACAAAACCATAGAAAGAGCTTGTTCCCTGGCCATCATGAAAGATTTGCAGGAAAAGAGAGTACAAAAGATCAGACCAGGTCTGGGCTGCAATTTAATCCTCTGGATGCGATTCAAGCCAATCTCCAGTTGTTTGGATTTTTTGTTTACTGTTGCAAATCAGAGGAGGCATTTCACCAGAGAATCTGCTGGTTTGCTGTATTTCAGAATGTTATTTCAGCTGGACAAACTGAGCAGTTTTGCAGCTGCAAACATGTATAGTGCCTAAGGTTTTTCATGACAAAGTAGTATTGTATCCTCAAGACATTATATTGCTATGGTATAATATTTTATTCAGATCATTGGAGTAATAAAAAATTAGTTTTCTCTTGCCTGAATTTCTGTTGAAACAAACAGCTCATTTCTCTACTTCTAAATGAAGAGAAATAAGGTATTTTTTCCAGTGTTTGGCACCAGTAGGGTATTTTTAGAATGTTTTCAGTTATGAAGCCATCTGCATCCTATTCCATCATTACTGCACAAAGGAAAGAGAAGGACTGCAAGATAACAGAGGGACAAAGACATTGCTCCTAATATTCCCTTCTCTTTTAACATGAAAACAGATTTCTAAATATTATCACTTACCATCTCATTTGAGAGGCTGCACTTCACCAGTGATGAATTTGCTCTATTGAAATTATAGTATGGGCACATGGTTAAACTCATGTTTGTGACCTAGCATCACCTAAATTACAGTTTTATGACACAGTATTAGAAAAAGAAGGTTATGAACAGTGAAACCTGATTTTAACTGTGAATGTAGTAGTCAATTTAGTAGGGATATTTAGTCACTGAGGGAAATGTTTTTAAAAGCCATACTGTCCAGCAGAACAAATACATCCCTATCTTTCAGACTATCTTCTCATGGGCCTTAATAATAGCACTTTTCAAAGCTCTTTTGTAATGAAATAAGCACTAACCCACATGCATAGATTGCATACAGGCCTCAGTCCTTATATATCCCACTCTGCTTCTCACTGATCTCATGTTGCAACCTTCTTGCTTTTCAAGTGCTGAACTTCTCCAGAACAGATTTGATTGTAATTGTATTAAACCCTTCATAATGCAATGCTTCAGCTATGGCTTGTATCTTCAGCCCACTGCACGCATGCAGAACTGTTGACGGAGGGGCTCTCTGAGACATACACACAGGACCTATGAGATCTAAAATATGTCTGCTTCATTAGGATAGCTCAGGGTTCTTGTAGCATCTCTAGACAAGGTCTCATGACAAGAAGGACACAATTGGTAACAGGTCACTGTCCAGGTGTAAACATCCATTACAAATACATTTATAATTGGCTTTAACACAGTTATTTACTTTATCA
>JAYRBT010000010.1:12877450-13109309 GCA_036023395.1 Myiotriccus ornatus | reverse complement strand
ATAAAAGTTTATAAAAGTTTATAAAAGTACCACACACAATATAAATTGCTCACACATACATCATGTTCTCCCACACAGAACTGAGCCCCCAAAAGGCTGATTAAGGTGCCTAAGCTTTTACAATAACTTAGTGTGAGAACAGAAAAATGAGGCTTATTTTCCTTCCCGTTCTACACTTAGGCCACAGTTTCTACAATAACATAAACAGAACCTACACAGAGCTTAGACAAAGTCTGCTGTGTTTGCCTGGCAATTCCTCTTTTAAACAGACAGAGATTATTTGTACACTATGGGTACAGTTTGAGATCACCTTAAAAAGGCTCAAACTAGGTGCTTAATTAGGTGACATTTTTGAAAACTTTCCCTACAACTGTCCTCATTTTCAATTTGAAAGTAAATACCAGCTTCTCTGCGTGCCTGGTGAGACCAAGATGCTGCAGTCCCTGTGTCAGTTGGTGAGCCCCCTCTCCTCCCTGTCCCACCAGAGCATTTCACTATTCGTCAGCAAGAGAACAAGTGACAGCTGTGCCCTGCATATCACACACCACTAGAGGAACAACTCTTTCTTGTAGGAAAATATGAACTTCTAAACTTAAAATGCTCATGCAGAGTAAGCCAAAGACATTGATACTGATGGTTATGGGACCTGGGTGAAAATGGGCTTAGTTCAGAAATTAAGATATGAAGTCCTACCCGGATGTTGAGTGTTAATTTAATATAAGGGAGAAATATAGTTTGGGATCTAACAGACATTTATCTTACCTTTCCACCAGTAACTCCTTCAGCTCTTCACACAGGTGGATCTTCTGTCTTCTTGAAACAGTAATCACATGGGTGAATTTTCTAGTAGCTTTTCAAAGGATTGTAAAACTATTCTGCAAAGCAATATGGGGAAAAATGTATAAATGGTCTTTAATGCAGCATAACCTTTAACACCTACCAGAAAACCAAATATATTCCAGTGAAAACCAACAATTTTGCAGTCAGATAGAAGCACTGATTCGCTCAGCTGGCTGGTGGTGGATCACCCACAAAAGAGTTTGGAGGGTCTCTGTATGAGAACTGGGAAGTTAGGATTAGAAATGTGTCTGAGTTAAGAGGGAGTTTTAAGCAATTAACTCTGCAAACACACAAAAGTGAAGCACAAAGAAACACTAATGGGAAGAGATCATTAATGCAATCCATCCACATTCTCCATCTATGCGCTCATTACCTGCTGACAACACCAATAGGATTTGCCTATATGAGGAAATGGGCCAAAATAGCTACTGCAGAATAAGCCATGATTCAATAGCTTTCTGTTTGTCCCTGTGTAGACACTGTAGGAATAATTAGCGCACTTTTTCTGTTCTAGAATAATCACCGCACTAATTATTCCAGACTAAAGTATCTTTTATTCCAAAACAACTTGTCCACAAGGGGAGCTATTGTGAAATAGCTTGTGCTCCTCTGCTCAATTTCCATGTGTGAAAAGGACATAATCCGTGCTGTTGGAATAGCTGCACCCAGACTCCAGGAACAAATCAAACTATAGAGAAGTTCCAATTCTCACATAATTCAGGATGTTTTTTTAAAGTAAGTGAACACACAGATTTGTTGTGAAAACGGGATTCAGCTGTATGCAATAAGTAAGCTCTTCTTTTAGGAGCTTTTTCTTTATAAAATTATTTTAGTCACATATGCATCCAAGCTCATTACTGGATTTAAGGGCTGTAGTGTGCAGAGGATGACATGGTCGATGAGACTTTGCCCACTCTTTTGCAAAGTGTGAAATGCTGAAATTGGATAAGCACATAGTGTAATTAGCTAATTTGATGGGGTAGCTTTATCCAGTCAGTGTGTTTAGAAACACCACTGATCTCTCCAGTTTTTGTGATGCAATGTAATTAAATTAAGGACCAATATGCCTAGACAGTAAAACCTTTTAAAATAAAGGATGGAAATGGTGGTGTCAGATCTTCCTGAACTGGAAGGAGAGTTGCAATTCTCTATTCTTCCTACTGCCCTCCTTTCAGCAGCCCAGCATATCAACTTTGCAGAGCTAATTACAGAGGCAGACTCAAACCTCTATTTCTGTCGCTTTCTGTTTCTTTTCTTTGTTGGGGTTTGTTATTCATTTTTTTTGTTTGGTTTTTGTTGTTGTTTGGTTTGTGTTTTAAAATCTTTTGATTTTATCAAGGGAAGTATGACCATATCTGAAAAAACAGTCCTCTCCTTTCTGCTCAGAAAATGGCAGAATAGCAGTGGAACAAGGGGATAAAACCCTTTTTATCCCCTTGTGGATAAAAAGGGTGGCACTGTCCCACCATTCAACCTCTGTCTTTGTCTCACTAGAGAGAAGTCAAAATCAATTTGGAGTATAATTCAAAATAAGTGGCATGATTGCTTAGCAAGTATTTTCAAAAAGCTTTGCAGTGGTCATAGGATAGGATTTGCTATGGTTTTACCAATCTCTCCTGTGTCTGGCTAGGATCTAGGAAGTTGTCTAATATTCCTCAAAATACATAATTGCCTTGAAGCATCCAGCTTCTGCTTACAGTATTATTTTGCTATAAATTCCTCAGCCTTTGATCTTGAAGTTTATTTAACCCAAGATATATTGTTAACCAGTAACTGCTCCAAATTCACTACTAATTTTTTTTCTGTAATATTTTAAAAATAGAATAAAGTACATTGATTTTTATTATATCTTAAATACAGAAATCTCCATAGAAAAATTGTCATGAAACAGCTCCTTACCAGAAAAAGAAACTGAAGTTCAATATATCTGTGGCTCCAAAAAGCTCTGCTGATGGATTTATTTTCACTTTACCAATCTAATAGAATAAATTTGATTTGTGACAAATAACATTTGTCTATTCAAGGCTCATAAGACAGCTTTTTGTGATTCCTGTAAAAAGTTTTTTCCTCAATTAAAGTTTCTGTTCATTTATGAGATGTACGCAATTAGAAATACAGGATGTTCGGTATTCTCAGCTCAAACTCTTTTAATATCTTGTGTTTCTCATGTGCTACTGTAGCTGTTCTACCCTGAATTGAACTAGATTATGATTACTAGTTAAGAAATGAAAACAGTGCCATTCTTACTCCTTTCTGCAAGTTACTTTATAAATAAACACTTTCAATTACAAAACTGTTCCCAGAGAAATGGGAATTACGTTGAAAGTACCCCACTGTCGCTGTAACAGTTTCAGATTTAATGAATCCTTCTCACTGTATTACAATAGCTCCTGCTGTTTTACCTGGACTGCAGAAATGCCAGGCTCCAGCTTTGTATTTTGTAATGTTTCAAACCTTCTGGGACAAAAAACCCAAAGAACCCAACATTCTTCTATCTTCAAGTTTTTTATTAGAATCAGAATGGAAATACTAAGAAATTTTAAAATATCCCTTCGTCATTTCCAGCAGGTTGGGTAAGAGCCATGCAACTACATTTCAGTTTTACAGTTTTCTCAGATTTTACAGGCAAGGGTCTAACTTTATTTTATTTGTATTTATTAAGGCCAACTCAAACATAATGGCACAGAGGATACAGCTGAGTGAGGCAGAGAGAAAAAACATGTTTAGCATTAAAACATCACTGAACTTGGAGACAGACATCCTTCCCCATCTGCAGCTATCCTACAGCTAGTGCTGTGCTTTTAAAGTCATTCTTATGAGGAAGTTTCATATCAAATTTCTTGGTCTGATTGTCATAATCATCCAAGTGTGAATACAGGCTCTGGATATGGGCTTCATCACTGTATGAAGGCATGCCGAAAATTCACATTTGGGTAATACCAACATCCTATTGCTTAAGTACTGCATCATTCTCATTTCTTTTTCAACACAACATAAATTTCAAAATGAAAGCTATGTGATGATACTCTTTCTTCCTCATACCTATACTGACCTTAGTACTCAGACATTGCCTCAGTGTTTTAAATTACTTCTTTTATTTAGTTCACAGAAACTGCAAGTTATAGCTGGTTTACTGACTATTGCATCCCAAAGAGCAAAGACAAAAATACGAAGTACACTACTTTGTATTACAAAGGTTCCAGACTGAAGACAAGCATTGACTTGGTTTTGCACTATAAATAACTCTACTGGACACTTCTGGTGCATCAAAAGGAAGCCACAGCATTATTTACTTTTTCAATTTAATTTTTGTTGTCGTTGTTGTTAAGCACTCCATGTACGTATGTATGGAAGAGAGAGAAAATCTGCTCCTACCTGCTACTGCTTACCCGTTTGAGTACCCAGTAATCTAAAGCCAAATATTACACACCTATTTTAATTGTATCACTGAGGTCAAAGGGATTATTTACTTGTCTAAACTGATCCTAAATAATAAGTAAGAGAGCTAAATGAAACTGAGAGATTGTTCCAGAGCAATATAAACAAAACCAGATCAACTGTCTCGCCAGTTGCTCACATGGAGATTCCAGAAAAGCTATCCATAACACATCAAATTCTTTCTTTTTATTTTCATTTTTTGACAAACTATTGTTTCATGAACACAAGGGCAGGAAAAATCAAGTGCCAGATGGTGAGCTAGGGTATCGGCTATCAGATCCAACGGCACATTGAAAGCAGCCAACATTCTCAAGGAAAGACATTTAATGATACCCGAAAGAAAAAGCACCCAATTTCTGCGAAAAGGGAAAATAGAATTAATGAAATGGACAACTGCAAAAGATATCCACAAAGAGAATCACTGTGTAAGCCGAGATCAGAAGAAAGTGAAATAGATCCAGGAGAGCTGTTTAGACAATTTTGTTATAAATTACATACACAGAGCAAGTCCTGCAAATAACCAGCTTTTCATGCCAGGACAACAGGGACTCTGTATAGAAATTTATGCTGAATTTGTCAGAGGTAGATGACATCTTTGGCTTTCCTGACATTCTTGTCTCTGTTCTTCACTGGTATTCCCTTCACTCCCAAAAGTATTACAGAACGCCTTCTCTGTTCTATCCCTTGCCACCTTTGCAGATACATTCACATCACTGAAATTAGCCTTCCATGAGATCCTGGCAGTTTAGAACAGCCTCAAGCAGAGAAAGAGATAAACACATATTTGTATAACTATGAAATGCCTCAGTTGAAGGTAAGCAAAGAAATTAGACTTGGATAGTTCATAAGGGGAATGCAGATCATAAAATCCACAGACTCCCTGAGATAAAAATAATGACCAAGCACTCCAAGCTTGTAACACTGAAGATCATACAAAATGAGCTTGGCAAAGCACAATACACAAAAGAGTCATTTACAAACATCATTCCATATAGCCTCACTGATTTTGAGATTTGTTTTATGATGGCCTATACAGTGAATTTCCAAATGCACTTTCAAAACAGACCCTAATGTAATCTCTGTTTACAAGCTGGACTCCTTTTCTTTGTGAGTTTCTTACCAAAACCCAGCTCCCTGTCTGAGATTTAAAAGAGCTTTAATTTTCACTATTGCAATGAGGGGTTTTTAATTTTTTTTCACACCACTCAAGTGTAAGTAACATCTTCAAACACAGTAACTCAAGCAACTGCAATAGCCTGACTCCTGGCATCCACTAATTTAACCGAGACAAATATTTGGCCTTTAGAAAATTAGGTAGTTCAAGTCACCCCGTCACAATGTATTTTGAAATGTTTGTTGAACATAACAGATGCAACATGAAGATACATCTAGACTGCAATAATAAGTTCGAGAAAGATACAAGCTTCATATAGGAATCTCACTTCCGTCTCCCGAATGTCAGAGAAAAACGTCCTCTGAGGTCAGTTTATTTTCTGAGTATTGATGATAGAGTTATTTTCCTTTCCTCTGAAACAGATGCTTCTGGTTCCTCCCAGTCACTGGACTAAATGGACCACACATAAAACAAAAAGGAAATAACATGGATACTTACGCATTTCCATTTTCATTTACAGACCTAGCAAGACAATGACCTTCTAAAATTATGTTCTTCCAATTGATATCTAATAGTTTTTTCACTATTCTTTGCACACTCCAAATTGAATACCAGCTGACGTCCAGATGTCCCACAGCTTTAATACCATCAAAGAATAGGAAGGGAACAGTATCCATTGTTATGTCCTTCTACTGTGGTACACAAATGCAGGACAGAGGAGGAGATGGAAAAGCAGGACCTTGGCTGAAATTCACTCAATGTTTTGGCTACCAAAACTGGCCGACAATACTGACAGAAAGATTTCTCTTCCCCTGAAGGGGAGCAGCAAAGTGACAACTACTTTGGGCTGCCAGGACACCTAGTAGGGCTTCTGCATTTTGAGACATGATTCCTTGAGGCAATATGACTGAAGGGATCGGCTCCCTCCAGTGCAGGGCTCCGCTTAAATGCAACACTGAGCCCTGGAAAAAGATATTAACACATTCCTCATTTGAGCTGCCAAACGTACCAGGAATACCTGGCTGCAGCTCCCTTCCATGCTGCCAACCATTCTAGGTACACAGCTGGCTATTTCAGTGATTTCAGAAGAACTCAGAGGATTTGCTGCACAGCAGCGACAGCAACAGAAGAAAAAACCCAGCATTTGATTTCTTTGCACAAATGTCTATCCCACACAACTTAAAACCACCCTAGAACAGACCTACAGAATTAAGTAATGTCCTGCATGGCCCAAGCACAGGTTCAGCTCCCTCTCTATAAATCAGACAATTAAACAGCCAACACCAAGCAATTGCCTCTCCTATTCTCAGAATGTTTTATGTTCACGACACAAGCAATCCTGCAAAGTCTTGATAGGTATATTCATTATTTATGGTCGGCCATAATTATATTTGGAACTTCTAGCTTAGCCTGTAGGAGGCAGTGTCATGTGTGGAAAGCAGAGCTGACCAATGTTAATGAACTTTTGCAGAGATTTTGAAAAACTACGATTTCTCTTAAAAAACAAGAAATGAAAAATGGCAAGAAGTTTAGTAAGAACATCTGGACAAGGGTAAAACCAGGAAGGCTGCCACTGGTTTTGAAACACGAGGGTTTACCCTCAATTTTTTTCCCTTCAAATAAAAACTGCAGCCTGTCTTCTAGCTTCTACTTTTATAGTGTGTATGTTCTCAGTTGTTTGCACAAATGTGCACAGACTGCACTGGAATTTCTTAGTAGCAAGATATTTAAGTATAAGCTAGTGCTCACCTTCAGAGCTCACCTTCAGGCTGGAGCTAGCTATCAGCCACTGGCAGTATCTGAACAGCCTGCTTTTGAACGTTAAAAGCAAAATAAGGTGAGGATTTGGATGGAGCTCTCTCTCTGCATTTTTCCTAATGCCATTTCAGTGAGTAAGAATCAAGAAGGTGACTGGCATTCACACAAACAGCACTGTTCCTATTGATACAAATATAGGCCCAGTAACATCTCTGGGATTACAAAAGGCTAACAAATGTTAAGACCATCAGGGGAAGAAGGCTTCAGAGAACATGGGGCCCTACGGTCATGGCAGAAATAGTTCAAATCAAGAAACTGGCAGGACTCATAAGGTTTCAAATACAAACACTCAGTGTTGAATTGAACCAGTGAAGAGAGAGATGATAAAACAGACACTCAGCAAAGGCTCTTCACAGAATGCCAGACAAAGTTTCAGCTTTTTTTAAATTTTATTTTATAAAGTCTGTTAATTTGTGTTTAGCAGCATAATGAAGGTTTGGGCTGGAAAGACACTCAGAACTTAAAAGCTAAAACTGGACTGTCTATATTTCATTCCCTTTTTATTAATCATCAGCAAGTGCTCCACACAGACACAGCCCATGAAAGTAATAATAGAGGGAAATTAATTAGATGACTATATTTCAATCATGGGGTTTTCTTGACATTTCATACCAAAGGAATGCAGCTCAAGTAGTTTGTAACTGACAGCAATGCCCTGAAATTGCACTACAGCCTTGATAATTATCCTCTTCATTATTTTTATAATATATAAAGAGATAAAGTACAACATTCCCCTTTTCATTTTATAATAGTATGCAGTGTAATGGAAGCAGCTGAAGGGGGATGTTTGTCTTACAATGCTACAGTTTAAATCTAGAGACAAGAGTTATCACATTAATGATGCACAGAGAAGAGCACTACAAGCAGCCATCCTTTATGTAATTATTCCATGCAAACTGTAAACATATGGGATAAATAATATACCCCAAACTTTTTTTCTTCGTCTTTACTTAATATTCAAGAAATATCAATGACAACTCACTAGAAGGAAAAATATATGAATCTCATTTACATAAATTTCCCTCTTTGTTAAAAGCTAGTGTCATCAAAGCTTATAAAAAGATTGATGCCACAGAAAGGTTGCTCATTTCTTTTATACAACAGTACCAAGCACTTGTGCACTACACAGGCCCCAAAAATTACCTGAAGAGGGAAGAGTCCTTTTAGATCCAGATGGTGACACTAAAGGAGTAAAGGTCTTACCAAATTTTATGGATAACTTTAATTAGTAAGAGCAACAGTAAAGCAGTAACAATTGCATAAACTGGCAAACTATTTTAGATGATATTCAGGAAATGTAGTTGGGGAAGTCTCAGCTGGAACATGTCAAATATGTACAAGGAGAGGAGAAGTTACCATTTGCCTGTCTGCCACAGCATCAGCTCAACTTGATATAAGAATAACAGAAGTCAGCTCCAGATGGCTACAAAAGAAGTCAGTCTGTTACCTTAGAGAGACAGAGCTGGAAATCAGGATAACTTCTGGAACAGCAACTTTGCAGGTACTTTCAGCAGAGGTTGCCAAATTAAGCCTGTAGAGATACGAAGCACCTAAAGCTGCTATGGGGAACAGTAACCTCCTGTCTCAGCATGAAGTCAGGATATTCTCTTGGTGCGACCCCAATAGAAAGTAAAAGTTATTCGGCCTAGGCAACATCAGGTTCTTAGTCTGAACTAAGTTATCCTAATAACATGATGATATATGCTTCCTGTTCTAGATTCCTGCTGAGAGGAGATTCCAGGAGAGGAGCCAGATTTTTAATTTACCAGTATACCTTTAGAATTTCTTTCTTGAGTCACTGTAATGGAAGGTCGCTTACACATAAACCAAAACCCCATCAGTAACTTTATATCTTTTTCATATCACAAAAGGAATGTGAGACCACGGTATGGTGACTCTAAATAGATATGTTGTAGCCATGGAATACAGACTTGGACCATAATTGCCACAGTATAAGGACATCAGGGTTTCTGACTGAGGCTAATTTTTCATTATCCTTATGACATGCTTGTATGTGTCACTTATCATATCAGTCAGTTTACCTGAGGTTTTGCCATATTCAAGTTTTAAATGGATCTGCTAAAACTTAATGGGGGAAAAAAATAAAAAGCCAGAAATATTTGGATCTTTGCCCAGGTATTGTATGAATCATAAAACATATCCTTCTGCATTTTCGAAGATGTGTGTTCTTTTAAATGTACATGACAGCTCTAAGTGTTTTGGCAACACATACACTTCTGCAATGAGCTTTGGGTAAATCTGCAACTTCAGCCATTCACCCAGCAGTTCCTGTGTCACACAGCCCAGCTGAGCCTGCAGTTTCCCGGAAGCACAGACAGAAATCTATGGCCAAGGGCAATGCCTGCTCCGTCCTGCTTGCATCTACTGCACAGGAATACAGAACGTGGGGTAGGCAAGATGGTCCTGCTAAACATATATTATACGTCTAACCTGAGCAACACACTTCCAGTGTGTTCTCTGCATATAACCCACAGCCATGACAAATCTGATGCTTCCTCACTACAAAGGATTCACACTGCATGTGATGCAGGGCCCATCCACAAGTATGTGATGAGTACAGAATCGTGAGATCTCGTGGGCACACAGGGATCGGCTCCATGCTAACAGCACATCTCTGAGGCACAATGAACCACTGCAATCTTGCCCAGTGACAAAGTGGAAGATAGCCTTTAAACCTGCCTCAAGTCAACCTTATCATTAGGGGAAAGCACTTCTCTGTTCTAAAACACACTATGGCTCTTCAAGAATGTTCTGTTCAGTCATTTATTTTCAGTGGATCAGACCAGATGATGGTGTTTTATAGCATACAAAGAATAAGGCAATAGTAGCTTTTGATCCTGAAGAACAAAAGGCCAGCATTAACCTATGCGCAAAGACAAGAGAGCTGAAAAAATGGGGGGGCGGGAGTGGGGGAGAGAGAGAGGATCCGGCAGACCTTTGAAGTAATCCAAGGTCAAAAGTTTCCCCTTAAGAATATATGAACAATGTGAACTTACCATACCCAGGAAGCCACCTCACAAGGTAAACACTTTCAGAAGACAAGTCCTTGAAACTCTTCATAGTGTCAAAGGTTGAAGTGAGCAAAGTGGCAGCTGGTTTAAGGCATTTCTCCTTTGAAATGTCCAAACTTCCTTCATTTTCAAAGACAAAAGTCCCCTTGGTATATACAAAAAAAAAGCCTGCACCCTTGAAATAAATAAAGGGGTTCAAGTTAAGCCTCAAGGAAAGGAATAAACAACCAACCCTGCTCCACTCCTCCCACAAAAAAAAAAAAAAAAAAAGCCTCAATGATCAGATCCTTCTAAAAAATTAATGTGACTTGTGTATCAAAAATGTGAGCTATCAAAATTGCTCATTAGAAAAAAATCAGAGAGTACTTCAGAAATAGCTGAAGGATTGAAGACCTTTCCACCCATCAGGTGATCATTATTTGCCTCAACTGAATTGTCTGAGCAGCTTCCATGAACTTACCAATGGTCAGACTGCTCACATCACTCTCCAGGCAGTTTATGCTTAGTGGGTAAGTTTACACTGAAGCTGATAGTGGGTGTTCACACAAATCCTTTCAGCAATTTAGCAAAGAGTTAACGATGGTTACCTGAACGTAACTAAGGCATCCTCCCATTTCAAATTGTAGAATTTTATACCTTTATCTATAAACTTAACAAAATTCAGACTTATGGGAACAACAGTACAACAATACTTCCAAACAGCTGTCACCCTAAATATGCATAAATTGATTTCCTATGCTCAAACCAAAGTTATAATTTTCACTTTTTTCATCTCTAATTCAATAAGAGATTAAGCACATGAAAAGTTTAAAGCACACGTATAGGACCATCAGATTAGGCCTAATCACACAGGTAATATAATTTCCCACTGACTTAAGTACTTAAAATATTATATACAATTAGAAAAGAAACAAAGACACGAAGTTACTTAAAATGAAAGCTAGAAGGGACATAAAGCATGCAGCAGATACACTATCAGATTTCTTCATATGGAGGCACTGCTGCAGTGGTGTTGTTTCTTCAAAGAGGTAGCCCCTCAACAACATACAAATATACAGATTTTCAAACACAGTGAAATATTTTCTAATATGAACATCCTAAAAAGGGGAAATCAATAAATGGCATGAAAAACTTCAAAGACGGACCTCCTGTCAATGACAGAGGTTCTTCAGCGATGTAAAATCTTTGAAGAAGGACTCCCAGTGTTGGGAAACCTTTGAAGTGACAGAAAGCAGACATTTATAATTACAGAAAGGTGCGGTGTCCAGCAGAGATAGTAAAAAGATATAACCGGGGCATGTCTGGGGGACGTTGAGTGGTGGCTTGGGCCCTGAGTGACCCTGTTCACTTGAAGCCTAATAGCCTGCAAGGTCAACTCCATATCCATATGAAAGAGACAATTTGTGAACTGGAGGTGTGGGAAGGGCTTAGAAACCAAATTACTGCAGCTTTCACACTTTCGGCATATGTTTATTTCCAAGGCATCTCTCTCTTTCCTCACTACCTCAGATTCCAGCACACACATAACCATACAGCCCATTCTCACTTTGCAGCCTACAGTTCCCCTGAGGAGAGAGAGAGAGGCTTGTTATGTCCATTGCCTCAGAAGCTGGTTTGAAGTGAGGCAGTTCAGCTTTACTTATATTTATCAGTATGTTTTTCATGAGTATCATTTCTTCCTGAAATTTTTGCTTTTGTCTTCTCCCCTGCTTCCTGGCTATTTGTTGATAAAGGGATATAGAAATCTAGAGAAGTGAAAAATTATATTCTGGAAGAAAACTGAACGGTCTCAATTCTGGAGTTCTCTGAATTGTTGTCTACTTGCAAGGAAAAATATGAAAGTTTAATTTAGATGAATAGATTTTTGGTTTCCCCTCAGACTACAAAGCAAATCTCTGCTTGTTTTTGGAGCAGAGCAGGGTTTGCCCATACTCTGAGTAATCTGAATGGTAGCACAGTATTGAGCTCACACTAGTGTGTCCAGCTGAGAGACAGAGCAAACAGCTCACACGTGCCCCTACCTTTCATATATGTACAGATTCTTCTTGTCCTAAAGCACAGGGACAGTCTCTTGGTTATGCCCCAAAGACCACATGGCTATATCCCAAATATTAAATTTTAAGTTTTTCCCTGTCTGTGACATGCTAAAATGATAATCAGCATGTGACACCAGCCAAGTTTTTCTGGGAAGCTGAAATGAAAGAAAAGACAAACAAGCTAATCAGCAGATGCTGCCACCTTGTTTGAGCTCATTTGGTCTTATATAGCTGGACCAGGTTCTGAAAGCAGGACTGCCCACAGTGGGCTGAAATAGGTCCTCCAGTCAAGAGGTCTGTATTCTTCTGCCCTAGCGTGAGGAATACACCAGAGCATCCTGTTCCACAGTGACCTATAGCTCCACCTGTGAGCCTCAAATCCATACAGTCCCTTGGCAGGAAGAAAGTGAACTACCAAAAAGCAAATACCAGCTCCTTTTTTCTTGTGCTTCATGAAAAGCCCAGTCTTGCCCAGCTAAGTACTTCCAGGCAAAGGCTGGTAGAAGATGGCACCCTTTAAACCCTGAAAGAAACACATGAGCAACGATGCTTGATAACTTTTACACACACACAGCATACAGAGATCTCAAATCAGTGAGTAACCTCATTTATGAATGGGAGAACTGAGGGCCTAGACAGAAATTCAGGCTGGCTCTGTAGACAATGAAGTCTTAGCACAAACATACTAACATTTATTAGTACAGGAAATTCGGAGTAGACAGCATCGAGTCTATTTTTGTCTTCATACAACCTTCAGCCCTAGGTTAAGGTCAGAACTAGAGAAAATAATGCCAAAGTCCAATGCAGTCTTCAGAGAATTGCTGAAGCTTATTTTGTTGAACTCTTCTTTCACTGGCCAGACAGCAACCATGTAATTAGGATAACTACGCCACAGTGTTTTTAAGAGAGTGCTATAGAGAAAAACTCAAACTACAGTAGATATAAAAGCACTGTATTTGTTTTCTCATGCATCAACAATTTAGTTTTTCTTTTGTTCAGGAGGCTGGCCTGAAGGGAATGGAAATCACAGAGATTATTACCTTTTTACAACCATCTTTCTAAAACTTATGGCATTGGCTACATGAGGTGCGTAGTAAAAAGGAAAAAAATATCCTGAATACTAATGAAGAGACAGTATGGAAACTCAGAAGCAATTATCATGCAGACAAAATTTTTAAGAGTAGTGATGAAATTAAGCATTATTGCCAGAAGATGTTTACTAAAAGTATCTTTCAGGTCTTTCAAAATATTGCTTGGAGGATTTGGCATGACAAAGAAAGCAGATGTCAGATAACACATAGCACATCAAGAAAACTATAATATATTCTGAGCTTAAGAGTCCTGCTGGTGATATGGGACAAAAAGATGTCTGGGCAATCTGAAATAGCTTTTAAATAAAACAAAACCAAAACAAATTCAGATGTTTTGAAGTGCCTACATAACATGTAAATTTTGTGCTACAAAAAGTTAGGCAACAGACAGGATAAACTCAGCAAAAACTGATATTACCCAAATGCAACAGATACATGGAAATTGTTTTCTGATGTGTAGTATTCACTATTTGTGTAATAGTCATTTTAAGATTCAGACCACCTGAAGCATGGTACACAATGCTGGTTATACCACACCTGTTAAAAGCCAACATACTCATAAAATAAGCACCCTAAATCCACAGCTGGACATCCTTGCAAAGAAGAGGGTGCAAATGTAAAGAGCTCTTTAAACTGAGAAGTAGGGATACCTTCCTCATGGCTGCTGCATGATGATTCTTTTGCATGCTTAGCACTACCACATTCGGTGTGTTCTGGCACGTGAAACAACATGGAAAGACCTGCACCCATTAAGATGCCCATCTTTTCTCCTATTGTCCCTGTTACTGGGCTCCCTCAGGAGTCACATACAAATTGTTCCTCACTCTCACACCCTGGATTCTAGGTTATTTCCATAGTCAGTTTAGCAGACTACACAGCGAAGCAGCTTTCCCCTTGGCTAACCAGGACATGGTGCCTGCTGATGATTTGAATTGCAGCAGCAGCACAATACCAGAGGTCATTGTACCATCACAGCCATTTGGGTAATGTCTTATTTGCAAATAAGACCAGAGGAAGACAAAATTATGTTTAGTGCACTAATTACACACAGGGACATCCTTTATGTTACAGCAAGAAAAGGATCTAAGTGACCATCCATAGTGGAACCAGTAGTGAGGCCCTGAAAATAGGACCTGAATTTAATAACATAAAACAAACCATGAGCAGAGAGCACTATGATTCAGAAGAGGAAGGCTGGTGCTGGTACCAACACCAGTATTTCTGGTAACTGGAGAGACATAAAGGCTCATTTGTGGTGCAGACAACTTCTATCACTTGTGTCACATGTAACAGGAACTTAAACCAGGCTCAATTGGCAGATCAGATGGACTACCTTACTCATGCATTTAAATGAAAAAAATTGTCACATTTGGCTGTAGTCTAAAGATCAAAAGAAAGAGTAGTACAGAATCACCCAAAGATATATTCCTGATTGATATTCCAGGTTTTTACTGTAGATGTTAATAAGTTTGGTGAGTTTGCCAAGATGTCATCTTTGTCATATTCCTTTTTGCTGTTCTTTCCTTATATTTTCTCTGAGAACACAAGAATCATATTTATGAAAAATGTATGCTGTTGTCAAGTACATACAAGCAATTTCTGTGAAGTGTTAACTAAGAAGGACTTATCTGCCAAAATTTAAGTATATGTTTGTTTTTAAGTACTTTTTATTTTTATTCTACCGTGGGAATCATCAAAATATGATAATATATTGTTTAAATTCCAAACTTCAAATATAATAAACTAACCTGAGACAGGATTAATGCTGAGAACTCAGTAATTCTCCTTATACCCATTGCATTTCAGGCACCTCTCAAGCTCCCAAAAGCATTTCAGATTCTAGAGACATCTCACAAAAAAACAAACAATAAAAACAAAAAATGAGACTTTTCATTTTTTTCAAATATCAATCAGAATACATTGCTTACTTAATTTAATAAGCTTTTCAAACTGACAGGAGCTGCACACAATGAAAACTTGAAATGCTGTATTAGCAGCTAACAGTGTAAATCTATAAAAAATGGACCTAATAAAACTTCTCCAATAGAGATTCATCGATCATATTTGATTCTATCAAGTAACCCCCATATATATAGTTTCCACAGTAAGTTTTCTTAAAAAAAAAAAATTAATTAAAAAAGACATGGATCATACTTCTAGTATTTATGCAACAAACCAAAAAGAGGAGAGAATCCCTTGCTATGACATGTGCATCATGTTACAGCCTTATCCTGCAAATGTGTGAAATCCAAAGTCAGTAACTGTGAAACTAATTTTATCAATATTAGTAGAACTAAATCTATTTTTGAATATTAACTGCTTAGTAGGATTGACTTGATACATGAAATATAACAGAAAGGAGAGGATAAAAGTCACCATGGAACAAAAACTGTTAATCAGTTTAGTTGCATCTTTCTTAGGATTTTTGCTGTTTCTGGCTCCAGTCTGTGTGTCTGCTGTGAAAGACAACTGAGCATTTTACATGAAAAGCAGTGGAAAAGAGTAAGACTTCAAAGAACACAGCATCTAGATTTCTACAGCTTTCCAAGCATCAAGCATTAAATGGATATTTAACTATTCAGCAGTAAAAAGGAAGTAGAAGATAGCAAATGATAGAGGGCAGGCAGATACCAGAACTTTCTGGAATAGCAGAACACAGTAAGGCTTCTTAAATCTCACTAGATTTCTATATGGAGGCAACTGAACGCTCCTGAACTCCACGGTATGTGGGGACCCAGCTCTGAAGTGCAATCCAGAAAATCCCTCCAAGTCCCTGTAAGCACTGATGTGTTTTGCCTGCAAGCGTCATTGGAACACCTTAAAACTTGTCCCTTCACTCTGGGCAGGTCAGTGCTTTGACTTAGGATCCACAGATTAGAGGATGCACTATGAGACCAATCCATAATGCAAATCTCACTAAACATAGCAGCAGCTAAAAGTTCCCTCAAAAATCTCAACAGTGAGGCTCACTGTCACTCTTAGTCCCCTAAGATTGCAGATCAGCAGCCACTGTATTTATGCAGGGTCTGGAGGATAGCAACATTGCCTTCTGCACTAAAGTGACGCCTATTGAGGCACCCTAGCCACCGGGATTATTTAGAGTTAGGTGATTATCCACCTACACATCTCTAACTATTCTTATGTGCTTTTACAGAAAGCACAGGCGAGAGGGACACCATTCTTCGGGCCATTTAATGCTGTGCTGCTCCCTGAGCATCCAGTCCACTGAGCAGACAGACTTACTTCTCTCTGGCTGCAGGGTCCCCCTTCCCTCCAAAACCAGGATGCAGCCACCCCATGACAAAAGCCTGAATCCCACACACCACGAGTCAGATCACAGCTTTCATGTGCACTTGTGTTGGGACAACTCAGGTAAATGTCTTACAGTCATATTGTGTCTTGGCGATGGCAAGGACTGCCCTTCCTCAGGGACTGTGGGGTGGGTACAGATCCTAACAATTAGGAGGCTTTAGCTGCGGTGATGGGAAGGGTTGTCTATGACACAAAGCAAAATGAATTCAATTCCCACAGCTGCTAAATGACAAAGACTTCAGAGATACCATTGCTTCACTTTGAAGGATAGCAGGATACAGAACAGGAGAAGAGGGGAGCATCATCCTAAAGAAAGAATGGCTACGTGGACTCCCCCCCTGCTGTATTTTTTCTTCTCTAAAGAGAAACCACATGGTCCCAAAAGCCACAGGGAAAAAGGGAAGCAACACGGGAGAGGAAGGTTGTTCTTCTGTATGCTCCAGCTTCCTTGTGAATAACAGCAATTTGTTATGTTGCAGGAAAACTGGGCATCTAGCTGGAGCCCTCCTGCAGAAATCAGGATCGGAAGTGTGTAGGTCTTTGACCTTACCTGATTTTCATGGGCATTTTTCTTAGCTCTTTTGCAAACTGTGTTATATCAATTTCTGTTGCAGTATCAGGCTAAAAACCCAAGCACAAAATTTAGATATCACATAGACTGTTTGCTTTTTTTTTCTTTTACTATCAATATTATAATGCAATATATTCAGAGTAACTTTCAGAGGGTTTGGAATTAACCTGTTCAAATTGCTATTGTTTGAAGAACACGCATTTGTCTAAGAATCACCTACTTCTTGTACCCATAAACCATGCACAGTATGGTGAGCTGGATAGCATCAAAGGAAGCAGGTCTTTTTCGGTAATATATCATATTCCATAAATCAGCTTGAAAGGTATTTTTCAGGTCATTTTGATTTTTATGCTTTCTTTCTCCTGCTGCTTGATGTAAAACTGACAATAAGCTGCAGAGAGATGCAAGCTTCCTGGTACAGAGGAGTAAAGATTTCTCCTAACAGATGGAGTAATATTCACTTTTATTATCATTAACAAACTTCAAAACTCTATGCAAGTGGAGGAGCCAACACACTAGCAGTGTACTCCTGCATGTTCCTTTACTGCTATATTTTTACAGGTACTTGTATATTATCTTTAGATCATGTAAGTTAAGACAGTATCAGCTACACATGTTGGGCATCCTCCAGGCCTGCAGTCCAACACTTTGAGCAGGAGCACAGCAGTTGGACTTTGAAGGATAAGGCAGACAACTTCTCTGAGTCACTAAACCCTTATCACTCAGAAGCCAGTATTTTCCACCCCACAGCAACACTGGACTGCAGTAATTGCCTGCTCTCTAGTACAAAACAGCTGCATTTTCCATGTCAAACACAGATGACATAAGAAAGTAAATGTCTAGCTGGCCAAAGGGGCAACATGTAAATAAAGCCACTGCTTGAGTGGAGTGATGAAAAGCTTGGGGGAGCAAATCCTTAGGGGAGACTTGATGCCTGAGCTGGCAAAGCTGTGCAACTAAACTGTATTTGTCCCAAAATGTCCATGAGATAATTTTTTCTTTGGCCGAGTCTTTATGAATCCTCATCATGTAAACGACCCCAGTCTTTTTCATAGCATAGTCAAAGAGAAGGTTGTTATTTTTCTCACTCCAAAGTGTATTGCTAGTAATGTGTGTGTTACTGAAAGCAACATCTTAAAGTGATGAAATCATTATTTTAATTAGACAATTACTTTTTTTTTTTTTTGCTATTCAGCTTTTATCTATTTACAGTATGCTTTTTTTTTTCCTACTGTATAAAGACAACTAGCATTTGGAGTAGTTTTACATAAATTATTTTTGAAAGGAATACACATTATGAATCACAAGGGTTTAAAACTATAACTGCATTTCCAGACTCATTGAAACTGCCCCAAATTTAGAGATAAAAGCTCCCTGGGTAAAACCTGTCAAGATCCTTTTATAAAGAATTTTAAAAGCCATTAAGATTTAAGACATTTAAGACATTATTAATTTATTTCAGCATTTGTGAGATGTAGCAAAACTGTAGCTATAGCATTTAGTTTCCATGTGTAGCTTGTAGAATTTCTCATCATAAAAATGATTTTTTTTGTTATTTTCACAACAATTTTTTTCTCCACATTTCTTTTAGCTACAGACTAATTTGTAAGAGCATTTTGTTTGACTGAAATGGGCAGCAATTTAATTTTCTTTTTTGCTTCTTTAGTGTATCAGCAGAATCAGCTAGATGCTGCAAATTACTAAGAAATAATAATATCCAAAGAAAATTACCAAAATAAAGAGTAAATAACTCAGTGTTAAAGAAGAATTAATATAATAGGATCACTCAGAAACTATCAGGATCATTAATGAAATTAAAGTATAACCCATACTAATTTAAAAATTCAGTTAAAGGCTACATTTAAAATTACTAAATGTCAAGGGAAAATATTTAAATTATGAAAATTATTATATAGCTCTGACTGGAAAGCACCCATTTACACAAGCCTTAAGTCACCCATTGACTCTATATGCATTGATACTCACACTATATTATTGAGCAGGAAATTATTAAGGGAAATGGGATAGTTTCATTTACTTTTAAATATAGTTACAGTACAAATAAACATACAAATACACTTTTACTTTATTTCTTGTATTAGCTCCATCTGACTTTTATGAGAAATACTTTTAAATTAATTTGATTTTCTGAAATATATACACTTGTACACGTACTTAAGGGATAGATTTAATAACACGTTGAATAGGGAGTGGGTGATAGCAGCATATCAGGGATGAGGCTGAATTGCTGCTGGGTTCTTTGAATTCCCCTCCTTCATCCACCATACACTTACATCCACTCCCTTTCTACCCCTTCAAAGCACACAAACACAGCTATCTGTGATTCACCAAGTTTTCTATGCAAATACCAGCAAAATTTTTGAATATGATCTTTAAAAACTAACTAAGATTTTTTTGACTGTACACTTCAAAGATGTTGGCAAATAGTTAAACACTGAGAAGGGGGCCTGGAATACCTGCTACTGGGGAGAGACTAAAGCAGCTGAGGAGATGATTAATATCTGTCAGGATCACCAGGTGACATCTCAAGCTCATGGATGTATTGACTGATGTTCAGTGGAGAAAAGACAGGATTTTAACCACAGTTTATGGGAGTTTAGGAAGAAAAGTTTATAGAGTCATTAAATAGCTGAAGCTACAAAAGCTTTCTTTTCCTTACACAATAACTGGATTTCCAGCCACTTGAAGTCTATCAGTCAAGTTTATGCGTCTTCACTAAGCTCATACAGTTCAGCCAAAACCAGCACCAACAATGGAACAAGCAGGACAGATTCTAGTATGATTATGACAAAAGTCTAAGCAATTCTTTTTCAATCCTTTCTTTTAGATATAGAGTCTAATTTTGATAATGAATTCATATTATGCTTCAATGACATAGAACTGCCAAATTTAAAATCCTGGAAATGCTACTGGCAGATCTACTTTCTCCCCAAATGGCTCATGTGTCTTCTCTCGTTAAGTTTATGTTATTGTCCAATGTATTTCCTACTTGTCCCAAGCACAAGAGCAAGTGTGGGAGAACTGAAGGTGGCAGAAGAGGAGCTGAAAACATAATACCCTTCAGGGTTCTTTATAAAATCAGTCCAGTGAAGGTAAATAAGGTCTTTGTATACTGTAGACCAATTACAAACATTGCTGTCAATGACAGCCTTCTGGACACCTACAGAGTTCTTCCACAGTTACAACAAATTGCTAAGACACCAAAAAACAGATGAAAAAGTCAATAAACGTGTGAAATTTAAAGTAGCTTGTTGACCTCAATGGAGTTATTCCAAAGTTAGAGCAGCAGAACTACAGCCAGGCTCCAGATACACATGACAAATTACTGGAAAAAATATCTTTCAGATGTCTGGATGGACTCTCTAAAGCCTCTTCAAATATAACCAAATGAACACTCCTGGTCAATCACAGCACTGTTAAAACACATAATCAGAATGGTCATGGTCTCTCAAATATAATTGATTTTGTCCAGTTTATGAAAAGAAACATTCTGGGAGATAAGTAGAGTTGAATAGGGGTTTGTAGTGGATTTTTCTGTTGCTGTTTCAGGTGACCTTATGCTGTATTTCCAAATCTGGAATAGCCTGTTCTTTTCTTTTAAAAACAAACTAAAAAAAATGTTGCAAATCTACACAAAGACTTTACTGAGTGTATTTCTCCTTCATTCCATGTGAGATGATCAAGCAGTAGGTTTTCTCTTAAAGAATTCATTGGCTCTCTTATAGCTCCTATATTTAATTATCTTTAATGTACTTCAAAGATACATTAAAATGTGGAACAGAGGAAAGAAAGGAAGCAAAAGGTTATTACCATGTTACAGGTTATCTTCTGGTCACAAATTATTTTGCTGTCCGGGGAAGTTTACAACTTTAATTCTTTGATGGCACTTTAAGGAAAATAAAAGTAGTTATTAACACAAACACACACATATATATGAGATGAATCATGTACAGATATCATATATACGTCTGAGATGAATCATTAATTTCCACTAGCAATTTAGTGATACCAATTACTAAATTAATAACTATCTGTCTTGTTGTCAGGATGGGACTCTACCTCAGTTCTGATAGTTTTACAAATGCAATTTCCATAAAAAGCAGTGGAGGCAAAAAGGAAAAGAGACAGAAGATGAAACAATAACATATTTTCTCTGCAATATGCAAACTTAGCTAGAAAAGAACCCAGGAGAACATGGTAAAAAACAGGTTTTTTAAATGTAACTGTGCAAAATACCAAATGCAAAGTCCAGACTGTGAGGTAAATCATCGTCAGTCCTTGACAATCAGAGAGTAAGCAGAGCAGGAAGCAAACAGCAAGAGGTTTCTTTGTTCGCACATCCAAGTGCTTCCTCGCCAGTTCTCACTCTGCTTTCTCCTTCATCCTCTTTGCTCTGTCCCAGAGCAACACAAGCAGTGATTCTGCAGGTACCACTCTGGGTTTCCATGCTTGTCTCTCACTGCCCGTGGCCCAGCTACCCACAGGCATGGTCCTGTCAAACTGCCCTGCAAAATCCTTCCATACATATAAGTAAGCTTCTCGCTGACCTGCCTTTCTTCTGCATTCCCAATCAATTCAGGTTTTTACTCTAAATATGAATTTTCCTATATCTTCTATCCACTCTTCATCATCAGGTATTTGTCAGACGCTGCTTTCTTTGAACTCACTGTCCTAACAATGATGCATGAGAAGAATACAGCCCTGGCAGGAATGTTTAGCAACAGACTGAGAGCAGACCTTAGAACAGAAAAAGACGTAAAGGGACAGAATTTATGAAACCCAATAACAAAACAAATACTACATTTAAAAATATTTCAAGTCACATGGGCCTCAGCAGGAATCAAGAGCTAAGATGTTCAAAAGCCCCAGGTTAATTTTTAAAATAGTATTAGAAGCATGTATAATTTTTGACCCTTTAACTGGAAAGGTATGAAACATGGTTTAACTTGTTTAAAAGGCAGTTTAAACTTGTTAAAAGGCACTAGTGGCAGCATTGCACTAATTTCTGCCTAAGTTTACTATTGAAAAAAATGGCGAGAACCACGTGGATTTACATTGAACCTCACAAAACTCCTTGACTTCACAAGCTTCCACTGGTTTTGAGTTCAGGGGCTTGCAATGGTCAAGCCAGAATTTTATCCAAAAGTGTTGATAAACATAAATAGCTGATGGGAAGTTCTATAACTTCAGAATGGGTAGGGGACAAAACAAGTCAGAATAACAGGACTAAATCGAGAAACAAAATTCAGTCAAAAGACCACAGGTGAACAAGTGTGACCATTTAGTGTGCCTTCACTTCAAACCAAAAGCAAACAAATCAGCAATCATCTCTAGCAAAAAGTACCTGAAAAAAAAATATGTAAAGAAGCAAAGTATAAAAAGCAGCTGCAAAAATCACTAAAATGTGGGTTCCTTCATGAAAATTAATACTACCTTAATGCTAATAGATATATAACACAGGAATGATTTGTAGTACTTTGTAGTACACAAAAGTGTAGCCTTTAGAGTAGAACACCACAGACGAGAACTCTTTTCCCTGCTTTAGCAACATTAAAATAATTACTTAAAATAACCCTGTTTACCAACCTTAATGCATGTACATTGTATCAAATATTGCTCTGCCTCACTGTTAGACTGTCAATCCTTCTTCCTTGCCTGTGTCTCATCCAGCCCAGACTTTCCTCTTTGCCCCAGCCCACAACTACTGCTGCTTTACTACCAGCAAGACTCCAGCACATCCTGACCCCAGGATTTTACTATGGAAATTTTTATCATTCCTATATGTCTGGCCTTTTCTTGTCTCTCTGAGCTCCTCTTTATCATAGTCCCACTGTGACAGTCCCCTATCTACAGGAAGTCCAATTTCTACAACTACACCAACTTGTTAGTGATTACTGCCCTGAACCCAGACTAGATCTGCCATTTGTGAAGTTTCCCTCAATGTTTTGTTCTGTCAGCAGCCGTTTCCTCCACTGATTTCACTGCTCATTTGGCTTTCTGTGCCACTGCCCTTGTGCACAGAACTCCTTGACAGCTTACAAAAAGAGGCCTTTTTTTCCACACCACCATAACTTGCAGACTCTCCTACTGCCTCATTCCTCTAGGGACTTCCAAACCTAGCAGGCATTTGACTTGCTTAATTGCCCTGTCATAGAAAAAGCCAAAGTAAACGCCTTTCAAACAGCTCACAACATTACCATTCAAGGGAAGGAGTCAAGTTCCTGTTGTCTGAATTATTTAAACCAGACAGTACAAAGCATCACACAGTACACATGGGGAAAACCCAATATTCACGAGGGACTAAACTTGGCAACCTAAAAGGTGTTTTCTGTCTCCACTTTTTGTGATATCCTGAAGTGCTTTCCTGCATTAAGGCAGAAAATGGCACTTCGAGCTGAATCTTTCTTCCAGTGTAAATAATGGCTCTAGGTTACATCATGCAACTTTACTTCCTCGCCTTAGGTATGCATCTGCAAGTGTCAGTTCAATTATCCTTAGTAGTTTTATTAGTTATTCTTCTAGCACCTGTGAAGGAACTGCTTTTGTTTCCTGCTTAGTGTACTGGAGTGATTTAACAGAGCAAAATCACATCTCTGAAGCCACCTTTAAGAAACTGGTCTCTCCAACCAGTATGCTGAATGTCACAGTTCTGGTCACCCCTCAAATTCTGTTCTGTCTTCTTTGCCAAATGCTGACGAATTGGCATGCTTCCATGAGCGGAGACAGGACAGCCCTGCTGGGGAAGGCATGGGGAAGGCATGAACATTTGTGTACCACATGGGAATGCAGACGCCCAAGGAAGCCAGAGTAGGAGAATGTCAGATCCATAACCAAGCAGTACCTTTTTCCCCACAGAGATGGAGTGCAGGAGGAATGCCTCCAGGCTCTTTTGGCTCCACAGTCCCTCTCTGACCAGATGGGTGTTTTTTTCACATATGCAAACCTTCAGGATTCACCCTGTGATCAGAAATGGGTTAGACCTAAACTGTAACTCCTATGATTAGTCTTCATAGCCTTCATTTTATTGCTTTAAACCCTAATATTTACATTTACATCTAACTCAACCACTTTCCAGGCTCTTCAGCGCATTTCTGCACTGGTTTTAATTTTTTCTCTCAGGTGGTTAAGGAGTTTCAGCTGCTGGTAGAAGCAAACAAGCCAAAAAGCCAATGAACATGCCAAGGGGAGCGCAGGGCTAATATCCTGTAGCCTTTACACATCTACTGAGGCTTTGTGTCAATTGTAAGGCCTCTTGTTTTACTGCACACTTGGCTTAGTTGGAGCAGGACTCCTGTAATGTCAGCCAAGAGGACCCACACACAGTCACTGAAGCCCCAGGAAGAAAAGAATTAACAGCCTTCAAAAGTAGAAAAGTTTTAAAAAGAGATATTTAAAAGGTTTGACTTCCAGCCAAGTGTTAAACAGTAAATATAAGTTTTAAGTGTCTTAACGATTGAGATGAAGTATCATAATTCAGCAGCATGGAATGGGACCTCTTACTGGGAGAAGCTAAAGAAGAAAAATGAACCAGCACAAAAGGAACCCCCTCTAGGGAAGATCTCACACATTTGGGTCTGGAGTCTTGTTAGAGTAGGCCAAAACCTGATACTTTTATCTCCAACCTTTGACCCTGACATCTGGAAACTTAGTTTGAGTCAAACAGAAGGAAGTTTTCTTTTCTATTTCAAATACTTTATAGAAGAAAAACTTCAACTATCTACAGTCAAGTCTGTTAGTACAAGCCACTTCTATTTGTGCACTTGTAGTGAACTCTAAAATATGGAACATTTGTGCAGGAAATGCATGTGTCAGAACTTTTGGGAAAAGAGAGTAACTTGGTGAGACTGGCACATTGTTCGATGCTTGTATGGGATCCAGATAACAGCCCAGATAAACATCTCCAAGGGGGTGCTGAAGAGTATAAAAGGTCCACTTCCTTTGATGTTCTTAGATGTTCTCATTTAATAGCTATCAGCCCTGGTGCCAGAAATAACAACATGTTTAAACATTCTGTATCAAAACACAAATTAAATTCATTTAGCGTAACCTGTTTCCAAAGTTAATTTTCATCTTTAGCTGGAACACTAAGTGTGATGTAACTCATGTTCTTCCTGGCAGTTATTTTCATTATTATGTTTATTACTCATTTAAGAGACTTTTTTTTTTTTTTTTTTTTGAGCAGAGGGATTAATGAATTTAGACTGCACATTATAACATCAAAAGCCTTGGTTTCAAATAAGTCCATCTGAGCTACAGGAGATTTTCTCCCCTTATATGAAGCTAAACAGCAACTTCAAAAACACATCTCACTTACAGTATTATTTTCTAGTTGACTGAAGTCATGGGTTTTATGTCAATCTGTTACATTTGCATATAATAAATGACTACTTATTTGTATTGTCCAAGTGACTCCTTTAACCGGCGATCTGTTTAGAAGTCAGATGCTTTCAGCACATACCAGCTCTTTTCTCAGGAGGATTTATGATCATGTGAAAGAACAAAAATAATAATAAAGGGTCCTCTTTTTCAGGATTCAAATGATTATTTGAGATCAGATCATCAGAAGGGGGGAAGACATGCAAGAAATTGTCCATCGTGTTGTTCAGGCCAGGAAGAATAAAATAGGAAATAAAGAACACAACATAACATTTAGCAAAAATACTTCTAACCTGATATGTTCCTTTTGATCACTAAGCCTTTTGTTTACAAGTGAATATTTTTTTCACCTAATATTGATTAATGGCAAAATCTCACAGATGGGCATACAGAGGTCTCAGAAATCAGCCTGACTTTATAAATGAAGGCAGAAATCTGCAGAATTTTCTGGTCAGTAGAGCCTTCTAGGATATCTTAAATCTCTCATCAGTTATTTTACTAGAAATAATAGAATATTGCTTAACATGCTGGCCAAAATACTAAATTACTCCATGCAAGATAATTTCCTAACTATTTTCACTGAGTCTTGAGAGCTTTGCAGAACGGCTTTTAAAAGAGTGTCATGTCTGAGTTAAAGGCCCTGCCTCTGCATTTCCCCATGTGGACAGAACACCTCTCACATCAGTGGAATATATAGGCCCCACCTAAGGAAATTATTTCAAAAGCTTCACCTTTTATTGTGCAGAGAAATTTTATTGTGCTTGAAGGAAATCAGTCACTAGGAAGCAGCAATACACATCTGCAGCAAAAACCAAAGTACCATCTCTGTTCAAAAGTCACTCATATCTTGAAGCTACTGTGGATAAACACTATGAAAGAGCAGATTTTTTTAAAAATTCCTCTTTGGAAGCAGGTACATGCATGATTGTCTCTGGTCTAGAAAACAGGACTCTTGCAGGAAACGTAAGCAAGTGAAAAGGAAGCTCTGTCATTTTCAACCACAAAAACAGAGGAGTTCTGCTCCACATTATTTACACAAGACTGCGTAAAGCATATGTGCAATTACTGAGATTTTTCATCCTGCCCCTCAAAATCACCTCCCATACTAGAACAACTAATAGCACTGTATGAAATGCCCTTCCTGCTTTTCTTCCTGGTCTCAAATCACCCCCATGATACCTCTCTTCATGTGGAATCGTCTACGACCCTCTTACAGCTCTATTTGCCAAAAAGGTGGCCTAAAAGAAAAAAAAAGCACATAGCCACTAAAGTGTGCACTTCAGCAACAAAACCAGACCACCCTAGTTAATATTTACATTATGATGAAGTAAGAAAGTCATCTTTGGGCACTTCATCCGAGGTGGCAGACTGCTTCTCCCCTTACCTCATCCTCTGGTCCTCACAAAAGGCCATCCTGTTGAGACTGTCATCCATGTGAGTGCAGTTGGCTGCTCTACAAGCAGCAAGCCTGTTTCCACAGCTCTGGCTGGAATGGCATTAGGCTCATCATTCACAGGTAACTCGGGCTCCAAGAGGAAGGCCATGCTACTCAGCTTAAAGGTTTTGGTCAATAAAACAGCATTCAAGTTTTCTCTCTTGAGACCCGGAGCTGTGGCAGATGACCATCTCCATGTTTACAGGTGGTTACAGGTGGTTATTGATGCACATACTCACAGTACCTAAACTCATTACCAATCTTTATGATTAATTCTTTTCAAGTATTACATTACCATGCTCCAACCATAGTGTCCAGAAGATGAAAGGTCAGGTGACCTTTTGGTCAGTGATCCATTCCTCAATTCTTTCAATTCCTCAGTTCGTTACACAAGCAATGTAAACTGCTCAGCAGGCAAAGTCTTGACCTGTTTTATTTTACATATAAGTGTTGGGGGGAAAAGGAAAAGTTGATACAGAAATTAAGACAATCAAGTAAAAAACCCACAGAAATTATTTGACACTTTAGCATGATACTTGATAATTCGATATAAATTGATATTATTAAATTGATATTTTAGTATACAGGAAAACTAGGTAAAATTATATAGGTGGGAGAGATTTAATTCGCTCTTTTCTTCACAGCTCCAAAACCAAATAAACAGCATGAGTGCCAAGTCAGATGGGTTTTTCAATTTCCTAAATTTTCTTATGTCCTAACTCTACAGTACAGCAAGGGACATTCCTTTTGAAGCCCAAACCTAGCATTAACATTTATGGGAGTTATACACACATCAAAAGAAAAACTTATTTTAAGCAATTTATAATCTGAATATTTTTTCTCTGACCAGTACAGTTGCAGGATTTACATAGAGGAAACTGCAAAAATTTCTTGTGTTATTTCTGCTGCTGCTGAATACCTGTACGGTGGGGAAAAGAGAGGAGCTAGAGAGTCGGAATAAGAGTGGCAGAGAGAGAGGGAGAGAGAGTGGGAATGGGGACAGGGAAAGAGAAAGAAACACACTTCCCAGATGTGAAAATTCTTTAGAACAGTTTCTATTCTTCTTGGTATGATTTCCTTAGCCTTTGGGAACCAACACCTTATTGTGCATTTATTTAGAACTGTGTGTAGAATGTTTCTTTCCAACAAGACCTTTCCATTTTTTTTGCCCACTTAAAGAATGTGTACATGGCACAAGTTCAAGACGTTTAAAGTCTTTGTACATAATGCCATGAAGTACTTATATTCTCTTCCATTTTTTCAGTGCATTCTGGTCCAACAAATTAATGTATGTTCCCATCACTATTTCGTGATTAAAACCCCCTGATCTTTACATGCAAAAAAGGACTCCTTGGTCATTCCGATTAGAGAGGACTAATTAAAAGGGCCCCTTATTCCAATCCATTCTATTCCTTTCCAGTTTAATCTTTTAGAGAAATAGCTCTACTTCCTTTTCCTTGCTTCTTCTCTTGACTATTTTTAATAGATTTTGCCATACATATTCTCTTTTATCTGTTGCATTAATTTAAATTTAGCAAAAAAAGTTAACTTAAGCTCTTCTTTAAAGGAGTGAGGTGGTTCTGTGACCATTTAACAATGTTCACTGTAAATTCATCTTAAATTTGGACTTGGCCATAGGGCCAAAAATCCCTGCTGAGAATCCCTTGGATCCCAGCCTTGGATTCAGAGGGTCAGCAAATCAGAGATGTTTAAAAAAATATTCTGGGCTCCACAAATAAACAACTTTTCAATGATACCATGTTTCTTTGGCAAATGCTCTTGCTGCTATTCAAGGCAAGATGTGAAAATCAGATGCCATGATTACATGGGAGCTGTCAGTTTATACTATGAAGGACCTTGGCTGTCTTCTCTGTAAACGCACATCATCTCAACAGCCCTCATGTAGCAGAGATGTTACCACCAGCTGGTATTGGAGTTTTATAAATTTGCAGCACTAAACTCCACAATTTTCCCACTCCACTTCTCATTATATTGTTTAGACCCTCAAGAGGGGCTTTATTTCATGAGCTGTAGAGTAAAGCACTGACCCTACTGTGGCTATATTAATCTGGTCCCCTATTTACAGCTGTCTTGGGTATCTCTACATTCACCTGGCATCTACAACAAGGACCCTAATTTACACCATTGGCTCAGGCAACAGATCTTTCCTATAACACATCTCATCTGTCACCACCTGTTTTTAGAAAAATGAGACCTGATGCATGGTCATTTGAACAGTTTACTACTGCAGATGTTTTTGATACCTGTTTCTGGTTGTGAAATATTATTCTTCCAGCAAGCTGAAAATTACAGCTGACCAAGTAAACTTCCTCCACAGTATAGCAAATGGGGTGTTTCCTTG
The DNA here is from genome assembly GCA_036023395.1 of Myiotriccus ornatus. NCBI lineage: Eukaryota > Metazoa > Chordata > Aves > Passeriformes > Tyrannidae > Myiotriccus > Myiotriccus ornatus. The sequence goes on along the minus strand of JAYRBT010000010.1, from coordinate 13,079,863 downwards.
AAATACAACTGATGTTCACATGTGGTTTGCTCCTCTCCTAAGACAGTGACAGAATATTAACCAGGCTGTCAGGCAGATATGCAGGAATATGTTGTATTACAAAATCACCACATAAAACTACAAAGATTTCCTTGTCAAAACTTTGCAAAGCCAAGATAAGAAGTTAATATATACAAGGCAATTAATTAAAAAAAAATTACAAAAGTAGCAGTTGGCATACTACTTGCTATTTGAGTCCTAGTGATCAGATCCTATGAAATAAAAAAGAATTTTACATGTAAGTTAAAACATTTATTACAGGTGCTTAATTATGAAATCCGCTTAATCGGGACATTTCCCAGGGAACCAAATTAAGCCTAATGATACTTAATGGCAAGGACTGCTGCTTAATTGGGGTGGTAATTCCAGTTAATTGGGATTCCTGCAGGTGAGTAAATGGTACTCAAATAGAGATACTGTATCTGGCCTTCATGATGTTCCAGTATTGGTGGTACTTTGTCTTCCTTCAAACAGCTCTCATGCCACCAGATCAGCAAAGCAGAATTACTTCTGTGCTCCCATTTTGGTCCTTTCGAACATTGCTTAAAGTTACAATCACTCTCTCTGGGCTGGCAGTACAAGAGGACTGCTTTGGAGCCTAGCAAATCTGAATTTGTGGATTTATTTGCATTTGAGCAGGATTTTAGAAAGATCACACTCAACATCTTGCCTGACCAAGTAGAAGATTTTTTATAATCTTCAGACACTATGGAGATGCCAAAAAGATATTTGAAAAGTGTTGGTAGCAATTTCAACTGCAAAACGGCATGCCCTAAATTAGAAAGGTTTCCGCACCAGCTTATGAGAATAAATATTTTACTATCAAAAAACCCCTAATATAGATTCTTTTTCCAATACTAAGACAGGGAAAGACCTACACTGTCATGGCACACTTACTAATGCTCAAGGTTTTAATTTACTCTGTCACAAACACACAGAGCCACATACTAAAATACTTGGACTTTTTTTTTAACCATTATTAAAATACACTTAAATATTATTCAGGCTTTTACATAGCACCAGAGACCCTGAAAATGAAAACTGCTAATGGCAGTCAGCTTATTAGAAAGATACGTTTTCATCATTACTTCCCGAGGTCCTTGTATTCTCCGGAGGAATGGAACACAGCGCTCTGCACGCTGCTCCATCTCTCGCTGAGATGGAACACAAGCAAGTTGCCAGGTCTTGGGAGAGAGAACTGGAGCTGCAGTGCCTGCAGCTACCTGGGGAGAGCTGCTATTCTCTGTAGGTTTCTAAAAGCACAGCAGACTGGCCTGACTCCAGAGCTACTGCCTCTCACAAATCCTAGATATGCTCCTGAACTGTTGGGCTGTCTTGGGAATTCTCGGTAGAGAGAGAACCTTGGTTGCTGCAGTCCCTGCAAAACTCAGGCTGCCATTGAGCCCCTACTGGGCTGGCTGCTTATCCTGCACAGCCCAGGGCTGCTGGCTGGGAGGAGAAGATCTCACCAGTCAACTGAAAAAGGTTGACTGCATGATTCAGCCTGCAGGACCACAGCATCCTCAGGTGAGTTCAGGCCTAATTGCAGCCAAGAGATTCCCAGAAAACAGATTTCATCTTTCATTGTGGGACATCCAGCCACCCCTTTTTGAGCCTTAGGCAGGCTGCTGCAGCTCAAGCAGTGCTGACATGCAAGAAGACATGCTATTACCAAGAGCTGGGATCCCCACAGCCCCCATTTGTTACCGAAATCTCGATGGTGCCTCTGTCAGCATCAGCTGCTCCTGACTCCTGGCACCTGCTGAGATCAAAACCGTACCCGATTTTTCCTCCTCCCCTTCAAGCCGTGGTTCATTTTCTCAAAACCTTTCACAACAGAAGTGTTCCAAACAGAAAAGGAAACATTCTGAAAATATTTGGTGGGACTGATTTTTCTGTTAGCACATAGCGTACCTCGCCGTAAGGATTAGTGCATTCTACTGCTCCCGTCGGTGAATGCCAGCAGGAGCTCCAGTTTGCACAGCTAGAGACTAGTACCTCTGCACGTACTTCCCTGAGCCTCTGTCTGTGTACCTCTTTAGTCCAAAACCAACATGCAATATGTGATTTCTATTCAGCTTTGCAGTGGAGAGCTCCAGAATGAGAAATCAGACTCGAGGGGTGAAATATTAGCCAATAAAAGCACCTAAGTCAGATTTAAGGTGTGCTGGACTTTGTGTTCTCAGGTATTTATAAGCTGCAGATACATTTGCAGTTCCAGCAATCAGAACTTGCAAAAGAAAAACAATAACTTCAGAATTAGAACAGTTTAATCTTTGCTGTGGAGCTGTTCAAGCACTGTAGTTAAAACACAATGAAATTCTCAGGTGAAGAACAATATAGTTCACAAAATCTATACGGTAATGATGAACATAGTTCTTAATTTACACCTAATCATGTGCACTGCATCAGATGAGCAAGAGCATAGCTACAAAATAGTGCATATTCTCAAATCTAAGTGGAAGCCATTTTTTATGCTGATCTCACACTTGAAGTTACAGATTCTTCACAAAGCTTATCATAAAATATTCACAGAACTAGAAGAATATTAGTGTTACTAAACTATTCACAGTCAATTGACAACTTAGAATAGCAGCTCTTTCTCTTTTTCAGAGCACCCACATGCAGAAAATCAGTTGCTAAGTAAAATGAAGATCCACCTGACATGTGAGGACTACCTTTAAGGCAGGATTTGACCAACAATATCACCTTTGATTTCCTCTGCACTGGCGGATATCAGAGGTTTGCTGTTAAGCACTGGCACTGGAGGAAGAATAGCAGCAGTAGAGATAACATCAGTAACCAGCTAAAACAGTGGAAACAGAACTATTTTTCTATTTGACATTCCTGTCCAAAATTTTAAACTATTTTCTACTGATTCATGTATCATGCCAGTTCCAAAACAAAGGTAATCAGGATTCCTTATCCTCAAGAAATGCTATTCTAGAAACAAGAACTCACACAGACTGCCAGAACCCACCAGGAATTATATGAGGGATTTTAATGGACTCTACAGCAATTTTCACTGTTTAAGAGGAAGAAATGGAATGAGGTTAAATAAGTAAAATGTAAATTAATAATCATCATCATTTTGAAAAAAAGTTGAAATGTCAGAAAAATAATTGTAAGAGAAGATTAATGAGGACACCAAAAGAAAAAGGAGAAAAAAGAAAACAAACAATTACTAGAAAAGTCAAGATTGTTAGTGTTAGGAATTAGTTATCGCAATGAAATACAAGGGCTCAAAAATGATTGAGTCAGCAGGTGATCAAAAACATAAATGAATTTTAAAATAATGAAGGACAATAAGTCAAGGTGAACTAACTGAAAATCAAGTCAGAATGATTTTAAGGCATTAGTAATGAACTTAAAGGGACAGCTCCTCAGCAGGTAGAAATCCACTAGAGCTACGCTGATTTAGACCAGCAAAAGACATGCTGGTGTGCAGTCATTAAATACAGGAAAAACCCAACCTTTCTCTCCTGGACCAGAACTGGAAGGAAGAAAAGGGAGCGGTCACCCAGACGAATTTCTGCCAGGAGTACAGCACGTTAAAACTTTTCAGAAAAATAATTTACTCACTCAGAAATGCAGTCAGAGGTCTGCTGTAACCATCTGCCAACTTGGACCTATTCACCAGGCAGAACTGGCTGAAAAATTAAATCCAGAAAACACGCAATTCTAAAACATTTTGTTTCAATGTTTCTGAAAGCATTATTGAGTTTTTCATACAAAGTATTTTAAACTGACAAAAATTAATATCTGAAAAGATGTTAAAACTCCATTTCAGATTGGAAAAATGTTTCACTTGACCTAAAATAATTTGGGGTAGTTAATTTTGTTCAGAAAATTGAAAATCCATTTTTTTCGCAGCTCTGTAGCTCAGATCATTTATGGAGACTCTGATATTTGCTCTAATCTCAGAAGCATCTAAAATACAATCAAAACCTATATATTTTCAGTGTGTACAAATGATTACCCTTTAAACAATGCAATATGCATAAATGGAAAACCCTACTCCAAATTCAACTGACAACAAACCGATTTGTATTTATTTTAGGAACATAAGTTCTTAAATGAATGAGAGATTTTATGACATGAACCACAAATAAACTTAGCACAAGATACCTCTGCATATGGAGATGGAGATACTTAGCAATGCAGTCAAAACAATTACTGAAAAAAAATTTTGCAAAATATAAAGCACAAAATCAACACAAAATAACTTATAAATGTCCCCTTTTGAATGTATGACTCACATCATAGCATCTAATAATTCATTTAAGGAACACCTCTAACTGATAACTATCAGAGTAGCACACAACTTCATTTAAAGGCTTCACACAAGAAAGTAAGGGAATTAAAGCTGGCCACGACTTTCTGTAGATGATTACCTAAAGACTTTGACAAGCTTCTCCAAAACACAGGAATAAAGGAATTACCTGATACCCAGCAAGCGGAAGATTCTAACGTGTTGTTCCCTTAGAGTTCCAAGGACTCAGATGAGCAAAAGACATCTGGCCACAATAAGGAGCATTAGACAGTAAAGAAATGGCATGAGAACAAAAATATGGACACTAGCTATGCCGGGAGGGAGGGCTAGCAGCAGAGAATATGAGACAAATGTATCTTCTGTGTTATACACACACACGAGAAACCACAGTATCTGTTTCTCTTCTCAGTCCTCCTGGTGTGCATTACGAGCAACACCACTGACACCCACAGCTGTAGATCCATACGAAAGCTGGTGTGACCGACTAGAGAATTTGCCTCCAGTCCCTGTTAGCAAGAATCAAACTCTTCTGTCACTAACGTTACCTAAGTCCTCAGCTACCACCTGACACAATCATACTCAATTTTGCCATCTGCTCAGTAAGTGCAACAGGTTTTTTTAACAGACACTGAAATATTTACGGATCAAACTTTACCTTGACTCTGTCACAGCCCAAATTAAAAAGCATCCCAACAGAGAGGCTAGAGAGGGGAATCAGCAAACCCAGACTCTCTTCTCAGCACTAACTTTACTATGTGTTGCTGTACTTTGAACACTGGTGTGTTTTGTTTTTCAAAACAAAATTCATTAAATGCTTATAAAGAATTCTGGGTTTCTCAGAGGGAAAGCGTTACCAACATTCAATATTATTAGAAATAGCATGTGAATAAGCTAAAGCAATCTATCTCAATTTAAGTCAATATAAACATTTTTGTATCATCTCCCCAGCATAATCTCCCTGCTAACTGCTGGTAGATGGCTGCTTTCTAAGACTGGTTTAAGAAATTGTTCACACAATCAGAACTGCATCATGTGAATTTTAAACAAGAGTAGAGCCAGAAGCAAATTCTAATTCCACCCTCCCCTGCCTCACCCAGTGAAGTCCACAGTAATGTACATACTCGATTACTCTACATTCGAAATTCAACAATTCCACAAACTGTCATATTAGCAACAATTGTAGCTCGTTGGCAAAACCTAACACTATTATTACACAGAAACTGTCAGCACAAAAATAGTGTCATTTCTCATTGAAAGAAATGTTCTTGTAGAGCTCCATGCAGCAGCAATGGATGGCACAATTTAGGTTATATGGTTTCTAAGCAGAGTAGGGTCATTTAAATATCATTTTCAAGCAATCACTAGCTCTGTCTCAGAAAATATAGTAGTATGTAACATCTAATTATTATTCTGAAACAGTCCACATACCGTGTCTCAGACCAATATGAAAACTAACTTCTATTTCTCTTCAAGCACTGAATAGTTTTGAGTCATGATAAATCAGAGTGAACCAGAATTAATAACTATCAGGTGCAGAATATTATTATACTAATTCTTCAAGTACAATTCACATTTTCTAGTATGACGAATTATCTTACTAATGAGAGCTGAAATATAATAGAGCAGCTAATAGACAGACTCCTTAAACTCATGTAATATAAGTTACTTTATACTCAGTTACTTAGTCTAATCAAGTAAAATATTATTGTATTAGATTTTCAAGTTCCTTGGGGGGATAGTGTCTCTTTTGATGGAAAGCAAGGTTACTTTGGAATAACAGATCTTCATCAACTGAGGACATCACCTAAATTATCTCATGACTTCTACAGGTTTGGGAACATAACGAGCAATTACTAACAGCCAGCTGATGGGTGGCAACAGCCTCACTGCCAGCACAGTTACTGCATCTAACTCCACAGTAAACAGAATTAATTTGATAGTATTTCTTAAAAAGAAGAAGGGTAAGTTGTTTCTGATACACTCTGTCTATATGGGCAGTAACCACAGAAGGCCTGATGCCCCATTTCTTGTTTACATGGCTGTACTGTTTATTCATTGTATTCAAAATGGGAACAGCGCAGGCAGAAGACTGGCCAGAATTTCACAAAGATGCATTCCCTCTCTTAAGCTTCAGGAAAGGCAAAACAAACATTCTGGGAAAGGGAAAAAACACCACATAATTTAGTATGGTATCATATATGATGAAAACGAAAATTCTGCAAGGTTTGCAACAGAATATGAAGGAACTATTCAATATGTGATTGACTTCACGTGATGTTATAAGCTTGCACATGGAAGGAATAACAGAATTAATAAAACTCAACTGAATAATAGCCAGGGTGCACTCTTGTACATGTTACAGCACAGTAGCTAAATCTGAGAGGCTTGATTATATTTTTCAATTTTCTTGAACCCCAAGCTCCAAGCTACACTGCTGTCCACTGAAAGGCACTTAGAGAAATGTTTGCAACTACCCAAAAAATTGAAAACCACAATGCTCTGCACAGCTCTTTTCTGCTTATGCAGTCCCAGTCACATCTGGTGCTCCTTTTATCCTAAAACAAAGATAAATTCATATGTGAGAACAAAGAGATATCCATGTCATTTGGTGTAAAAGAGAAAAAAATCCCAAAACCTTTCTGGATTTCCCATGTCAGCAATCAGAGTTTTAAATCCATGAAAGGAGATTTGCATTCATTATTTAACCACAAAGCAAGACAATATTTTTTAAAAGCATCCAAGATTGACTAAACTACCCCTTGGCTCTCCTTCCAGACATATCTTCTGCAACCCCTCACACTACAAACATTCCACTAGAAAAATGCATCTGCCAGGTTTTAAGATTTCTGCAATGCACCTTATTAGCATATTATTTTCCTAGCCCACCCCCAATCAATAATACTTACCTTTCTCTTACAGCATTTGATAGTTCTTAATCCATCCTACAGTATCTCACTCAGCCTGCAGCTCTGGATGTGTCCTGATTTTAGAGCTTGTCATCCCTGGACATACCTCAGGTAATTGTTTGATTCTCTTCCTAAATCCACCAGCAATTTTGGATACTTGCATTACAAAAAGAATTTATGAATTTCTTTAGCTTCAAAACTGCTGTTATTAATTATTACCATGGAAAATGTTATTTAGTGATTTAGGGCCTGATCCTGTTCCCACTGAAGTCACTTGCAGGACTCTCATCGCCTTCAGAGGAAGTAGGATCAGGTTTTAACTTCCAAAGGCTTAAATGCATCATTAGTAGAGTTTGAATGGACTTTACAACGTGTTTTTGCTTAACTCAGACATCCTGTAAGACAACAGCACATTCAAATGCTGAACTGTGGTGCTGAGAAACTGAACACTGTGAGAAAGAGGGGGATTATTTTACTTCTGTACTCTGTGGTGTGTGTCAGTGCAACTGCTGCAGCGAGTGCTGGAAATAAAACTGCTGCAGGTTCCTCCTGGTGCACAGTCTGTGCTGGGCAGAATTTCTCATAAACACAGCAGGTCAACCTGAGTAACCTAAGAATGCAGAAGGAAATACAGTGGTGGGGTAGATATGTTTTGCATTATCTGGGTCAGGAGCAAGACTCTAAACCCCTTCTTAAACTTTTGCTAGTTCTGCGGAAACCATCATAAGCAAACCAATACAATAAAAATGGCATTGCTCCTCCACCAAATGAAGAGGGAAAAGTTTCATGTAAAGACATTCAGGGCATATTATAATTGACCTTTGCAGCACAAAGATTTAAGTCCTGTTATGGGAACTCTTTGCTCACATTGTTCAACTGTGTGCACCTCTGTGCCCCACTAAATTCACATGTGAACTTAGGTGTATGTATAATTATGCTTAGGACTATCACTGACTTTGAGCTCCCTGGGCTAGGTTACATCTCCATCATTATCCACTACTAAGTAGAGTTTGTAGTAGCAAGCAATGCTGTGATAATTGTGAGCTCACAATAAGAAAAATCAGAGAATCACAGAATTTGCTGAGTCCAAAGGGACCCACAAGGATTATTGAGTCTAACTCTTAGCCCTGTACAGGACCATCCCCAAAGTCACACCACGTGCCTGAGAGCATTGTCCAAATGCTTCTTGAACTCTGTCAGGCTCGGTGCTGTGACCACTTCCCTGTGGAGCCTGCTTCAGCGTCCAGCCACCCTCTGGGTGAAGAATCTTTTTCTAATATCCCACCTAAACCTCCCCTGACACAACTTCAGGCCATTCCCTTGGGTACGGTCACCAGAGAGAAGAGAAAGGCCAGTGCCTGCCCCTCGTCTTCCCCTCATGTGGAAGTTGTAACTGCAATGAGGTCTCCCCTCGGTCTCCCCTTCACCAGACTGAACAGATCAAGTGTCCTCAGCCAGTCCTCATACAGCTTCCCCTCCAGACCCTCTACCACCCTCACTTGGATGCTCTCTAATAACTTTATATCTTTTCTATATTGTGGTGGCCCAAACTGCACACAGAACTCAGGGTGAGGCTGCAGCAGTGTGGAGCAGAGTGGGACAATCACCTCCCTTGACTGGCTGGCGATGCTTTGCCTGATCCACCCCAATAAAGCACCTGAATTCTCTTCACATATTACCATTGTTGTGACTCTTTTTAAACTATAATGATTTCCCACACCAAGTTATTCAACTGTTAAATTCATCTCTGGGTGAAACGTGTGATTCTATTTACTTTACAGATCTATTACATATGGTTTGGATTACGTCTGGTGGCTGCACATTTAGATTCCAATTTGGCAATCAGAGCCACATGTGTTGACAAGTAAATTTACACAGCCTTAAGCCAGAATCTGCTTTTTTGGCAAAACCTAACATCTGATTCCCTTTCTCACAAACACCAATACAAGTAAAACCCCACTGATTTCAGTGGCAACTACCTAAACCTTATATCACTTTGAGATAGCTACCAGCATTACAGAATGTCAGAGAGTATGTCTACATCAGCATCCTATTTTGAATCCAGAATTCATTTTGCTTCCTTGTCATCCCCATTCACCACATTTTGCCTCACATTGCAGGGCACTCTCATGTTGCACAATCCTCTTGGATGAAATATGGTGCATCTGCTGCTAACAGGCATTCTGTCCATGGGACGAGACGAGAGAGGTAGTCAAAGCAAAATCCCCAGCACTTATAACGAACATAGGGGCTTCAACTGTATCCCTCCACAGATCAGATTCTACTTTTAGAGCTCACTGGAACACTCGGGCATTCATATCTGGTTCTGTATTACATTCATATTCTTCTGTACCAGGACTTGTGTTGACATTTCCTCTAAATATGAGGAATGAACAGAGGGTACACAAGAAGCCTAACATTCAGTTGCATATGTATTTTTTTCATACTCAATTTCAAACTTATTTCAAAAGACATAACTAAATACTAGTGGAAAAGTTCATGAGCACCACATTAGTTTCTCCTAAACTGAACATAGCTTCACCTAAACTCATCTGCTGGGTTTAGTTACTAAGTGTTTAGCACCAACTGCTAATAAAAACACCATTGTGGCCTTTCTACTAGCACTGTAAATATTTGGTTGATGATTTCTCTTAAATCAGCAGTTCTCATACCAGGATACCTATGAAGAAAACAACAATATCTGAATCAGAATATCCTTTTCACTCACTACTCCCAACCTCTATGGATATTTGCAAAGCCCAATTTGTCCATTTGCTCGGTTTCAGTAATCCAAGATGAAGATCTTAAAATCTCCCAAGAGACCTTTAATTAATGACTGATATGAATATACAAACACTTACCTCTGACTGACACTGGAAGTTAACAAACATATCTGCAGTCCCTCGGGATTTATTGACAGTCTTTTCCTAAGTTATGGCTTGCTGAGCTGCTGTTTATTTGCCCTCTAAACATCTTGGTTCAAGAGTGGCCAGAATGCCCCCTTCTTCAAATGCTGATGTAACTTCATGAAGGAAAACAATTAGAGTTTAGTGCACCTTTTTTTTTCTGTTGTAAGGAAACACATCAAGTACATCCACAGTAAGGACGTATCTTCTCCAGCATGTTTAGATCTCAAGCTTCTGCTCTTGACGCACTTTCTTAGGCAAACCCTCCTTTCTGCAAAATTCTTCCCTTTTCCAAGGATACATCATCACAGATATGGAAAGACAGGCCAATGACTTATAAAAATAGAAAGATAATTTGTATATTTCCTACTGCATCATAGATGTGAATTCACTGTGTGTACAGACACTCTGCCACATCATTACACATGCACGTGATGACTTTCTTGACATCTGCATTAGTTGCATTAACAGAGATGTCAGAGAAATGCATTCTTTTAGAGTGCTGTTGACAGGATCAGAATGTCGTTGCTCTAACACCTCTTCCTCCTTCCCACGGTTCAGCAAGGCTGTTTGTGTTCATAACAAGAAAAATAACCTATTTATAGAAGATCTCTACTCCCCCTTTCTTTAAGAGGCTCACATCAGTAAGCAAGGTAATGAATATTTTAACAGGCAACTGGACATTTTCTGTGGTTGGTGTTTGCAACTTGCTACTTATCTACAGGGATCCCAATCAGGAATGCAATGGGAGCAATCACTGCAAATTACAACCTTCTTGCCCTGGTAGACTCACACCACAACTGCTCTGTGGACTAAGGGAAAAAGAAAGGATCCCCAAGGTTCCCAAGAAAGGGTCCCCAAGGTCTCCCACTGAGCCATGTAATAGTCACATCACTGCTGTCACAATTTAGCAGACAAAAACTACAAAAGTGGATTTATAAAGCAGCAGCAAGATCACATGGAATAAATCTTTATCAACTTATTCAGCATGACCCAAAGAAGCAAAGGGGTATTATGTAAAGTAAGAATACCTAAAGCAGTGTGGAATCTGCCATGAAATATAAGCAAAATACTGTTACAATAAGTAAGATATCAACTAAGCTGGGCAAGTGAGGTAAAGAAAGGGTCCAAGATACCAAAAACCTCAGATTCATCCTGTGCCTCCCCTTCACTGGGATATGTAACACCGAACTTTTCCTTAGGCTTCACGAGTACCACATCAGCTTGGGCTTGTTCAGCTCAGCAGCAGGAAAGGAATTTCACAGAAAGAATGTTTCACTTCACAGGAACCGTGTAGGGAAAAGACTATTTGCAAGCTTGCCTGAAAGCTGGAAAAAAAAAAAAAAAAGTGTGGGTGCTCTTTAAAACAAACAAACAAACAAACAAAAAAAGTGAAAAACCTGTAATTACTTCATAGCAGCTAGTATAAGTAACAATACCGAACAAATTGCAGTGATTACAAAATCCTCTATAAGTATGGGTAGCACTATTCTTGACAATAATTAGTGTACAGCATCTTCTCAATAGTATCGTGATTAATATTTATTCTGATGTCATTTTTGTTCTGGGAGATGGGAGGGAAGAAAAGGGAAGGGAGACAACATTCTAAGAGAGCAGAGTATGTTTGAGAAGCAGAACCAAAAACATAAAAAAATCTGCTTTATTTTTCTGTTTACTGTCATTTCCCCTCCCCTCAAAAAGGCAATGCAAATGGAGCTTTCCTGGTTTTAAAAGTAAAGACAGAAATTATGTGGAGTTGGGACTGTTGAATTATTCATGAGTTCTGATTGAATGGGATCATTATCTCTGGCCTTACAAGCTAATAAATACTGTCTAATGCCTGGGTACTGTTTTGATCTAATAGTGTCAGAGAAAAAAAAAAAAGAGACAAAAAAAGAGACTTCTCTTTTGCAAGCTAGAGCCTAGATTAGGGAGGAGCTCTCTGATGAGCTCATTGCAGAAAAACCACGGGGTTTTTTCTCTTCCATTGACTACAAGGTTCACTTTGCAGTTCTCAGTCTCATTTGCTGCAAAGGCATTTTAACTTGAGCATGAGGTTAAGATGTTGCTCAGTGGCATCTACACAATTACTCATAATTTCTTATCCTTTCTTATTCTCAACAGTCTTATCCTTCCACCTCATCCCCCACCCCCCCGTTTTCTAATCTCTTGAACCTTGCAGTACAAAATACCCAAAACCAGAGTACTTCCAGAGGCACACACAGCACTGGAAATGATTAAGCTATCTAATCATCTGCCTGTCAGCAGTCAAATAATCTTAAATTGCATTGTTCTGTGATTTATTTCAGGATTGATTGTGGTGAGTCTATACTCACTTGATTTAATATCATAAACTAAACATATTGTATGGAACCTGAATTAAGTTTCTGCTCAGAGAGCTGTCAAAAAGAGAGGAATTTGTTAGAGGTACAATACAAAACAATGTTTGCTGATAACATTTGGAACAACAATAACAAAAAAAAATTATTCAAAATCCACATAAATCAAAATTAAAGCCAAGATATTTCACTGGATAGTTTTCCATATGCTTTCTTGAGGATTACTTTTAGAACAGGACTTGTTTCAATAAGAGGAAATAATTAGAATATTATTACAAGTTTAAAAACCCCTCATAATTAGATAGGGATTAGTAACTTCGTTTTCATATGATTAACACAATAAAACCCATTTTTCCCCAAAGTAATCTGAGGCCTATTAAGCAACATGAGATCATATATCAAGGGGCCTTTTAGTAATTCAGCAGTTTATAACATTTACACAGACAGTCTTGCACAAAACAGCTGGCTTCTTTCTGTCAAGAAAACACACATTTTTGGGAGCATTTATTTCAAGGTCTAACACAGTCCTTGAAATCATAATATTTAATTAAGGATTTTTTTAGCACGAGTTAGAAGTGTGTGAACAGCTTCGGGGAAAGTGTGAACAGTTTCTCAAATTGTGTTTAAGTAAAGGAGCTCTCTGGTCTTCACAGTTTAGCATGGGAGGACTATCTGGTACATCTGGATTTTAAGGAGTGAGTATCGCCTAATAATTGGCACACCTTAATCTTAAAAATGCCTAATTTTATGGCATTTTGTTATTTAAATCGTGTTAAATGCTAAGATCCATTATGATAACTAGGCTAAATATGAAGCGAATTATTGACACATTTGATCTTTGTACACTCAGCTCATAAGCAATAAGTAATAAAGAACAGATGTGACATAAATTTAGGTTGTGAGTCTATTCAGTGGAATAATTCTCCAAACATTACCTTTTTAGTCTCTCTTTTTAGTGCTTTTAACTGCAGTGAAAATACAAAACTGTTCCTTTTGTTGTTATTAAGTAGGGACACGATCACCCATCCTGGCTTTTCTGCATTTTTTGCATATGATGCCAGTCCTTGCAGCCAGTGAGGCCTTCAGACCGTAGCCATTATCTGTCACACTCCTGGACCAAAATAACAAATAATATGCCTGGAGGTGCTGCATTTTGTGACTGCTAGTTTTCCCGCATGGCATATGCCTAGATAGACTCAGATGAGAGGTGATTGCACAAAACTGATTGTGAGATGACTTAGCAGAACCCGTGATGATGTCCTAATGGCCTCCTGCAGAGGGGAACAGGGGTAATTGTTTGTCAGGGGAAGGAACACATCTGTAAGGAGGCATCCTCTGCAAGCCAAGCAGCCATGTGGAAAAAAGAAAGGAAGAATCACAGTGCAGCAAGGCTGCATTTGAGTCCAATAAAATGAATAACAAAGAGGTGAAAAATGAAACAAGGTATTAAATAACCAGGTAAAAAAAGCCTGTTAATGGTGGGCTCTGGCTTAAAAAGAAAACAAGTCATATCCAGATAATATGGTTCTTTTTAAATTATTAGGTAAAATTTTGTGAATCCCAGAAAGGAAAATTAATGCAACAAACCTAGGGAATGTAAATGCATTCCCCCCCTCTCTCTCCCCTTCCCCCCCTCCCCCCGAAAAACTGGGTACAGAAAGACTTGTCGTTCCTGTATGTTCTCATCTGCAACAAGGGGGCTTGATAGTCACCAACCATTTGCTGCATACTTTTCTTCTTCCAGGTCTTTAATCTTCATTTTAAAATACTTGGTTTTCATGCGATCACAGCTTAGAAAGCTGACATCATTCCAACATCCTTTCTAGAGCAACGCTTTGGAATTGAGAAATGAGAAACCATCAATGTCAAACCAGGCAATTAGGGCATCAGTCACATCAGTGGGAACTTGCCTTTAATGTCAGCTGGGGCAGAAACAGGCCCTTAGAGTTTATTAAGGACCTTATTTTATACTCTTTCAGCATCTTTTATTTGATCAAAAACAAACTGGAGCAAACAAGCTAATTAATCGCATATGGAATGAATTACCAAGTCTTTTCACCCTACATCTTCATTATTTATTTTCCAACTGCAGAATAACAAACATACTATTCTCAACAGAAATATATTTGCTACAAATCAATCAACTGATTATCTCTTCACCAACCAATAGGTAAGAGCCTGATCTGAGGAAGCATCAACAAAACATACATCCTTAAATAAAGCTACTCCCATAAATGAGATCATTCTGGAAAAAAATGTAAGCATTTTCTAGTTCTTTCTACTGTGACCTAGTCTTACTTTCTCTCTGGCAGATATCCCTGAGAAATGGCATACAAAACACAAAAAATGTTGATTTGCCGTGTTTTATCTCAGTCTGATTGAGCCTGACACTGCAATATTTTTCTGTGTCTTTTATAACCCCAACCACTTGATTATGGAGTTGCATCATTGCTGAAACCTGGCCCATAAAAAAATGAAGGAACACACCATCAGCCAAAACAACACAAACAGCTGCTTGTCTAGACGTATTAGTAGTGTCCTGAAACCTTGGCAGCCTGGTGACATAATCAAAAAAAAAATTTGCACCACTATTCTTGAAATGTTTACTGTGATTACATAAATCTACTCATTTATTTTCCCTGGAAAATGTAAAAATGCAGGCAAAAGAAATCATGAATCATTTCCCCCTTGGTTCCTAACTAACAGTATGATTCAAAGGGAAGTATCTGCAAGCTTTTTTCTCTAATGAAAGACTCCTAAGAACAGCATATTCTATAACATTAAGGGACAAATTAATAACAGTTTTATAATGTAATTATTTTCTTTCTGTTATGTGTGCTTATTTTGCTGTGGAAATTATTTGTTTATAAGCCACTAAGTTGTTTGCAAAGCCTATCTGATGTTCCACCTCTGATTTAATTAGTAGAAGACAGTCCCTTTGCAATTAACAATAAAGGTTAACTTTTTAAAAAATTCCCAGTTGAATTTAACATTTCATTTCTTTGGTTTTTTTACATCCACTTCTAACTATAAATAGATGGCTTAGTTCAATTAAAATGTGCACATAAACTCCTCAAAATTTCACCAGCAATGATAGAAGGTGTCAACAGTTCCCACACAATCACTCTGTACTCAAAGTTCCTGGTTGCTCAGATTCTGAGGAAATTAAAAATAAAAACCTGAAAGCAGTTAATGGGCTCTAACTTTCCCTATCCATAAAAGACATCAACATCTGTAGTCAAAGCAAGGAAGAAGTTCTACAGTCACGGGCCAGAACTTTGAGTGCTTCACTTCCCTTCAGCTTGCTTGTGTGATTTTTCAGTTACATGGAGCTGCCAGTGATCCAACCTGCAATTTTTCTGGACTTCAACTGCATTGCATGTTTGAAAAACTGTGCACCTTGGAAAACAGGGCAACATTGAAGACTAAGCTCTACACCAAATGTCTCAAGTATCAAGAGCATTTAATGACTAGAGATATTTTTACTTTCTTGGCTGCTCAGAAGGAGCTGAGAGGTAGGCAAGATGAAGAGGGAGATCAGAATTTGACCCTCTGTTTCTGTCACTTTAATATTTGGCATTTCTGTGGCCTAAAAAACTAGTGAAATCATTTAAGAACTAATGAAGAGCTATTTACCTCCTAAATCTTCTTCCCTTGAGTAATGAAATAATTACCCTCCCATAATCATGGAAATATTCAGCTTGAATCTTAAATTGAGCTGTTGTGAAAAGTGGTAGTGATGTTACATAGGTGATCACCATGGTAACGTTTGGAAACTGCACTGTTGTCAGCCAAGAATATCATTTTGCTTTTCCTGTAACAGTATAAGAGACTGGGAATGAACTCTTTCAAGATCCCACACTGATAAGTGAAAGTGAAGAAAAAGGTTTAAAAACAAACAAATAATCCCACCATAAACACAAACAAACAAAAATCACCCACAAACCCCCCTGAATATCCACCCACCAGCACACTGTCCATAAACTGAATTACTTTGTAATGTGATATTACTGTTCGTTAGTTTTGTTTTGTTTACTTTCTGTACATTAACTCAAGGTGGATCCCAAAGGAACAACATGGTAGGACTACGAGGAGAAATCAAAAGATTTTATTTGCATAACTTTCAATGATTAGACATCTTGAAAACTATTAGAGAACTTTCTTACCTCTTAAACTGTGGCCCTTTTACAAACAAGCCCTCTCCTGATTGATTCTTTGATTTCTTAGGCAATATGATTCTCTACACTGGCAGTAGTAGTCGCTGCATCTGAAGATTGTTCACTTCAGGCTACACAGTCCAAGTGTCCCACGCACAGATCTTGCTCACTCCTCAAGGGGCAGCTCGAGAGAGGATAAATACTAAGGATGTTTTTATCAAGAGTCTAAGAGATACAATGAAAGACCGTACTTTAAATATTCACCCCTTACAGAAATGGTCTGAGATTAAAATCTCTCTGATTACGCAAAACATACAGGACAGGACAGACGAGTGGGGCAGTTTTTGCTACATTTCTGCAGAAACCAGGGGAGAAACCACAAATAAGTGACTGGAGGCTCTGCATCAAAGCTGAAGGAGCTAAACGTCTCCCAGCTCAAAGATAGCAAAATTTTCACTTTGACAGTTACTTTTCTGCCTTAATGCTGTGTAGTATGAAAGCATAACCATTCAAAGAGGAGATTAAATATCTGGGATACTAATTTTCCATTAAGCAGGATAGAGAAATTGAAGTGTCAGTGATGCTAGAGTACACACTGCAGTGGAGATGGTAGATAATACGCTCAGACTGCGCTGGCAGTTAACAGCTGAGATAAGAAGGATTCTAAAGGTATTTGCCAAAATGTACAGCTAATTAAAAATCCAAATCATAAACCAGAAGACTTTCAGAAAGGATCTATACTTCTAGCAAATTACAAGGAAGCAGAGGATTACATTCGTCTGTAAAGGATGTTCTTTCTACTGAGGAATTCATATACCTGAGGAACACTCATATTCATTCTTCAGGCAGTAAGTATAAACAAAGCTTCCTGCCAGGATGCTGCAATAAAATAGCAAGCAGCAGGTGAGGTGAGAACAGTAATAAAGGCAACATATCCAGGCTCTGGAAAGATTCTGAGTTTCACTTGAAGTAACAAGTGATCTCTGAAGTGTGCAGTGGATTTCTAAAGGCCTAACCTTTATCTAGTGGTTATTGTATTAAACTATTCTCTGATAATGATGGGATTCATCTCTCCTTACTTTAGCTACCTAAAACCTTGGCATCTAGTGTAAACTGTCTTACTTTCTAACCACTGACAAATGATGAATGGATGTACAGAGGGTAAGATACCCTATCTTAAACACCTCTCAGCATTCAGAGGGAACTTTTCACATCCTCCTACTTCTTTTCCATCCAGCAGAGGAGTTTTATATCCTAAAATTGGCATGACATGTTAAACTCTGAATTACTTAAACAGCTGTTACTGCACATGAACTCCACCTTTAGCCAAAGAGAGTTTGTCCACACCTTCTCACTGACAATATCAAGCCTGGGATGGGGCAAACTGAACTGCTGTAAAAGGCAGCCAAAATTCTGCCCCAGTGAAACAGGAGCAGAGCTTATTCTGTCTGCTTAGCACAGAAGGAGAAGATGCAGACACTGCAGAAGGAAGTAGAGCTCAAGATCACTTCGACGAATGTAAAGAGGTGCTGAAGCAGAAACAGCATGTGGTATCAAGTGAAAAAAAACTGCTTTAGCCAAGTACAGATAAGGACAACTCACAGACTTGTAGACTGCTCCAAAGGCATAGATCAGTGCAGAGTGTTAGACTTTGAGCAGCACTTCTTTCTTCTGTGGACAGCAGGGGCATCTGACTAATACAAGAACGCCTACAGTTCACTCTTGGATACTTTAGAAGCTGTAAGAGGCCTCTTTATTCCTGGAGAGCCTGGGATAACCATTTTAAGAGATGACACACTCACCATAGACTATGGTCGTGTGAAAGAAACAGCAGATTTTTTCCCTGGAAGAAGTTCTCAGTCAAATGTCCCTTTCACTGACTCCACTATCCAAAACCATTTCAAATGTGCTTGCCAGTCTGTGGCCGGTCACCATTCTTAGAAGTCTTCCCATTTTCCTAAACCTAGCATTTTCAAGTCACGCCCCTATTTATCTTCATGTGTGTGGGATCAAATGGATTACCCTCTTGTGACCTCTTCCCAGAGCTGCTCTGGAACAATCCTGGTTCTGGTCAGGAGACCAAACAGTCTGACCCTCTCAGAGCCTGTCAGTAAATCTGCAGAGACAAGAACAGATCTTTCAAAAGAAGAGTTTAAGCTCTTTGCCAAAGAATACACAACTTAGGAAATCGAGTCCAAAGCACAAAAGAGTGTAATCTAAATATTTCATTACCTCAGCGTAACCACTTAATTCCAAATGAAGAAGAATCCACCTCATTCCTGCCTCTCCTGGAGGACACAGCTGTCTTGTTTATAGTGCTCTCCCACTCTGCCTATGTCTGACTGTTCAGCTTGCTGACAAAGCCATATTCCCTTTAATATAAAGTTTAGGACTGAGGAAAAATAAGCCTAGTCCAGGTACAGATTATTTTTTTTTTTAGGTCAAGTGTATGTATGCCATAGGTATTCACTCATTAATGCTTCTGGAGTACAGGGTGGGGAAGATATCAGTGTTATCTAGGACAGATTCTTATCTCTGGCTTTTTCTCAGCTCCTTTGTTTCTCTCACAATCTCTCTGATTAACTCCGAGCTGATTAATAGAAAATTAAGGTATTTTTATTTATCAAAACTAAGGCTTCTGGCTCTCTTACTCTCCTTAAAGCCTTGTTAGAGTTTAGGGGGTATTTAATGGATATCTCTCTGTATATTTTAGTGTCTTTCCAGCAACCGGAAAGTTGGGTGTTCTATAAATTCCTCACTTTTCCCACTATTTTAACATAATCACTTCATTTACATTTTCTAATATCTAGGTAACTTGTCTGTCCCTCAGAAGTTCCTACAGATAACTATTAGAGGCTCTGAGAGTTCATTAGTCAGCCTGTTAAGCACCATGAACAAAGTTCACCTGCCCAGCTGGCATGAAAACATCTAAATTTTATACATGCCATGTAAGTTGTTTCTTACTTATTCTGTCCTGTTGGTGCTGGTATTAGGCCACCTTATTGCACCTGACCTTCACACTGAAATCTGGCACAAAAGGCATGACATCAACCCTTCCCCTGTCACCCTCAAATAGCCTTCCCGCTCTCTCAAATAGCTTCTCTGATTCATATGCTTGCAGTTTGCCTTCGTGAACTGACCTAGTTTCCACTTTGTGCAACCTTCCTCTTATGTTTGAAGTATGGGAAGTGCTCTTGATTTAGCCAGCTTGGGTTCTTACTGTATTTCCTATCTTCCTTCCTTAACTGGAGGATTTACACTGTGCCCTCTCACTTAGACCAGACTCCTAACAATCCTATCTCAACTGCACATACAGTAGACATATTAAGACTAATATTATTCCAAAGAAGGCCATCAAGGATCACAAAAATCAGGTTTATGCTACTATTATTATCCATTTCAGGCAGTTACTGGAGTGCTGGATGAAGAAGATAGCAATTTCTTTTAGACCAATTATGAAATTGTAAGACTTTTCAGTGCATAATGCAATTAAAGAAAAAAAACACAAAACTTAAACTATTAAATAACAATGATTTTAAGAGAAAGAGGGATCAATATATTATCATTATAATCTACAAAGTTTATAGTGAAGGAAGAAGAAGAGAATTAAACCATCTCAACTTTTCAAAACAATCTAAGTAATGATCTATGTTGTTTACTTAAGCTCTTGTTCTCTAACCAGCTTTGAAAATCCCTGCTCTGTAATACCAAATTATTAGTACTCTCTGTCTTTAACATTACAGAAATAAAAGCAAAGCTTGTCTGGAATTGGGCTGTATTTATAATGCAAATTAGTACGCATTTTCCCTCCATAAAAAATACTCAATTTAAAATGTTTAGAAAGTTTACATTCTGGACCAGACAAGCTAAATGATTCACACAAAAGTACACAGAAATCCAGTCAACATATCTTTAGTAAATATGCTTTGAAGTATTTGAAATGAGAGAGCTAACAATTTTTAATTCCCCCCTCCCCCCAAACTCTCAAAAGAATGATACCTGTATACACCAAGTTTTCCTAAAATACCATTTTCAAAGAGTACACAGGGTAAAAATAATTTAGAATACCTTGGTCACTTTTTGGTGGGCCTCCTAGAGATTAGAGAGAGACATCATTTATTTACACAATTCATCGCTTTAAAACAGGATTTTTCTTTCTGATTAATTTCATTGATACAATCAACTTGTATTTTTCCTTCATAAAATTTAATAAAGAACAACACATGGTACTTGAATTCATGCCACTGGCAATACCACAAAACGTTAATCGAAACAGCAACAACCCACTAGATTATATAGCAATGACTGTCAGACACACTGGATTCACTAAATTTGGTGAAATAACGCGCCCGGGAATGAAGAAAACAGCAAGAATAAGGCCTGAAGCAGCAGTAGGTAGTTGGCAATGGGATGCTGGCTTATTATCCATGCATTACACCACATTTGTATGGCTCAGCTGTACAGGCCAGAAGAGGCAAAAGCTGAAAACAAATTCCTCCAATTTCTTGCCTTTACCCACTCATTTATTCTGAAAAAAAATATCCATAGATACATCATTTGTGCCGCTCTGCAATGGTGTGGTCTCACCTTGAACATTGTGACAGTTTTGGGCACCATAATCCAGGAGAGGTATTAAGCTCTTGGAGAGTGTCCAAAGGAGGACAACTAAGATGGTGAAGGGTCTTGAGGGGAAGCTGTATGAGAAGCAGCTGAGGGCACTTGGTCTGTGCAGCCTGGAGAGGAGGAGACTGAGGGGAAACCTCATCACAGTCTACAGCTTCCTCGGGAGGGGAAGACGAGGGCAGGCACTGATCTCTTCTCCTTGGTGACCAGTGACAGGACCTAAGGGAACGGCCTGAAATTGTGTCAGAGGAGGTTTAGGTTGGATTTAGGAAAAAGTTCTTCACTCAGAGGGTGGCTGGGTGCTGGAACAGGGTCCCCAGGGAAGCGGTCACAGCACAAGACTGACGGAATTCAATAAGTGTTTGGATGATACTCTCAGGCACATGGTGTGACTCTTGGGGATGGTCCTGTATGGGGCTAAGAGTTGGACTTGATGATACCTGTGCACCCCTTGCAACTCAGTATATTCTGTAATTCTGTGATCGTCTGTTTCAGATCTTCTGGCCCTCAAGGCCTTAAAAGATTAGTGGTTATTCAGATCTTCATAAGCAAATCCTGATGTAACTTGTTTTAAGACCTAGATTCTGAAAACTTCATCTAGCAGTATTTAGTCAGGGAACAATCTCTTTGACATTAAGAGGAGAAATTCGTACAGCATGCTACTTCTTGGTAGTAATAATCCATCCCTTGATTATTAGAGGCACTTTCATATGGTTTAACCATCTGTTTTGCAGGGGTCAGGCCTCACTATTGCTATCCATATGTAATTTAAACTTTACTGAAAAAGGAAATGCATCGTGAATTTGTCTGCAAATTCTCAGGAAAAAAATATAAAATATAAATCAACCTTCTAAGGGCTAATCACATGAATTTGTTTTAGTTGAAATATTCTAAATTAAGCAGAGTATCAAAAAAACTCACCAAGAGGATCTCCTTGAATGTCCTGTTTCCAGGAAAATAATATTCAGAAATTAAATTCTTTTCTACAAGACAGTTTTATTAAGAGATTATTTTTTTTAAATAAGCTTGTAGAGTTTAACTATCATCCTTGTTAATGCCATACCCTGTCTGTAAGCAGAAAAATCCTTCTTCTTGAGTTTACTTGACAGTTGAAGTCTTCATGGACTGATGACTCCTATAGAACTAGATAAAGGTGACACATTCTTTAAAGACAGAAAATCTTTCAAAATTTGCTAGGTACTGCTTCTGATCTTCATTTTTTGATTTATGGCAATAAATTTTGATTGACTGCTTGACTGAGAACTGTCCTGGATAAGGCTTATTTGATATTCTCAATCTTTCCTTCCTGAAGTCCCCAGAAAATAAAGCAGTGCCTTCTGCTCTTCTTTTACTAAGCCTCACAACTTCGTGTCTCTAAATGGCATGAAAGACTCCAGATATGAAGATAATCAAGACCACATGACTGCAGAGTGAGCCAATTGTATGCAGATCTATGATCCATCACTGTAAGGTTAATGTCTCCTTGTTGAAAGCATATAATCATTTTGAAGTATCTTCTTTGTTTTCTTTTGTGGTTTTGTGTTTTGGAGTTTTTTTTGTTTTGTTTTGGCTTTGGTTTGTTGTGGGGTTTTTTTTAAAGCAGGACAAAAAAATCCAGAGTCTAATTTTATGTGCCTGGGAGTAGCTATCTAAGCTTCAGGCAATACAAACGCTGCTATTACTGGGGAGTAAAAGCTCTGCATAATTAACAAACATCATCAGCCTTACAGTTCCTGTAGAATGTAGTAAGTTCCTTGCCTGAAGGCTGCTCTCAGCCTAGTAAGTCTGTTTACCCTGTCCAAGATTAGATTAGTTTAATTATTATGAAAAAGACTGCTAAGATCTTACAGCCTAATTATGCAAATGTTTCTAAATGTTCACAAAAGTAATTTATTTATTTGGAGATAAATGAATCTGTTTTGTCATAAACCAGATTGCAGTCCTGGCAATGTACAAGCAGGGTTATGTGCCCTTAGGCATATCTTTCACCACAAGTATCAGTGGGACCCCTGGATTACAACATTTATAAATACATAAATGTTTTTTAGCAGGTTTTTATTGTTTTTGTAAATTATAGTAATTCCAGAAAGAACTATCACAGGTTCAATACTCACCAACCTTGTTATGAAAACAGGGCTTCTCAGCAGAAGCATTTAAAAGATGCTAACAGCTAAAACATTCCGGGTAGACCTATTAAGATGCACCTGTTTTATTATGCTTTGGAACTGATACCTTCAAAAGAGTTCTCCCCTCCTAGCACAGACTCTTGCTGCTAAAATAACCTGCATCAATATAGTACTATTATTCTAAATAAGGTGGTAGTGTTCTTCTCAAGGCATACAGTGCTAACCTTAACTGGAAACAACCCCTTTTACATTAGGAATTCTGTAGGTTTTCCTCATAAACCTCATTACAGCTTAGAGATTTAATTCTTCATCTATTTGTAATTACATGACAACTCACGAAATAGATGCAGAAAAACTGTTCTATATTTAGCTACTGCTCTAGTTTCATTGCTATTATCATGGAGATAACACCTAAGCAGCACACTGCTGCCTTCTGTGAATTCATGCATGTTCGAGGTAGGCTATTTAATACTTAAAATCTGATATTGACCACAAATAACACTGAAAAGCTTAACATGTTGCACAGCTGTGTAAAATGAAGTGGGAGGTAAGCCCAAAAGTAGACTGACCTTTTCAGAGTTCAAGTCTTCTCTTAATGAGACAACTCATCTGCAGAAAAGGGCTATTTTGTGCACTTCAGAGCATACGTCTCCTGATTCCCACAGGCATCAAATTCAGAGGGAACTAAACTATAGGCACCTTTAAAGCAATAAGCTTGGAAAGTTTAGCTGGATATTAGTAGCAAAGCAGGTGAAATACAATCCACATCTCTAATAAACTCAATTATTTTGAGCAAAGTTTATTTAAACTACAACATCAAATTGATGCACTAACACCTTTCTGCCATGGATGTTTATTTTCTGCTTGAGACAATGGCATGACATTTCAACGGAAACATACTGCATTAAAATCAATGCAGAGCGAGTTCTTGATTTGTTTGTAAATTAACCACTCCTTAAATAAGCAAGGCAACAGCTCTATATGGGAATTATACCCACAGTTCTCCTGTGTATTAAATGGAGGATGTGAGCAATGATTTTAACTGGCTGCTATGACATCACCATTATCATGGATATTCAAGACATTAGAAGCTGCGTGCTGTCAGTTAAATGATCACATCTCAAGTGCACCTGCGTTATAATTATTCATTTGGAGCAGGATCATTAGCATATTCCTTAAGTCGTTTACAGGCAATTTGACTCTACAGTAATGATTTTCCCCCCTCTGTAACAAATAATTGAGATATATATAAATACGCAAGTACAAATGAAATTCACACAATTCATACCATAATTAGTGTATATCAAAGGTCTGAAGATTGTCTAACTTGGGGATTTTTTTTCCTGTGGTAGGCAGATATCCACCACTATACAAGATTCTTTCAGAAGAAAGATACCTCTCAACATACTTTTAACAGAAATAAAAAGGATAGCAGTCAGCTGTTGGCATTTGGCAAGTATTATTTGTAGTTCAGGCTAAAGAGTTTAAATGATGAAAGTAGAAGAGATAAGAAGCTGGAATTTATTAAATGTATCTATTCAATTACATAAAAAGATTTACTTGTTCAGTAACCAAAGTAATTAACTTGCCCCAGTTTCAAAAACATACAGTTGTTTCTAGCTAAACAACTCTGAGAATCATACAGTTAATTGGTAAGCGTGTACAAATATAGAGGAGCACGTCCATGCACCTGCCAAACATCTTAAGTATTGACAACTCATTTTAGGTTTTTCTGCAGTTTGCATGCTGACAGAACTTCCCTAGAACTGTAAAATCTCCATCATTAGTGCAAGATAGTGCTGATCTCATCCTGGCTTGCATACAAAACTCTTTATAGAGGACATTACTGCTGGGGTGAAGGATGCTGTAAGACTGTCAGAAAACTGCAGTGCACAATCATTTTGGTCCAAAGAAACCTCTATCCTCTAACACCCGAGATGCATTAATTGCCTATTCCACGTAACAACGTTTCCTCACTCACAAGATTCCGTGGCGTGAAAAAATGCACAACAGCATTTACACAGATAATTCCTTCATACTGTTTGCCCTTACCACGTAATTAGCTGGTATCACTGGATTTAAATCAATTGTTTTACTTTACTGCAAAACAATTGCTTCAGTCATTTGCAAGAGAGAGGCAGCTGGGCAGC
Source organism: Myiotriccus ornatus (assembly GCA_036023395.1). Lineage (NCBI taxonomy): Eukaryota > Metazoa > Chordata > Aves > Passeriformes > Tyrannidae > Myiotriccus > Myiotriccus ornatus. The sequence continues at coordinate 13,054,344 of JAYRBT010000010.1, read as the reverse complement.
ATGGCTCAGTGAACTACCGTGTTTAAATCTAAGTACTGAGCAGGTCTGCCCTGTGTCCAGCCGTCCTGTTTGTTACACTGGCTACATGACAGTGAGCAGAAGACCTACAGCAAGCACGTGGAGAAGAGACACAGGGAGATGAGAGCATTTTTTCTTCTAATCCACTCCCTTGAAAACGTTGGTAAAACTTTAAAAGTGACTTGGGAGTATTTGGAGAGACAGAGAATGAGAGGAGAAAGTGTTTCCAGCTTCCCTTCACTTTGACAATAGGGTGCTTGAAAATCCCCAAATATGTCCACAGCAAGGACATCACTTCTGCCACACCTGAGCAACCTCTCTTGGGGAAATCTGTAAGAGGAACTAGAAGCTTCCTTGGAAAGAGCAGTTGCATGTGTGCATAGGGAAGCTCCAAGGCAGCAATTTATAACTCAGAGCATTAGACCAAGGCATTCGGGATGACACACATGATCCTGTATGACTTACAGATGCAGAAAGACTGCTAGATTTGTCTGCAATTAATTTTGTGCTAGATTTCCATTTGGAAATCTTGGTCTTAAGAAGGAAATAGGAAGTTTCCATTCATTTTTGCCACAGTCAGGATATCAGATAGAAATGGTGAGCAAATGACACATAAGAAACTTAGTAACTTGATGCCAACATCCCTAAGCTTTGGTGATCTATTTCCCTACTTATCCTGGGAAAATTAAAGCACCCTTTACGGAATAAGAGCATTATAAAAGTAATAGTTTGCTCTACGGTTTTCAAGTTCTCTGGTTACAATGAGCCAATTTCACCAGTGCATAAAAAAATCAACCAATACTAATGCCATCAGCGGGTGAAGGCACCACTGCGATTGCAAACTTTACAAAAAGCTGAGGAATACTAATTGCCAAATGACACACCAGTCATAAAATCAAGGCACAGAGACGCTGGCGTGGGAGGAAAAGGCAGCTGAATCCACAGTATTTTTTCGGGATATAAATGACTCAGATAATCTTATAATAAAACAATACCCACTGCATTGGATATGTATCATTCCCAACTATCAATTAGAAAGAGAAATTCGAAAAGACTGCTTAGACCTTTAAATATCACACTCTATCGGTGTAATTTACTGTTTTTAAAATACAACTGAAATGCTACAGAAAACAAAACCTTGAATTATAATTTATTCTGCATTGCTGAAAGGCATTCCCTCCAACAGTGTATTCCACATCATTGAAAACTCAGCATTTTCCCTGCCCCTTCTCCTGGTACAGCCCATGTCCCCATCACTTGACCTTTCTCAGGATCTGATATTTATGGTTTGGCATCAGCAATGCCCAGAGTACTTCCTTCTCCCAGAGCAAAATCTAACAACTCACCAATTCCCAAATCAGCACCTAGATTGTACCTCCCTGCCCATAAGCCACCATTAGCTATTCCCTAGCCAAGTAAGCTCGGATGGGCTTCTCACAAAATTTATCCTACACTCACCATGACAGCACACATTTAAAGCAGTTCACAAAAGAAAGCATTTGTTATTCTTATTATTGTTATTCCACTCAGTGATGGAAAGCATCAGTGTCATGGTAGAAAGCTGAAGGAGAATTCCATGCAAACATCCTCCTACGTACATATAGCCTCTTTCTCCAGTGCTCGATACAACTTGGCTACCTGTGCAGCTTGAGATAAACAGCAAGCCTTCTGCCTGCAATTTCTTGGTGCCCTGATTCTTCCCACAGTCTGCACCACACTTCCTCTCTCTCTCTTCCCTTCCCTGCTATATCTCTCAAAACCCCCTTTCTCTCTCCTCAGGACAGAAGAATAGAAATTCTCCCTAGCCATCAAGTAAGCCCTGGAAAAAGTAAATCATCCTACTCTGGACTGTTACTGTGACAATTTAAAACTGTGCATCTGAAATTATCTTACCTGGGCCAGCACTTTCTTTGTCCCTCTTCTAGCTTTAAAGACCATTTTAAAGACTTCCTTGACATAAAGCTGCATTCACTCAGGCAGCAATGTACAAGTTTGAAGAAATCCACAATACCCATCAGAATAATGCAGAGCACTCATCACGACTCATTCTTACTTTCTCTGTATTCACTGAAAGCAGTTTTACATTTGTGAACTGCATGATACCACTGAACAGTATCTGAATGCCTTCTCAGGGTGACAAAACTTACCACTGCCAATTTGTTGGACTTTATTCAGAGCCATTCAGTTCCTTTCCCCTGGCCCACCCAGTACCAGTCATCACCCCCGCCTCAGCCTCCAGACAGTGGGCACCCTCCCAAGCACTCTTTTCAACCTCCCTGGGTCCCCTTAGCCACAGCCACTGGCTCAACACAGCATCATGGACTTGCAGTCCCTTTTTAAGTTCATAAAAGGGAAGGAGTTGGACTATATTTGTCCTGAATTGCTCTATTATTCATGTACAAGTAAGACAAAGACTCATCTCCCCCCATCTCTGCTATAGTTCTGCTTGGATCATCCACTAGTGTGTAACTGAAAATATATGCCCCAGTAAACCGGTTATCTTTAAGACATTAACATTTGGCAGCAGTTCAGGTACCTTGACATCTGACAAAAACTAAGGAAATATTATGGCATCTGTATATCGCACAGGTAAATAATCAAACTTAAATCAAATGTTCCATTGTTTTGCACCTCTGATTATTCTAGTAAAAAACAAAATAAGGAAAAGGCAGGCCACGTACTACTTTACTCTCAGAATAGATTTATAGCATCTTACTGAGGCTTTTTCTATCACTCATTACTCATGAATCCAGAAACAATGTTTTGCTTATGAGAACAATAGCCTGTAGATTTTTAGAATCTGAAATATTCATGAGAAATAGGTAATGACATTTACAGCTTAACACACACACATTTTGCGTTTCTAATGAACGATCAGAAAAAGCCAGAGTGCAGTATAACATTATCCGTTGTTTTCAACTATTCTGAAAGTCAGTCTACATGGAAAAACAACTAGGAGAGTTGGGATATTTCCAGTTACAGCAGTCACTGTCTGGGAGAGGATCTGTGGCTAAAAGACAGGGGGTCCTTTAGTATTGCTCAGCAACTGCTACAGAGCAGTACCTCACCAAGTTGAATGGAATGTTGTTTCCTAGAAGAGTGCTACAGATGCAGCAGGTCTGCTCAGGGCTGACTCATCAACTATTTATGATGACTTATTTAGGACGATTTTATGATGACTTGGACACTGGAGGTGAAGGTATGTAAGATATACCTCAAGATATATACGGTATATATCTGTAAGGGTAACCTCAGGCACCCGGCTGTGACCAAAGCTTTAAAGAAAATTTGGCAGTCAAGAACACTGCAACTCAGCTGGCCAAGAAGGTGAAAACAGAAACCCGTTCTGGTGCTTTTATAATAAGACTTTTGGCATGCACAATAAACCTCCCAGCTGTGTTGTCCCCCTGTGCTTCATGGCCTGCCTGCCCCCTCTGGGGGGGCCTCCAGCCATGCTTGTGAGAATTCTGTCACTTGTAGCAAAGGAGTTACCTCTGGGGCAGACAGATAAAGAGAACATCACTTGAATGAAAAATTAATTTCTTCCCAACTTAGCGTTTCCCTGGCAGTAAAGGTTTCCTTGAGTGGACATTAAGCTCTATCCCTCCTCACTAATTTTTCTGAAGGTCTTCTACATTTACAACTCTTTAGATACCTTTTAAGGTATAAGGTATATAAGTTACATATAGGTGTATGTATAGCTATATATGATACATATAAAGTACATAAGTAAGGTCAACAATTATACTGAATTGGGAGGAGTTGTTGACTTCCTTGAAGGCAGAGAGGCCCTGCAAAGAGACTTTGATGATTTAGAGGGCTGAGCAATCACTAATTATATGAAATTTAACAAAGACAAGTGACAGATTCTGCACCTGGGATGGGGCAAACCTGGATGTACAGACAGACTGGGGAATGAGAGGCTGGAGAGCAGCCCTGTAGGAAGGAATCTGGGGGTCCTGGCCAATGGAAAGTTAAATACGAGTCAGCAGTGCCCTGGCAGCCAGGAGGGCCAAACATGTCCTGGAGGGCATCAGGCAAAGTATCGTCAGCCAGTCAAGGAAGGTGATTGCAACCAAGGCTGTCTAACTTCAAGAAGCATTTGACAACACTCTCTGGTACATGGTGTAATTCTTGGGGCTGTCCTGTGCAGGGTCAGGAGCTGGAATTTGATGAACTTTGCGGGTCCCTTCCAGCACAGAATATTCCATAATTTATGGTTCTATCATATATTGGTAATGTAAACCTCCTTTCCATTTGATATGGTTTGGGATTTTTTCAATTTGGCTTTTCTAGGAAAGGAAAATGTTATATCATTTTGTAGAGAAAGTTTCTTTCCACTGAACAGTAGTAGGTTGCCAGTGTTATGGCTGATTTAATTTTAAAATCAACACTATCAGGTTGTTACAGGTTTGCAGGCTCTATGCAACAACTATTCAGTTGATTATTTCAGATCTCACACTTCACAAACATGTATTTTTCCTAATAATTATAAGCACTTCACGCAATTCAGCCTAGTTTTCTAAACCTTGAATGTGGCACATTGTAGAGATACACCTTCTATTAAAAATTGACTTTGAATTGCATATTTCAAACATGAAAATAAAACAAAGACTGTTGATGGGGAAAACCAGAACAGATCAAAACTCTACACAGGTTTCACAGAATATTCTGAGTTGGAAGGGATCCACAAGGATAATCAAGTTCAACTCTTAAGTGAATGGCCCATATGGGGATCGAACCATGACCTTGGCGTTATTAGCACCATGCTCCAAGCAACTGAGCCCCAAGTACTACGTTCACTTCCTCAAAAATAAAGGTATGCTGTGAATCTGGATGCTAAAAAAAAATAAAGTCTCTAAATGTGTATTTATTTTGATGTATCAAAAGATGCATCAGACTGGATTAAATTTGATCTCCTCTATTTCATAGCTCATGAATCCTTTGCAAAATAAGGCATGAAAAAAGTAACATCTTTAAAGAATTTAGGTAAATCAAGGTCTTTGGTAAAGAAGTCAAGCATGATGGAAGGGACTGACATTTTTGATTAACAGGGATTTCAATACTCTCAGAGCACGTGCTGACTATAGCATTTAAGGTACTAGATAGTCTTGTGCTAACCACTGACCCTTATCTCATACAGGGGTTGAAAAATATAACTCATGCCCTTAACTCGGGAGGGGAAGCTGGAATGTTAAGCATCATTTTCATTTTCCCTTTATCAAGACCTCAGGCCTTTCTGACCCACATCATTTGCTCTTACCAGAAAGACGCCCTCTGCTCTTTTTCTTCTGCTTAAAGCAGGAGCCCCTCTCTGCTACAGAGAAGATCTTGTCACTGCTTTCACATGGTTTGCAGCTTCATTAAAAGCATTCTGCACATCTCAGGCTGGAACCTGTAGATGAGAACAGCTTTTTAATGTTTGCTGTAGTCTGTAAGAATTGTGCAATTATTCAACTGAAAGCAGTAAGGATGAAGGGAAAAATATTATTTTCAACTCTACTTCCACTGAACATTTCCAAGATGAGACAGACAGTGAAGCTTCATTTGCAGTCTGTTACAAAGGAAATCAAGATATATATTTAATATCTAAATTGTGCACAGAAGCAATATGGAAAGAAGAGAAGAAACTGCTGATTATGTAGTTCAAGACGGGGCAAAAAAACATGCTGTTCAAACATATCAAGTGCCAGCAGGCAAGTGTTGGAACAGTATAATTCCCTGCTCACTTAACTTGCCTTTGTACAGAAACCAACACATCTGTAGAAATATTATAGGACACTTACTTGTAATTGAGGTTTCTCTTTGGAAAAATAAGGCCTACAAAATTAAGAGCTTCTGAAGTGCCTGGCACCTAAAGCTGGAAGATATTAAAGTGATCTTCCACAAGATGGCTCTCTCTCTCTACTCCTATTACTGACTCAAACCTATGGAGAGGGAACATAAATAATGCTCAGGACAAAAATGCAATTACAGTTTGGAGGAGTAAGAGTGCCTCCACATGGGAACAGAGATGCTTCACTGAATTAGGGCAACCTATGTGACAGTGGAGGAAAACACACCATCCATTTTCTGCCAACTGTAAAGGGACCAGAGGGTTTCACAGGGTGTTTTGAAATTACATCTTTTGAAATGCAGGTGCTTGCTCCACCTGCACACCAAGCTGGTAGATTCCAATGCAGTTTCATTTCATCAGCCACATTCCTAAGGGGCAGTACCTAAACTAATATACCCTGCCTTTCAAGGCTAACAGAAATGCTCAGCTTCAGGACTCAATTTAACAGATAGCTCCTGGTCTGCTGAATGCATGAGAAGCGAAGCATCTTTGCAAATATAAATTCATTTGTATTTGCACCTTTATATACATTTTTAAATTTTTTGGGGACGTAATTTTTATTTATCTCTTATATCACCGCTACAGAAAAATATCTTTGTGACATCTGAATGTATGTGATTTTGAGTAGCTTTAAAACCTATTGGACATGCAGAGCCCTTTAACCTGTATTTATTATAGACCATTGTGTACCTTTACCTTATTTTCAGTGAACTGCACTTTATTGCACATTGTACTGTTGAATGTGCTTACCAGAGCCTTGGGAATCAGATTTATGCTTGGGAACTAGCGTTACAGATTTACTTATGAAGTGTTCATTTACATCTACAGAAAATTCTCTTAGTAATAAAGTATCACATCAACCTAAACTAGATTTTTCTGAAAATGAAATGCTATGATCTCGCCTTATTCCACCAATAGCTTTACATCAACTGATGATCTGTCTATATAGGTATTATAAAATATGCATTCCTTCTATGCTCAGGATTTGAAGTAGCTCATCTTTAAGTAGTTCCATTAGTGGATTTAGGACAGCTGTGTTACCAAATAACTGCCCTACTGAGCAAGAGAGAAACAAACAAACATCAAAATAGGAGAGTGGCAACATTTTTCACACTGGTGCTTCCCTCATCTTCAAACTACACTGGGACAGAGGTAGAAGCATGAAAAAACTCCCTTGCCCCCAACCTCTATTTGCTGCAGAAAGTGGGAAAGGCTGTTAGGGAAACCTCCAGTTCTGTGGGATTCCTGGCATAGTTGGGAGCTGGTGGCCTACTGCAGGTAAGTGTGAGCTTCCTAAAGTATACTGTGGGAAAGAGCTGGGACACCAGCTTACCACACGGTTTATCTGAGGCAGCCTACAGCTTCAGGCTACCTCAGTTCTACCACAGCAGAAAGTACATCACTGGCAGCTGCAGTAGGGCAGCTGGGACATTGAAATTACAGGATAATTTATTCTCACATGCCCATGCTCATTGCTTCTGGAATATAACATCCTCAGTTGGCCCCATCTGGACAGATGATACGTGCAGTGTGGTAGGCAGGGACCTTCTTTCTTCTCACATCACTGTTAAATTGTCTCTGCAGAGCTATGAGAAGGTATCGGAAGTGTAGACCCACACTTGGCTTGATAATAGCCAGCAGAGAGTTCTCTTACCACAGGAGGGCTCCTCAGTGAGCATTTGCAGCTAGATTACATCCCTTCTTCATAGTCTGAGCAGAGGAAACTGCTTACGGGGTCCCCAAAGAATACGGTCTATTAAATTAGAAAAACCAGGATTAGGTTTAAAGTCTAAAAGGAATGAATTTCCTGCACATTACAAATGAATATTATTTTTATGCACCCAGAATTGACTATTGACCACCTGCTCCTTACCATACACACTGTGTCCCACCTCATCATTCAGCTTTCTTGCATGCACACAATGCCCTTTTCCAGCATTGTGATTGCCATTGTATCATTTCCCTAGAAAGGGAAAGGAGCTCTGCTCTCTCCATTTCATCTCACCCACACTAAGAAAATCACATTTTGGTCCACATTACAAGATGATGGAGAAACTTGAGCTCTAAGAGCAGCTGTTTTGTGAGTGGTTACAATAATGTACCCAGCAGAACACAATCATATGGGTACACAATGGCAGCACATGACTAGATCATATAATCCAATTCTGCCTCCATCACTCGTGAATGGTGACTCTGACTTTAGGGTGTACAGCAAGCTTCTGGCACTCATTTCATATGCAGCTTTAAAATTAGGCAAAGAAGAAAGAGAACTCTTTTCTCTTCAAAGTTTTCTTTAGTCCTGGCAAGATGTGCCAGCCATTAGTTTCACTTGCTTCTTCATAGCCACTTCCCCAGCACATTAGACAAAGTTTGCCCCCAGTGCTATCTCACAGCTCAGGCACTGACCATCTCCTTTGAAACACTGACCTCCTCCACAAAAAACATTGCTGCTTTCTATTCATGCACATAGGTAGCTGCACTGGTGAGTGGAGTTTAATTATGACTTGGCAAGTTCTACACTGTAAAAGAGCAGTTTCTTCTGCTGGGACAGGAAAAAGGGTGGTTATAATTTGTAATGCGTATAAAGGTTGGACTGGCAGCAATATGGCTTAGCTCCATACTGTCAAAAAGTAAGGAATATTTTTTGAAAGAAAGACAGGGATATATCCTTCACATGCTCTCAATCTGTGTTAATTAAAAGTTATTTAATTTTACCGTTACTGAAGCTTAGGCACATTACTGAGCTTTCCAAATCCAATTCTGATGCCATACTGATTTGAATCAGTACAAGGTAATAATCTTATTTTATAGAACCAAACACAAGGTATTCTGAAAAGAAAAGGAAAAATAAACTAACATTTTTGCTTGCAGCTTTGTAATTTCCCTGAACCATGCTGTGCTGTTGACTTTTAAGCAAACGTCTTTATTGAAATTCACTAGAAGTTCTATTTAAGAACTGGTGGCAAGATATGGGCCATTGACTTCAGTACAATTACTCCAAGTTTTACTGCAGAAGTCTGAGACTCTAGTCCTGGGTATTTCATATAAGCCTAGGCATGCTTAAGATGTGTTATACAAACAAGAGACATTGAACTGATGAAAAACACATATAGGAGTCCTGTGGAACCTGGTTGGACCCCTCTTGGATTTTGCTTCTGTGGTTTTAATTTAAACTCAAAGACTGACTCAAAGTAAGGGCAGTTCGTTTCCCTCATATATAAAACTTCACATGAAAATTGCGGTCATTGTATTACAGATTACTGTACACCTCTTTTATTTTTATGACATTTTGGAAGAATGCCTCTTTGTTATTGTCAAAATTCTTTAGGAAAACACATTAAAATCCAAATAAAATCAGAGAAATGTAAATAGAAATGGTTAATTTTCCTCTACTGGGACTTTTCAATATTTTGGGAATATTCTATGTCTCCAGAGGCTCAAAAGGCAAGTCATTTGAAAAGCAGTGTGTATGCAGGAAATCATCAGAATGCCCTGTGGGACCAATCTGAGCCCTTCAAAATTCACTGGAGTCTGTCTATGGACTTCAGAGAGTTTCAGTGATAGTCTCCCATGCGCATTTTCTAAATCTAAAGAATCATTAGGCTTTCCAACCCCCCTGTTATTGTCTCCACTTTAACAAATTCAAGAAACCCTGAGAACAACATACCACAGAAGGTTGATGCTGCACTGCCCCATGGACTGTTCAATCCTATTTTCTTTCCACGCTGCTGACCGTGAGGGCTGCCATACATATGCACTGCAGCAACTGGAATAGACTGCAGAGATGAACAAGTGTTGAGTGCTGACAAGTTGAAGATCTGAGAGCAGTCACTACATTAAAAGGAGATTCTTTACTGTGAAATAACACCAAAGCAGGATTGAGCCAACAAACAGAAGTATTTAGTGTATATTAAGTGGAGCTTGACAGTGGGTATGAAGACCAGCAGTATTTTGGGAATTTGCAATGAATATCAAAAAGTCTCCAGAATATTAAAGGCCTGTGCAACCAAGGCCCCCATGTTTGGGACCCAACTCCTGAAATCAGGTTGCCACAGCTGAGATTCACAGAAGTTGAAGAATTACCTTCACTGAAACGAAAAATAAAAAGATTGATAAAATGAATTCTAAAATCCACGGAGAATGTATTTTATTTCCCTGGAGCCTGGACCTCTATCTTCAGAGCAAAGCAGCAAAGCCCGCTTTCCTACCAAGCAGTGTCAGAAAAGTACTGTCAGAAAAGTGTAAACAGCCAGTCATGGAAACTGTTGTAGGATCCAATTCATGTTTTCTCTGTACAGGGAAAATCAGTTGCATGTTTTTGCATCATTTAAATTAAACTTGTTCATACAGGCATTTTTAAAAAGAAGCAGAAGGTATTAAGTAGAATTACTATGTGGTCTGAAAACTGATCTATTATTTTGGCTGCTGGTTACCTTCATTTTGTAATTACATGGGCACAGATAAATGTTGGAGAAACTCCTTCACTGTACAGAAAAAAACCATAAATTGCTTAATATATTAGTGACTCCTATAGACATTCAGCATACACAGTTTCGTTCACAAGGCCTTTTAAAGAAAGGATGCATTGCGAAAACTTGTACAAATATTCATGAATATTACAACTGATCAAAAGGGGTTTACCAAGTTATATTTAGAGTGGCCAAACATCCTTCTCAGCTTGGACCAGGGAACCTCACACCAGGGAGCAGGACCAAGAGGACAAACACCACGCTTGGGCACAGCAGCAAAGGTAGGGGAATGCAGTCTGCAAGAATTAAGCTCATGCTCACTGCTGGCAGCTGTGCTCGCTGCCTGCACAGCTGAGGTGTTCTGAGAACTCTCTTCCCGGGTGTTGTGTACAGAAAACCACTACTCTTACCCCAGAAGCACAGGCTGAGCTGTTGCCTTACTGTAAAATCAATTTATGTAGTTTGAATACTGAACCTGGGTGTTCTAATCTCACCATTAAGTATCTGGAAAGCTTTTATCTGTATACCTGTAGTGTACACTTTTAATGTGCAGAAGAAACTTTCTCATTTGAAATACACAAATCAGCTTAGATCTCAGTCAAACCATCTACATTTTCTCAGCGAGCTCTAGGTCTGAGTTCCCCATTCCTTATCTAATCCTTTCTATTTTGTATCTATTTAGGAATTACACATTTGGCCACTCACCCAAGTTCATTTTTTCCTACGAGTTAACTATAATACTTGTGAGAGGCATGAAAAACTTTCCCAAAATGCTTGGAATTCCTGTAAATTATTTCTTTCTGGAACATGGATGGAAGAAGCTGGCTTCAACTCTTTATACAAAAGACTGACAATCTTCTTAGCAAATGTCTCCAAGCTATAGCAGCTAAGATATATTTATGTTTGAGATGGCTCAGAATAATCAATTAGGTTTGCTAAGGTTCCAGTAAAGAAACTGCAACTACAATCTCTTTTTTACCTTTCCGTTACTGTTTTCTTCCATAATATTTTTTTCCTTATCATTGCTTATTTTCGTGCAGAGCATGTTTGCTTATTCGCTATGGCCAGCAGACACTTTATTTTAATTACTTCAAAGGTAAAAGTATTTGAAGACACTTGACTCTCATTCCAGGTAAGAAAAACAATTAATATAATGGTTTTAGAACTGCATAGAAAAAAATATCAAAAATATGAGCTGCCAGCACCCAAAACCCTCACATGCATTAATAAATATACTGATTATTGTACCTTTGCCTTACCTTTTTCTAACACAGTACTGGCAAGTTAACTTATGCTACCTCAGTCTTATCAAAGGTTACTGTGCAGTTATTTATCAACTGCAAATATATCATTATGCAGTAACCATCCAATTAACTTCTGCCGTAAATGCACGTCACACTTGCACTTCCTGCTCCAATACACATTTAGTATTAAATTTCTTTTGTTACTCTATATATATATGTGATACTGCAGCACTTACAAGGCTGTTTAGAGATCAGAATCCCACCATTACTGACACTGGGCAATCAAATAACATGAGAATGCCCACATACCTTTAAGGAAATGTTGTTGATATGTGAGAGATACATTTCTTGTAAAACAAAATGACAGAGAACTCCTTGTGCTGCATACTTCTCCTGTCCATTCCAAGATGGACAAAAGGAACTAGATCATAAGCTAGCATCAGTCACTCTAATTTCAACCAAATCGACGAAGTATCACCAACCCACAAGAACACTGTCTCTCCTTCCAGAACACATGATGCACATTTAAAAATATATATAAAAATTAGAAATTCAAGATGGAAAGTAATAGGATGCTGATACAGTCTATCCATATAGGTACTGATGCCATTCTATTTTGATGGATGCAAAATACAATAATAGTCCAAAACAACTGATACAGCTGTTTTACATAAAAATTAATAGCATCAAGGCACTATACAGCTGAACCACTTCTGAGTGTTTCCACCTCCAAAGAGGCACCAGCTCCTGACCAACAGCACACAGATCATGTTTTCCACAGTCTGCTGGCAGTCCCCAAGGCCAGCACTCAGAGCTGCACAGCAGTGCTGTACAACCCAGTCTTTCCACTGGCAAAGCCCATGTTCCAAAGGCAATTCAAGCACAGAAACTTTCCTATTCAGCCTTCTAAAGGAAACTTAATATCTTTTTATTATGTGAATGTGAATAAACAGGATGGAAATTCCTTTCCAGACATACGTCAAAGAGAATCATTTTAGAAAACTATAAGAAAGATGTATCAGGGTCCCTCCTGACGATTCACAGGTAAAAGAAGTGTCTTGAAATCCAGCATCGACAGGTCTGTTTCTTCCCTTAAAACCACTTCTGGGAATACATTTATTGCCTTCATCCTCTTTCAGATTCCCCAGTCTCTTCAAGGGCTTGTAAAAAGAATTACTTGCCAAATAGGATTTAATTGCATTAAAGAGCAAATTAATCTTTTCCCCCTAGATATCCTACATTGTCTCACCCCACCAGAAAACAATGGAAAATACAGCCACACCCTGATTGAAGTGTCATTGCAAAAAGTTATTCCAGGATATTGGCCTCTGTCCAAAAGGTAAGAGTAACGGACGTAATTTAAATATGCTTGAGCAGAGGAACACAAGCCTAAGCTCTGTTGCTCTCTTTGTCAAAACCCATTCTTTCAGAAAATCACTTTCTTTACCCATTGGACAACAAAATGCATTGTCAAGAAATTTTATAGCAATAATTATAAAAGATGGCCATTTGAACCCACTGAGGTCTTACTGATTTTATAATACCCAGCAGACCTCCCTGCAGGAGAACGCTGTATTTATGTTAGCAATATATGCGAGAACTGAGATCGTAAAATTAAATGACCACATAGAACTGTCATTCATATGATGAGCGCCTGCATGTGTGAAGGCTGGTTTATCTTGCAAGATAGGGTAGTACTAAACGGTCCACTCTCAGTGAATGCTTTTAATCACACATTTCTTCACTGTTTCTGCAATATTACACTTGAAGGACTGGTGAGCAGTTTGCTATGAAATGTTAAATGGCTACTGGCAGTACAAGCCCAATGGAAGTGCTCACTAAAATAGAAGTACAGTACATTTTGTATGCAATTGTTTTATGAGAGACATTATGGTTACTAGAATAACATTTCACTATTACCAACCGCTGAGAGAAAAGTCATTAAGATATTTGGCAAGCCAGTGTAATTTTTCAGCAGACCTACAGTATAAGACCTCCAAATAGCTTCTGTACAAAAAGGCTAGTTGTCTCAAGAAAACAAGTCTTTGGTATCATTTTATTCATAGGGGTTTATTTTCAGATTCCAAGGAGAAAGTTATTGCTGCCGGAGAGTGAACAATTGAGCCTTAACCCTTATTATAACAGTGCAATTTCAGAACCACTACAATAAATCTTGCAGCACTGTTTCCATTAAAAATCTCTTTTCTAAAGAGATTTTATGGTGTGCAGTTTCATTCAGACACTTTTATGAGAGATTTCTTTAATCTATGATTTTAAAACTAGAGAGAGATTAAGCACGTGTTTAAGCATTGTTAAATACTGAGATGGAAATAAACAAAAAACAAGTCACTGTTGCCTATTCCCGTGGTGTTGCAAATATTGCAGCAACAGAAAATTCATGCCCTCCACAGAAATAGTGGGGTCTGTGCTGAAGAGAGTCCCCCTTATCACCATCAACAATGAAGCACCAACTGCCCATTTTTCATATTGCCATTAACATATTAAAGACTGACTCACAAACACGCAGATGTCATTCCACCTTCATTGTTTTCCAGCAAATATGCTTTTCCTCTTCCTAGATCGGTACTTTAATGATGCGAGGAGGCATCGCAGCTTCAAGGTGCAAACATTTTCAACAGAAACAGCCACTATGCATCACCTAACTAAATCCTTTTCTCTGTAACAAGAACAGTAATGACCTATTACAGTATTATCACAAGGTAACAAAACATAAGTAACAAGGCCCACTGCAACCAAACACTTCTAGTTGTCAAAGTTTCCAATGGAAACAATGACTTCTGGTTAACGTGAGTTGACAGGAGATCTCATGAAAACCCTGTAAACGACACAGGCCAGCATTTAACAAGCTGTTATTTTAATCCTGCTTCTTTCTACAAGTTGGACCATGACAATCTCAAAATGGCAAGTCATTTCAATAGGATTGGCTATCTGCCTGATTTGGAAGAAGGCAGTTCTGCTATTTGACTTCTTTTCATTTGATACTGTGTAATTTCCACACACATATTTAACAGAAATTGAAGTATACTCACTGGATTCAAGCTCAAGGAAACATTTACCAAGTGGTAAATGTGAGTGAATAGAAGCTCCATCAAATGCAATGCAATTATTTGATATCATATTGGAAAGGAATTATGATGAGGAACATTTTGTCTTCAAAACTTTGTACAAACATTCCTGTCCTGCAGAGTCTATGGAAGAACGCAGTTTCCATGAAATTAGGTTTTCGAGTCATTCATTGCTATCCCCCAATGATATCCCCAAGTTCAGAGAGCTCTATACTAAAAAAGATCATTCTAATCTGAAATCTCTCAATATTCTGAATAATATTACAGTATAATTGGTCCTATATCTGTAACTTTCAGTAACGACTAGACACCTAACTACAAAAACTGAAATTACATGGAAACTTGGTTACCTACTTGCCTGTGTCTCTCAGATGATTACAACTCTGGTTCATAGCCCAGACACTCCTCTGTAAGGTTTTATGATGTATACAGGTACCCAGAATACTCTAAAGGCCAGAGTCTTCCCGAAGTTCTCTGTTTGAAACTAACAGTTTGGAAGGCTAAAACAGGGTAGAATGAAAAATCCTAGCTTACTTGGTAATTGGCAGGAGTAAACCCAAAAAGAAAAGATGCAACACAGAAAGTCATGGTAGAAATTAACTTATTCTCTAGTAAAACCACAGGAATGCCAGCAGAACTGAAACTTCTGGACAAAGCCATCCTGTTCAGAAAGACAGGTCTCCCATTCCCACCATAACTTTCTAAGCTTGCATCATTATATTTCTGATTCTGAAAACATTTACATATATGCTTGATTCTGCCATTCTGAGTAATTCTCATGTGTCTTCGCCTGGCAAAGAAATAACTTGCAAAAGTGTCCACTCACTTGAAGAGGTGCTTTAGTCACCATCAGTTTTCATACTCACATCCCCCACTGCTGTCTGCACTGCTCACAATTCTCAAGTGATTTGTGATCAACTGTAGTTCATCCACACATTTGAATTTACAGGAGGTACTGATAGCAGAGCAAAAATTTTAGAAATACGGACCTAGATTTTTAGAGCCGCAAGAGAATATAAAAGAAATTTAAGACTGGAAAGATTAAAATATTTTGTAGAACTTAACATCTAAACTCCACAAGTCTAATGTTACTAACATAGGTTTCTTTAAAAAAATAAAGTATTAAATAAGTAAACTTCTTTTTCTTACACAAATAATGGCCAATAACTCAAAATAACTGCAATTATATGAGTAAATTGCACCTTACCCATCAGAAAACTAATTTTGAGAACTTCAAACTGAAAATTAGCCACAACTGTATACACAGAGGTATCAACCTGTCTTTAATTCTCACACTTTTGAACTTCAAAAAATTAGTAACTATATTTACTAAAGATGTATTTTTACTTTCCTGTCTCTTAACTTAGTGAGTTTGATTGTGTTAGAACCAGACAACCAAATCAGACATACATTCATGCACTGAAAAAAAGTCTTTTCCCTTTAGTCTTAACAATGAATACGTTTTGCTTTTATTTTAAAATTCAGTTATCAACATTTTTCCTCAGGAAAACACTCATTGTCTTTCTTAAGACTTTTCAGAATAATTGTGAACACACACACACTGATAAACATCAACAAATGTTTTGTCTTTAAAGCTCATCTGTTGTGCCAGAAGGGTGTATTCTTCGTCATTTTTAATTTAAAATGCTAATTTTACAGACTGTGAGAATTCAGATAGCTCTTCACATGCTCTATTCCCATTGGAGTTCTCTCTGA
Organism: Myiotriccus ornatus; assembly: GCA_036023395.1. NCBI lineage: Eukaryota > Metazoa > Chordata > Aves > Passeriformes > Tyrannidae > Myiotriccus > Myiotriccus ornatus. The sequence continues at coordinate 13,037,975 of JAYRBT010000010.1, read as the reverse complement.
AAAGCTTATAACACTAACAGTTTTACTACTAATTTAATTTGACTTTTTACAGGTTTTTGGGGGTGCTAGAACAAAGGAAAAAAAATCCCTAAACTTTCAAGAATTTAAAAAAAAGTTTCTAAAATTTCCCTCATTAAAATGAAAACATAAACAACGTAATGCCTTATTAGGACTTCTAAAAATTCACCATCAATCTTACTTAGCAAAAAATTCCAAAATTATGCCTAAAACATAATGCATTAAATAAAGTATTAAACTTAAAACACAACTAGTTTCATTAACTGTTCCTCTGTTTGTTTGTAGAACTACTCATTTTATGCAACTTACAATACAAGTGACCCAGTTATTTATGCTTTAAGAACTTAAAAATCTCAAATGAAATGCAGAAGAAAACAGTGTTGGCTTTTACATCATTTACAAAGTTTCCCTCAAAAAATATTCTTTTCATAGCTCTAAAATCTGGAATAGTTCTCCAAACTGGCCACATAAATCTGCTGCCTCATTTTACAAGAGCAGTTCTTAGTATCACTATAATACTGAATAGCAATAGTTCCAAAAGACTTTGAGAAAATACACACTTCAGCCCAAAAGTTGGGCTGGGATAATATGATGAGTAAACAGGATTACTTGTTTAAGTAATCAAAGTTTTCCAGGCATGCAAACCCTAAGGAAAACTTTAATAAAGTCAATAAAGAGGAAGGAAAAGCACAGAAAAATTAAGTAATTAAATTGTGCAAAGCAAAATATGAACTGATCAGTTATCTGTGCCTGTCTGTGGGATAGTTTTGCAAACATAAGCCTTCAGCCTCCAGCTGGAATGGATTCTGAGTATTGTGTGTTTATCATGTACATATCCACCAAAATCAGAAGTTATGCTGGATTTATGGTGCTAAAAAAACTGATACAGAATTTTGCCTCTATGAATAAAACAGTGATTGCTGCCCTATCCTTTTGAAGACTTAAAAGAAAAAATTAGTCCTCCCAGATTCATTTCACTATTTTGGCAGCCTATTTGAATATTTTCCATTTATGCAGAATTTATAAATTATGAAGATCTGGAACCCAATTCTCTTCTCTGCTATAGAACTGAAACGCTGATAAAACTGCCTATAAGTCCTCTGATAGGCAGTGAATATTTAGTGATAAATAGCAGGCAGTAATCATGTTCTCAACTTATGAACTCACTATTTTCTTGTTATATATCTTCTTCACATTATGTACTTTGGAGCATTACTCAGTCCACATTCACAAGCTTTCAGTTATTATCAGGTATTTATCAACCACCTAGGAAAGAATATAAGCCCTTTTTTGACACAAACTCACTAAATTTGAAGATTTCTGTAAAAATGGGAGTTAGATGCACTTAAAAATATGGGGAAAGAAAGGCACAGATGCTCAAAATTTTGTATACAACCTGAAGCAGCAGCAGTCTCTCCTCCTTACCAGCGCCTTTCTTTAGGCACCAAATCAGCAGCATCTTTCCTTTGGAAACTACAGGGCATCTACAGGGCTCTGCAAATTTCACAGCTTTTTACCATCTCAGGCACCCAACTCTTTGAAACAGGGAAAATGCAATTCTATATTCCTTTCAACAGTGTATTGCTGCAGCATTCCAGTTGTGAACTTGGCCACTTGCTGCAACTTTGCTATTAATTTTATTGCTGACTCCCGAAAGGGGAAAGGTTTGCATTCCCATTGCCTCAGCAACATCGCAAAGTACTTTGTCTAGACTGATTCACCATTAATCCTCAGGCCACAGCCAAGGTCAACAAGTGCCGTTCAGGATGCCAAAATACCAAAGTATCTGGATTTTAACAGATTTGTTCAATAGTGTTTGCAGCGTTAGTCAGGATGCAGTCAGTGTGTGCGTCAGGCTCACATTTGATGCAACAACGTCATTTAAGTTTAAAGCATTTAAATTTAGTTTAAACTTTAGCAAACTGCCGCAAATCCCAGAGAAACAAATCTCTCATGGCAGAACAGCAATCCTCCGATATCTCAAGGGGGTTTCAAGCACAACTCCCTCTTCAAAGGAACTGTTCGGGGTGAGGGAGGAATTTCTTTTGTCAGACAACTGATGTGGCAATAAGCATGCGGTCAGGAGTATCACCATCCAGTTCTTTAATTAAGCAGAATAAGGATGGGAATTTACAAACCCTGAAATAACAAAAAATAATCAAGAGTTTTTGCATATAGGTGGCTAAAAGATCTCAAATTTTCAAACTGAAGGGAGGACTTCACATTATTTGTAGGAGACAGCCCATAGAGTTTTACAGAGCAAGATACCTCACAAGGGTGTCACCATTCCCCCTGGCAGATTATCTGAAGGAAAATAAATATAAGAGTTAGGCTCAAAAGAATGAAGCTAAGCCTAAGTTTCTACAAGGTATGCCAAGAGATACCCAGTAGACCTATCTAATATCCACTATTTAAATATAAAAGCATTCACTCACTTCTCTCCACACTTGCAACTGATAAAAGTGAAGTGATATCATTTTGTGATCAGTCACAATATGTTGGTGCTCTGTTCATACACAAAATCAAGAAAAATAATTTTTTTTCCCAAGTATAGATTCTATGATTCTAGTTCTGCAATATTGTGAGGTGTGGTATTCTTGATCAGGAAGGGATGTAGGAAGACAAAAGAAAAGATTAACTGTCGAAAAGACCTTTGTATTTAACAACACTTCATTGTTTCATATAATAAATAAAGGTTTTAAATAATATTCAAAATAAAGGCATCAGAAAGATTTTTAAATGGGCCAAGTGTTAGACTTAAATTATTTGCCTCCAGTGACCCCTGAAAAAGGCTTATTTTTGCAGTTTGAATATAAAAAGCTTAGAAATGCTAATCATTCCATCTGGAAATCGAAATCATAAACTGTTGGATTAATGAATGTCACAAGTAGCTCTCACATGCAGAATAGTAAAGACATTGTTAGCAATTTGTTTTGACAAAAGTGATTAGAATATTTATTTTTGCTAACACTTCTCCTACATGCAGATCTGGAAAAATGAAACTTGTTTGTATAATTCAGTAATACACAAATCTTTATTAAAACTCAGAATGTTACTAAGTTAATTATATGATACTACCAAGAAAAAGAATAATCAAGAAATCCTTCACAAGTTCATAATCTGAAAGGCAAACAATGCTTCACTGGTCTGATCTGTAGTGCCACTTAGAGCTATTTTAAATGGAATTGTTAGTTTTTACTATGCATTATTACAATGAAAGGGAAAGCAGAACTGTTGATTATAGTTTCTTCCAGTCATAAGGAATGCAATGCAACAGCACCTAAACCATTACCTTTGCTTTAGATTATGTTAACTGCAAATAATGCCTCATGAATGACAGAGAGGAAAGGTCATGAAGGGTGTTTTTGTCATCTGCTTTGTGTCTGCTTATTCCATTATGGGTAACACGTGCTCAGAAGTCTAGAGAGTCTTTTCTTGAAGGAAAGAAAAATCTCTTTTTTTAAACTATACTGAAATTAACTGAATAAAAAAAAATCGTGGGACTTTTAACAGACTAAAATCTCATCTTGATGTCAAATTCAGTTGTAGGATTTCACTCCCATTTCACTTTCAAAATAACCACTAGAGCAGAAAAAGGGCAAAATTTAGTAGTAATTATTCACAGATTCCTAGTTCAGCAGCAACCACGTGGTTTAGGGCTTCCAGCATAGCACAGACTAAAGATGAACACAATGAGTTCTATCTCAAGCCCCTTCCTTGTGGCTGAGGTGTAGAAAGACATTCCACTCTGATTACAAGCAATAGAGGATCTTAAACTCCTTCAGTTCCAGTGATTAATTACTCTCACTGTATAAACCAATTATGCCTGCCTTCAGTTTTGGGCAGAATAGTTTCATTATACCTTTCTCTGCCAGATTAAAGAGTCCATCCACGATGAGAGCTTTCTTCTACAGGAATATATTACACGTATCACCTTTTAGGTGAACCATTCCTCTTATGTTTGATCCCAAATGCAAATTCCAGCCCTGCTCTGGGGTTCTCCTGTAGGCTTCCTCCTGGGTAGATCATACTAGCAAGAGTCTATGGGCCCTAAAGCGTTTCTGTAGCCTGTAAAGACTCCACGAGCAAGGGGATGAGTCTTCCTGCTACAAATGGGAGCTTGACTTCAATTTTGAGCACGACTGAGTCCCCAGGTGTGAAGACATCCTTCTGATGCATAAAGTACAGTCTACTGGTTTCAGAGCAAAATTTACTTTTTCCTTGGCCATAATTTTAGAAACTTTTCTTCTTTCAAAGTCTGTGGTAGTATGGAGAGGAAGAGGAGAGAAAATGCAGCAGTAGCTCTGGGGAAGCTAAAGGGATATGATGTTTGAATATTGCAATCTCCAGTGGTAAGTGGAGAGTGTTGGTAAACATGGAGATTTTGCTGTGCACAGTAGGCAGGGCTTCCTCAGCAACATGACTTGTGTTCCCACAGTCACAGCTTCTCTGATTACTTGCAAAGCAACCACTAATTGAGGTGAAAGGTGGAGTGTAGGCAACTGTTCACTTTGCTGCTACAAGGAAACTGCAGTTGTGCCCAGTCACAATTGGACTCGATAGAGGAATCCACCCTCATATAGCTGTAACCTTAGTCCAGTACTGGTGGCCCACAGTAGGCAGAAAAGAGGAAAATGGGAAAGTACCAGTACACAGCAAATCTGCTACGAAACTCAGAATTAAGACAGTCCCCATTTCCTCATTCATTTGGCATGGTTTTGTTTTTGTCATCAGCTTGGGTTGTATCTGCAAACCAGTGTCACCACCTTCTCCAGGCAAACAGCTGCCCCAGAAACATTCAGGGCCATCTCTTGGCAACTGCCTTTCTAGGGGTACATCAGCGAAGCACTGCCTCTCCATAAAGCAGCAGCTGCTAATTCTGGTGTGGTATATAACAGCATGCTGCCACATCAGGTTGGGTCCTGCAAGAAAATGAATTTCTCTGGTCTAGATCATTTGACAATTGCTACCGTATGAATAATTCAGGCCACAAAACTCAGCAAATGCAAGCAAGCGAATAAAACAGCAAGCTGTGCACTGCACTATATGGCCAGAAACAGCTCCAGTACAGCCAAAGGGTGTGACAGCTGCTTGCTGATGGTGATGGCTGGCCACTGCATGCCGACTAATCGCTGAGCCAGCAGGAGCCTTCCCAGGAAGACATTTCCGTGTTTCAGACTGTATGGCTTGCCATCCCAGTCCTTTTGATTTGATTTAGCAAAACTAGGGCTTAAACCTATAAAAATATGTTCATCATAATTCCTCCTCTGGATTTACTAACCTGATTGGAAGGACACATTTAACTGAAGCAGCGCAATCTTCTCATGACTAAAAAACCTTCAGCTTCATCTTACTTTCCTTTGGTTTCTGGGCCTACAATTCTGTTCAAGGACAGGGAACATCACAGCTTTGTTCAAAAATTTTTCTTCAGCTTTAACTTTGGTAATACGTAGAAGAAATATATGTTAATTGAAAGCTGTAATACTTCCTTCTCTGTCCTTCAATTTACCTTCCTGCCCGTATTTCATTCACTTTTAAAGCAGGAAAGGAGAATGCATCCAAACAGAACTTTGCTGATCCTCAGATGAATTTATTCTGTTCATCAATCCAGAAATGCTCTCTGAAAGAGGAGGTGACTATAGTTTCAGCCAAGGCTGCCTGGTGAGCTGTCTTGCACCTTTGGCTGTCCACCTGCCCTGGCTCAGAGGCAGTAGCCTGGAAATCAGGGAGCCCCAGACCCAGGGTAGCCCACCTGGCAGAACATCCAAACAACCTCCACATCCTGCGCATCTCACTTCGTAGCTGGCATGCTTCCAGTGAGCTGCATGGGTGAACCAGCAGGAAACTAGGCTGAAACTTCACGTTTCCAGAAAGAAGTTTGTCAAATTGAACTATTTGAATGGACTGCTCGGGTGAATTAGCAGCCCCTCCATCAAAAGTTTTCTCGCTGAGTCTGCTCTGTGTCATGCTTAGTTAACACAGTAGCCAGTAAGAGCCTCATGTTTGGGTAAGCTATTCACACAGAAATGGGGGGGAGGCGGGGAGATGATAATAACAGAACCTGACTGTAAAACTGCGGTTGTTAGGGGTATGTTACAGGCTAGAAGCATTTAAAATGTTTGCCATTAAAGCTTTCCACACTTAGATTCACGTTCCCTCCTCTCTGATGTTCTGCTCACCCACAATCGCTCCATCATATACTGTGTCCCTGACTCCTGTTTTCCTGCCCTAAGTAGTTGCCTCTAATCAGGGATACTATTCACCTTTGTCTACTTTGTCCGTCACCTCAGTTACCCACAGCAAAAAAAACCCCAGGTTATCAACGGAGGCACTTGACTGTATTCTTTACACAGGAATTCTACCTGTAATGGTAGTTTTGTATCATTTTACTTGTTCAGATAAATGAACAGATATGGAAAACTAAAACTCTCATATAGTCTGGCTGCCCACTTCTCTCACAGAGGTCATTTCATCTCATAGCTAGGATCAGCAGACAATAGGCAAAAAATTGGGGACTCTACTGCACAAAGAGAGAAGTGAAAAGCATTTACAAACCAGAGACCTAATCATGTAAATGAAAATAAAAAAGAGTAGGAGAGATCAACAACATAAGCAGAGTCCAGCTTTGATGAAGTATATTTGTAAAAAGAGGTAACCCGCCACTACAGAAAACAAAAGGGAACAAAATATATTGATACTTTAAAGCAAACCAGAAATCAGTTTTGCTCTTGAGAGGGAGGGAGGGTGGGTGGGAAAGCAGGCATCTATAGAAACAGGAAAAAAAATTAATACCGCAAGAAAAGACTGAGGAGTGCAATGAGGGACAGGAGCTAAGCAGATGGATCTTACCAAAAAGTTAATAAGATATAACAATACGGCCCTAAAATATGTACAGATCTATTACATTTAGGACTACTGACTGTCCTTTGACAGACCTGCTTCACACAATTTTCTGCTTTCTCCAGTTTTCTGCCAAAATTTGAGGGTTTTTTAACTTCTGTGTTCAAATGGGAGAGAGTTGAACCACTCCTCAATCTGTCCTTGGCTTCTTGGCCACACCAAGTGTGTTTTGCCAGTGCTTCCACATCTCAGCCTGTCCAGAGCTGGTTTCACATCTTCTCACTGACCACGGTCTCTGCTGAGCAGGGTACTGAACGTGCTGTACAGGACATGCTGCTGAGCCTTTATTTTCTTCAACCATGGTCTGCTAAGCTAAGCAAAGTCATCTGTGCATCCCCCTGCCATGCACACTCTGCAGCTCACGCTGCCCCAGACAGCTGTGTACACTTCCCCAGTCGGTCCTAGCAGTACTTTCATACCCTCCTTCCTCCACACGTTAAGGGGCTCACTTTCCACACAGCTCCCACTTGAATGCATATTCACAGCTTGTGCTAATGCTAAAAGTACCACAGAGCACAGGCACATTTCAAAGGAGACTTACACAGCCCTCTGAAATCACCATCCTTCTAGGTAAATAAGTCTCTGATGACCCATACTGTATGTATGGCATTATGCTGCATTTGTGATTCAGATGCCTGCTCCAAATCCAAAGCACACATACAAAGTACTAGAGAACTTTGAACATAAAGGAGGTATAAAAGTGGAGCTGATTCACACTCTTAGCTGCAATCAAACTACCAGAGGATGCTGAATGATTCCCTCTGCTCTGGTTTTGGATGCCATTATCTGACCTCATTTCTTGCTTGTGACATTTTCTTGGGCAACTCAGTGCTCACATATTATCAGTCAAGCCAGAAGCCCTCAAAGTCATACAAATGTGAGTGTATGTGTACGTCTCTGAAGGGGGATAAGGGGCGGGGTAAATTAAAGGCTTTTAAGTATTACTGATTGAGAAAGAGAGAAAACAACATTTAAAAGCCTTTTAAATTGCTATTCCTTCCTTTTGATCCTGAATTTCTCTTTGTTTTGTCCTATGCAGCTGGCTGAATGATGACAGAGTAGCTTGCCATTATCTGGATGACATTAGATGCCAGCTGAAATGGACACTAAAGGAAGAATCCAACATCCTGCACATATAATTCCTACTCCATTTGGCACAGAACCAAGACAACAAATATACACTCCTTCCCCCACCATCTCCAGTAAATCCCATGGCCAGTGAATGCTGCCATGGTAACAAAAGCCCAGGAAGGGGAAGAGCTTGGATATAAGCAGTTTTCAACATACTGAAGAGTTTTAGATTCAGAACTGCACACACCTGTAGGTATCTCCCACAAGCTCTGCACGCTGAACACTTACACGTACACTGCAGACCCAGGCTTCCAATACCTGCAGAATCCTGAAGGGCTCTAATTAATCTGATGGCTTTCATTTTCAGTCATTGTATGGCTTATTCAAATCACAGGTACGTTTCCACCAGTTCTGTGAAGCTTACTACAATAGACCTTAGTAACTGAGCACAGCTGTCAAAATAATGTTATTGTATTCCTGAATCTGTTCCAAAGATAGTTATTCCAGAGAAATTTAAAAGTTATATTCCTATATTAGCACACTAAGTAGTTCATAGCAGTTTAGTAAATCAAATATTCCATACTACTGGCTTAATAAGATGGAGAGTCATGCATGAAATGACTGCCAGGTTAATGACACAGGGAGCCATGCATGGCATGTATTTGCATATAATAGCACAGAATGTTCCCCTGAATCCTTTAAATTACTCATCAGTTCTTAAATAGGCATTTAACTAAGCCTTCATCCAGAATCAAAAAGAAAGAGAGCCACCTACAATTGAAAAGAACCATAGATAAGGACTAAGTAAAACCTAAACTGCCAGCTTGTAGGAAGAGCTGGAAATCTGCACATGCAAATAGACCAAACCAAAACATACCACAATGCCTACAGCTAAAAGTAAATGGATAAATTTGTTTCTTTGTAGCAACTCTCAAAAAGAAAATTAAATGTATTGTAGTACGAAAAGATGACACAGGAAAAACACCAAAAAGCTTGAAACCAAGCTTGGAGCAACCTACAGACATGATGAGGAAGGGAACAGCGTTTGTGCTTGTTATTTTCCTGCTAACTCACAGAGCCAGCCTGAGAGACTGAAGTCCAAGCTGAAGATTTTTGTTTGGTTTCCTTTTCCAGAGCCCCTTCCAGAGCTACACAGGGAATGCAAGGTGAAGGGAGAAAGTCTAGATCCTTCTCCTTGGACAACAGTTCAGGAGAGGTGGGTTACTGTGCCAATTCATATTTAGAATCAGGAAAGTTGTTTCAACTCTGCATTTTACCTTTTCCTTTCTGTTGCCTATTATAATTGCTCGGATGACTAGCTTTTCACAGCAAGGACACATTCCCCAACACGTTCCCAAACGAGCCCTCAAGAATGCTCAGGACTTTTCATACCATTCCAATATAACAGATCAATCTGTATGTTGTTTAAACACCTTCAGGTCCGAATACCTGTTACATGCAAACACACACAAACACGTACAGAGGACAAAATACTAGCTGGAAAAGTCTCTGCACCACTTCAGCAACTAGTACCTTACATAAACTGTCATCACACACACTGTGCTGTGCAGAACAAGTATTTTCTTCTGGATGCTGACTTGTTCTTCTCTCGACTTACACAGAGAAACCATCCTCGAGAGCCTGCTCACAGTGTCATCCTATACGTACATAGCTAGATTTAAGTGTCCGTTACTCCAAACTACAGATCACTTGCAAACGTGAGTCACAGATTTATATAACTGAAGTTTCTAAATCGAACCAAAACATATGTTATCATTCCAACATGCAAGAAGATAATACACTTTCATTACTCTGATTGGATGTGAAAAGTAATTAACAAACTAATTCAAATTAACTAAATATGGAATAGAGAACCTTGAACTTTTACACTGTCGCTTCAAAAAAAAAATCAGACAAATAATATTCACCAACCGCCTTTCCTATGACTCACTTGAAAGGTACTAGGGAATAAGGACAGTTACATTTTTGTAAGCTAGCATTAAGATATATCCATTGTCTCATAAGCTCACACCATTTCAACCAGGAAAATGGTCCTTGCCTAGACAATAGCACTGAGTAAAAAAGAAAGGGAAAATACCACCTCTTTCATCTAGAACAGCTGCAGACAGTAGAACAGCAGAACAGCACCCAGTTGCTGAGAAAGGTGCCTTTGCATTAATGAAATTTCTATCCTTTCTACAGGAGATTGACCATTCATTTTTAGTAACTGTATACCAGTAATTCATTTTTATGATGTCAAAGTGTGACACTTCTCAGTTGTAAGCAACCACAGTACCAGCCTATATTTTATTTGCCAAGAAATACTTCTATTTCCTCGGAATATAGCATGTTCTAAATTCTCATTTTTCTTCAACTAATGCTCTAGCTATTACATGTGCTGTAGGAAATGCTTTTATTTGTAAGTATGGTCTTTTGTGTTAAGAAAGATAAATGTCAGACTCATTAATTATGTATCTATAATTAGATACTGCTGAAAACGAGCTGAAACTTGTTTTGACATCTTCTTTGAAGAATGTATTTGTACATTGCATGTAACATTGCATATACGCATTTGCAAAAGCTGAACTAGCTCAATGGCAGCTATGTACAAAAACCAGCAAGCTTTGACAGGGTAAACAAAATCAAAGCACAGCTGAAGCACCGACTGGAGGGAAATTCACGAGACAGCTTGCTCAGAAAGAGCTAAATAGCCATCAAGACAAAAAGAAGTCTCTGACCAGGAACACATGATGAAAGCTGTACTTCGTTGATTGCGGAAAGTTTCCTTTTAAATACACCCTTCTAAGTGTTTAATTTCCAAGAGGCTTGATTGTACTTCACTCAACTCCAGGGCTTTTTTCTTACTAATCTGGAGATAGACTGTACCTCAAGGCAGAGCCAGGAACATAGGGTGTGTGCTTAAGCGGCAGGAACCCAAGAGTAAGCGTGGGAGGCATTGTGCTTCAGCAACAAAACTTCTCCCTTCCCCTACAGAGGCAAAGGAGACAATCAACCCTACTGTTAACTATGAATTTAAGTATGAAAACCAGAAGAGTGCAGAATGTACAGCAGGATGGAAGCAAACTCTCTTCTGCCTTTCACACAATCCAGGAATTTAAGGAGGTAATGCCAGCAACTTTTCTGTATGAGTGGTCTCATGTATGAGGAAACCACATGTGAACTAATAATAATAACAGGACTATTAACGAAGACTCAAAGAACTGTCTAGGTTATTGTAGGATAATGAAAAATGGTTTGGCAATGCTGTTTCTGGGATTGAATTCAGCCTGCTGGACTTCAACATCCAGCATTTAAGTGCTGTTATAATCAGAAAAGCAACTCTGTAAATATAATACCTTCTTACTCAAAAGAGCTGCTCCTTCTCTATTTTCTTAGTAATTTCTGATACCTTACTGACAAAACAAGTCATTACCACTGATAATGGTGATGGAAGTGCTCTAGGAGAGAAGGCTGGATCTCAGTTTGTCTCACCATGATGCAGGGCTGACTGGCATGTAGCCCAGATCTCTGCTAGAGATACAATGCAGGAGCAAGAAAAAAAACCATTCCCAAATACCTGGGAGTAGGCACAGTCACTACATTTGTCTTGAGGACAAGCACATTAGTCTTCAAAAGCCACCAAACACCTTGTTGAAACAGTGACAAGCAGAGGCATTTGCCCTGAAGGACGTGCCACTGTAGGTCTTCTGCAAGTCCATGGCATTGCAGCAGACAAACAGTCACTGCAACTAACCTTATCCCTGCGACACGCTTTCCAGACCATGAGCTAAGAGGGAACTACTAGGCATGGCCCTATTTTTGCACATTTCAGAAACAAAGTGACCTTCAATTGGGATAAATCAGCACAGCCACACTGATTGCTTTGACTGATGTCAATAAAAAAAACTTTACTGACTACTTCACTTCTCACCTGATAAAGTGTTTCAAAAAGGAGTAATTCCCTTGCTGCTGATCACAAAACTCACCAGGGCAGAAACAGCTTGGCATCTCCTCACAAGCACAGTGTTCCCAGTGCTTGCCAGTTTATCCTTATGCTGCCTCATGTTCTCCACAGGTAAAAAGCCATTACATCATCAGTGTGCAAACAAGGCACATGGCTTGCAAATATAAAATGGCAGTGGGACTTCTCCCATAGCAGGTGTACGTTAAAATGAAAAGTTACCATAAAACTGAGAAAGGTTAAAACCTGGTTTTTGGTGTTCATTTTAGAGTTCCCTTCAAAATAGAAAAGAAACAGGAAGGTTACATCCCTTATTTCTAAGGCTCTGGAAAATAAGAAATTTAAGTGAACATAAGAAAATGTGAAATCAAAATACTTCTAGCCTTAGACAATTTCAGTGTCTCCACATATGTAAGACACCACTCTAACACCACAGTTCTATTTCATGCCAATAGTATTCACTTTAAAGGACATAACCAACAGAAAGGCAAGTTTGTCTTCTCTAAATATTTCCCCACATGCCATTAGCGCAGCAGTGCTTTCAAACCTGCTCACTGAATTCAAAACAACTTGAAACACTGTGGTGGACATCACACTCTATCTTGTGCAAATCAGGGAAGGGAAGACTCTTATTTCCTGATTAGCAATTCCTCAGTGATAGCGGTGGGGAGGGAGAACCTGCCCGCAAAAATGTTATCTGTTTGGAAATACCAGCCTGTCTGTAAACAGATGGCTACTCCTCATGGGATACTGTCCTTTCCAGGAATGCTGCACTAAGTTCTGAACCTCTTCCAGTTCATCCCTGAGCAGGCTGTGTTCCTAGCAAAGGTGAGGAAAGTTAGAAATGGAATGAAGCCAATCTGTGCATATAAAAGCTCTAAATTCATTACTCTCAATTAAAATGAATGAGGATAAGGATCGCTTCCAAGTACATCAATCAAAGAAAGTACTTGCTGCAGGAAAACAGAAGACACTGGTGTATACACGAAGGAATTTATTCCCATATTAACAAAACGTGTGCAGGCAAATGTACACAAAACTGGCAGTTTATTTTTCACTTGAAAAGTTGCAACTATCTAGGAATGATGGGTTAAATATACAGTTCTCTATTTTTTTAAAAAAAAGTCTGTTTCTTAAAGAAATACTTGTATGCCTGCATGCCTGATTTAAAAAAATAAAAAATAAGGTAACTTAAACCAGAGTATTTCGTGCCATATAAATAGGTATATGATGTTTAGGAAACAAAAATAGATTTGCCTCCAAATTAATTTGTTCTGTTAACTGCTCTATTAACTTCGGGGCACTCTTTCTGAAATCAACAGCCTGAGAAACTGCTGAGCACTGCAGAATTAGCTCTTAAAGGGAAAAAAAATCCTCAAAAACTAATGCTTCTTATTGTTGACAAAAATACAGCCCTTTACCATAGTGGTGTATTTCTCACTGTGATTTTGCTTTTGGTCTTGGTGTTTGCATTTTTGCTCCACTAGCTGCAGTATGAACAAAGCTGAGCTTTGGAGTAGTAGAAATAGCTATAAACTGAGTAAGAGTACAATGGGTAATTTATTTCTTTTTTGTGGCTCTTAGATGCCTGTTATTGACAACGTACCACCAACAAATGCGTTCTTCTACTCTAAAGAGTCTATTCAGTCCAAATCACTTACAAATGTACCTTTGCCTGCAACTTTTAGTAAGTTTATCTCTGTTAGAGTCTGTGAATGCTGAGATAGCCCAGTACCTACCATATACTTAGAAACGTTGCAACCTATTATCATAGCTACAGCACTTCAGAAATTAGGAGATCAAGGAGAATTGACAAGGGAATGCTAAAGATGGACTATGGACTTGAAGCACTTGTGAGCTTCAAGGAATTTGGAAAAGAAGGATATAAGCCACTTGGTTTCTGTCTCAGTTTAGCTTATGGTTCACCTCAAAAGCAGTATTGGGAATCCATGTTCATAATTTGTAAGGGAGTAACTGATGTTTCTTTATGCAGGAGAAACATGGAAACAAGACTTCCATAAATGGAGACATGCCAAGAACTTGTCATTTTTAAGGCTATAATTTCATCAACCTATAACACAAAGCTCAGCTTATTTCATTAGGTGTGGCAAAAAGGGACAACCTTCATGCCTGAAATTGGGCTTATAGAAAAAAATCTGAAGAAATAGCTGTGATGCATCAAAATAAGCCAATAGCCTTTCTCAACCCTGAACAATGCATGTAATCCTACTCTGGGCGAAAACCTCTTAGTGCTCCTAAGGGATGATTATCAGCTTTAGAGAAGTTAGAACTTGACCTGCATCACAGCACAAAGATTTTAGATTCTCCCAGGATGACTTTTAGTATAGGCTCTATTTTTAGGGTCAAATAAGTAGCCACCTTTGCCAAGTCATAATGCTGTCAGAAACTAAGTATGCATGACATTTTCTCACACTAACATCCTCACAGGATACCTCTTGTTGGAGAGGGCCAGCACAAGATTTGTGGGACAGAATGAACAAAACTGAAAATAACCTATGGCCATGGTAGCGAAGGGCTGAGAAAGAAGTATGGGTGATAACAACATTGTACCTAAGCTGATCAGGGCCAGGGAAACTGGAGCTAAAGGGATGTGTCTCCCACCTTCACAAGTTTGTTGACTGTTTCAGGAAAACCGTGCCTCCAGCTGCTGACATCCTTACTGTATAAGCACAGCCCATTTGCAGACTGCAAGCCCCAGCTCTCCTTGTGTTCATACTTCCAAGCTTTTTTTCACAGGCAGGATATGTCATGAACATCCATCCCATTCACCCTGTAGAACACTTACAGCTATGCTATGCAGGTCCCATTTTTCTGTCTGGCACTCCACTGGATTTGTGATGGGAAATTTATCGGGGAGCCATAAACATACCCACAGATACAGCTGAAACAAACAGTTGTACACTGCACTGAGCATCAGAGCAGGAAGAGCTGCTTCTTCAAACTGTGTCATAAGGTTTTCTTATCTACAGGAATTGACAGGACTCCAAAAATCATCAAACAAGTATGACCAAAAAGTTCACAAAAAGAGAGCTAACTCTCAGTGGTATCCCTAGTAGGATGGATACCAGTGTACCAGGAGAAAATGATCCTATCAGAGAAAAAAAGGAAAATTAAAAGTGAGGAAAACAAAGTAAAAGGGAAGATGCAAAAGTATAAGAAAAGGCCATCGCAGAAATGTTCCATGTGATAGGAAGCAATATTTCTTAAAAAAAAACCTTAGGAATTCCAACAGAATAAACTCATTTTATGATCTATATACCAGCTAAGCTCTTCTGAAAATTTAGTCCCATAATAAAATACAATAAAAACCTAGACAGAGGTCATAAAGAGATTTATAAGAAAAAGAGGAGGTACATGAGATCTTGAATGTAGCCACAGAAGCTGTCTCCCCTATGGCCATTTTTAGCATAAACATAACTATATATATTCCTTGTAGTGCCACAGGTCTCATTAACAGCTGTTCAGGTAGAGTTGTGAATTGAGCCATACGGAGCATACACCAGAGGGTGGAGTTTAAAGACTTCCAGAACTGTGAATAATTTAAGACATAATGCTATGGACAGAACTCCTCAAATTCAATTTGTCAGGGAACATACAACTCACTAAAACATCTTTGAGGCAGTACTGAGATTTTTATGATAGTTTGGGTCTGACACAGTAATTAAAACTAAAAAGGGTCTGCACAGGTTTTTGCATTTAATTTAAGGCTTGGATCCAGGAGATTAATTTGAGTTCCTAAACACAAGCTTCTTTTGTCATAGGAAAAAGCTACTGCATCATTTTCTATCCCAGTCTACATCAGTAATAGGAAACTATGTTCATATCCTTCCCCCTCCTGCATTAGAAGCAACTGGTGACAGCTCAAACAAGCACCAGGATTCATTAGCAATACCCTCGTCTCCTGCACTCCTACCTCACACCTCACATTACAGAGCTAAGGTCTTCACTGGGACTGTAAAGTGCTACTGAGATAGAAATAGCATCTTACAATAGCACCATGATTAAAACACATATGTTTATAAACAAGCATACTTCCTGAAACTGGGGACTGAAAAAGTCCTTCATTAACGCATTTACAGTTTTTCCCTATCCACCAAAAAAATTCACCAGTTAGTTCTGGTGGACTTTTCAAAGTTGATTTAATGGCAGAACCCTCTTGGGAACTCTTAAAAGAATTCACTTATTCAGTCATGGAATATTTACTTTGATAAGTACCAGTACTTCATACATATATCCTCCATAATGTATTTTCTCATAAAATTCTCAAACATACAACCCATTCATGTCCTTGGCCACATTATGTTGAATTAGGATATGCATATATGCACAGCTTATAGCTCTCTGTATGAAATTACTGTTTCACCATGAGTCTCTCACTCACTGGACATACGTAGTAATACTGACTTTAAATGAACTTTTCTGTTCCAAATAAACATAAGGATCTTCCCAACATTGCTTAAGCAAAATGAAGAGTTGATGGAAGCTGCAAGACAATTCCCATAATGTGACTGTATTTGATGCCATAAAAGTACAGGAACACTAGATGGCAATAACTACTGCACACATATCTTTAAATAGAAATTTCCTTTTACTCCTGTTACAGTATCATCTACTGTGCAGCTTCTAAGACAATATTACTTAGAGGACGTCACCAAAAAACTCGCAAACAAACAAAAGAAAACCCTCCCACTCCCTCCCAAAAAACCAGCTGTGGTGTAGGGTTTTGTTTTCTTTTCTTATTTTTTTAAACCAAGCCAGACTTCATCAAAGAATTAGTCTTCAGTTCAGGTTTCTACAATATTTCACAGTGAACTCCACTTCAGTTTGGATCAAGTTTGGATCATTGTTATAAAATGCAAAAGTTACCATACTACAAAAGACAAAAAGGGCAGAAATAGTGAAATATTTCTAAAGCATTCTTATTCCTAATTGAATATTTATTTTAGCTTTTGCCACATAAAGTAAATGCATAGAATACAAAAACATCACAAAATAATCATACCTGGTCCTAACCATACATTAGGACAATACCCTGTAAGGGCAATAAACAACACCACAAACCTGGGCAATTTTTTTATTCATCATCAGGATGTCCAATAGACTAAGTATCAGGTAATGAAGTTGATTTAGGAATCTGTACTAAAAGTCTGGATAATTCAAAATCCCATGGTAAACTACTCAGAGAACTAAGATCAGACTACAAGTGTCAGAAAAACCAGAAAGCTCTCCAGATTGGTTTGTAACTTAGAAATAGCAGAAACTTAGTAGAAACATAGAAACTCTTATCAGTGTAGTAAGAAATGTATCCCCAAGTCAGTTACCTGTTATTTGCACACCAACAGTATTTAGGAAGCCTGGACATGGATTAGGGTCCTGCAGGAAACTCTGTCCAGCTACCAAAGGAGCAGCCTCTGCCCAACCTATCAGTAAGGTTAAATGTTTATCTTGCTTGGCTTCAGCTGTTTAAAGCTATCAATTAAAGCTGTTCACTTTTCTAGCCCAAATTGTTCCAGCTCTTTCTGAAGAGGACTAGAGCATTTCCAGAGAGCAATTTCACCCAGGGCCTGGAAGAGCCAGGTTAGGGTTAGCTATTTTCCCCATAGAGGAAATTTATACGAAGTTAAAGGTCTAAAGACTGCATACCTGGGGAATGTATCTCACTCTAGTTTTTCTTGGAATATCCTCCAGGACCACCGTGACCACTTTATCGGAAAACAGAGCTGGAAAGGCCAGTGCAAGGCACTGGCGCTGGTTCTCCACGGACACCGGCCATGGCACAACCAGACCCCTTAGAAACCACTCGGTCCGCGGGACAATCCTCTCCATAACCGGGAACGAACGGGACTCCGGAACCTAAAGGAATAGAGCAGCAAAGCAACCTGCGACACCACTGGCAGGGGTGCAGCGCCGGAGCCCGGCCGGCTGCAGCCAGCGCAGCCCCGGGGTTCCAGCAGGCCCGGCATCGCCGGCTGCAGCCAGCGCAGCCCCGGGGTTCCAGCAGGCCCGGCATCGCCGGCTCCCAGCGCTGCCCCGGGTTCCAGCAGGCCCGGCATCGCCGGCTGCAGCCAGCGCAGTCCTGGGGTTCCAGCAGGCCCGGCATCGCCGGCTCCCAGCGCTGCCACGGCGGCACCTGCCGGGCCCCGCCGGCAGCGCCTCGGCACCGGCTCCCGGCACAGACACACACGGTCTAAAGCGCTGCCACGGCTTCCAGGACAGACTGTGACAGCCCAGAAATCTCAAAAGTTTTCGGCTTTTGGGAAATTAGATTAATTTGAAACTTGCCGAATTTCCTGAGAAAATACACATACTCTACTTTCTACACTGATCTACCTCAAATCGGGTAGTTTTCTTGCCTGCCTCAACAATGCAGAACATGTTAAAGATTTCAGCCATCCCTACCCCCTACAAAGCAAAGGCTAGGATAATCATTAAACTTACGATTAAGGAAAACTCTCTTTTAGTCAGATACAGTGATTAAACATGTATGTAATACCCCTACTGAAAAAAAAAATTATCAGTTTAAATATAAGGCTCTATGTTTT
Organism: Myiotriccus ornatus; assembly: GCA_036023395.1. Lineage (NCBI taxonomy): Eukaryota > Metazoa > Chordata > Aves > Passeriformes > Tyrannidae > Myiotriccus > Myiotriccus ornatus. The sequence continues at coordinate 13,019,462 of JAYRBT010000010.1, read as the reverse complement.
CTAGCCACCCAGAACTGTGTGCAATGTTTATAGTTACCCCAGAATTTAATAAACTCAGGAGCTCAGACAGGTCTGATGAACTTTCTGAGCTCAGAACCTCCAAGCAGACACTTCACCTGATTTCTGTAGGAACTCTCCTGTCTCCCTGGTGCACCACAACTTTCTCACGTACAACCCTGAGCATATACACAAACCTTCCCGTGTGATGTGACAGGGAAGGGAATTTCAGTCTAACCTTACCCTTTCAGAAAAACATTAAGCTCATAAGGTATGATTTTGTTTTTCCAGACAGTGAATTATAAGAACCCAATAAAACTCATCGCTTTCAGTTGGTGCTCTTCTCTTCTAAGAGAGCCAGCAAAAACAAACATGGAAGAAAACAAACCAACAAACAAGAGAGAGAAAAAAACCCTTCACTGGTCTGTTTATCAAACCAATTTTTTCAATTGTGGAAAAATTCTGTTCCTTCCCTCACACAACCCAAAAGCACCCGAGCCAGCTCTATATTAGACAAAGAACAGACATTTAGATTGTATTTTATAAAACAAAGTTTCACAGTTGGTCGATAACTCAAAAAGAGGAGATCAGCACAAATATTTAGGTTGCTGTTTTGACAAAATGTTTGTCTGCCTACCAGAGAAAAAGATTACAAGAAAATAAATAAGCACTTTAAAAGTAAAGATATCCTTGAGTAAACACATGCAAAAATGTATTGTTACATACGTTGTGTGCAGATGCTAGAACCCCAACAAGTCTAATTTGACAAGTCTATTGCAGTCCCATGCAGCTGAGTTCAACTGCCACACACAGGACAGAGACCTCATCAGACATAAAACCCCTCATCATCCACAATGGGATGAGGGTTCGGGGCTTTCCCAGTACCTCAGTGCCTGGTTGGCAGAAAATGGACAATTTAGACCAATTAAGGAGTGTGGCAATGGCACTGACAGTTTGCTCCTTTCTGTGTCTGTGTATTCAGATCCAAACCCATATTTTACAAGGAAAATATTTTTCTGCTAACTCAGTCTAGGTCTGAAAGTCATCTGGGATTGCCACTATCACTGTGAAAGTGAGGTTAACATTCCTCATATTATCAGTAAGGGAAACCAGCTCTCCTTCCAGTACCTGTAGATTTTGCAGTCTGAAAGAAATTATAAAGCAGTATATTTAAGTACATGGATAGATGAGAATAGGTGTTTATCAGAACACAGGCGTGGAACAGATTCACTGAGGAAAAAAGAACTTTCTTGACCTAAGTTTGCTATCTCACAAGGACTGCAGAAACAAGCAATAGGGAAAATAGTATTTATCTCCGTATTTCCTTATATGTGACGTCAGTAACAGTCATCTGTTAAACAGATCACAATAAACAAACAGACAAAGTAAGAAAAGTGACAGCAAGAATAACTGTAATTTGCAGAGTTCCAATACTGTTCACATTTGCAGAAGGAACTCTAATGAAGCATTTTCCATTGTCTTTGCTTACAAAACACCTTTACATCACTATTCTTACTTTCAACATTTTCTCTCCAGAAAATTACATTGCTCAGAGAAAGTAAACAATTTTTCTTATGATCAGAGATGGAAATTCTCCCACTAAATCACCATGCAAATGCATTTCTCCTGAGAACTTCATCTTGTAAATTGTCAAATCAGGTGAGACAAGATGGTGGAGGAAAGGTATGAAATGATTCCGGAAATACAGAATGATACTGCCATTCACAGACAACCAAGTTCTTTTCAGCTGAGGGGAAAGAATCTTAGAAAAAAGAAAACCCAGAAGGGGAAGGTTGGCTTTATATCTCTCTCTTCTAGGTCTTCACTGTATTGTCAGAAGGGGCAAAGATACCTCTGGGAAAAACTGCTGGGATAGAGCTTGACAGCTTAACCTTTTCCCTGTGTTTTTGATTTCTTGGTTTACTTACAGCATATCTGTATTTGCAGTAGTAGCACCACCTTACAGGCACTGGCTTAGGAAACATGTATCAGTATTTTCTAAGCACAGAAAATGTCTCCAAATTAAAGCCTCTCTCAATCAGGAAGCAGTTAAAATCTGCTGCTAGTAAAGCATCACTGAGCAGCAGGCAGTGCTGGTGAGCACAATGGAACCAAGACCAGAGCATGCACCTCACTATCTGTCAACTACCCTTTCTAGCATCAGACTAAAGAGACCCACTGAAGTCAATGAAAAGGTTTCCATGGAAATCAATGGGGTCTCAGTAAGGCTGTAAAGATGCATCATTAATTTTTTTCAGCCTCACTTTCACACACATCCATTCCATCTCTAATATCAGTTCTTATACTATTTATATAACTCAGGATCTAATCAAGACGTATACTCCTACTTGCTGGGAGCTGAAAAGATCCTGCTAATTTGTTACTTCTCTTTTAATATTTAGGAGGTACCCAGTTACACTGGGGACATAGGCTCCATGAAAGCCTGTACAGTGACGTTTACAAGTACTTTGGACATCTGTACACAAAAACTTTTACATCTAAAAACCTATTACATGGTTGCCAAAGCAAAAATTACTTAAAAACCTAGCTCAGAAGAATTTAAATATTGCAACCACTGTACTATTAATATCCAGAATGAGACCTAATTTTTTGTTGGCTAATATAAGCCTCATTGACAAACAAAAAAGACAGCATTATCTGTCTTTAGACATCCATCTAACAATTATATAATTAAAAGCCTATTTAAAATCTCCTCTCTTTTCGTTGTACAACATTGTTTAGATAATAAAAAAGTTTCTCTGGCAAATGTCCTTAAAGCTGTTGGTTTATTGCTTTTGCTTTTTTTTTTAATTCACAGTTGCTAAGCTATATAAAAGAGAGTTGAAACGCATGGAAATTATTAACTGCAGAAGCTGTGAGGTACTAATGACATTGTATTTCAAAGACTAAAATGTGGGCAACATAGACTATATTAGTATTGCAAAGCACAGCACCAAGTACAAGAAAAGATTTTAAATTATTTACCTTTCTACTTCAGCACAAATGTCCTATAGCCAATTATCATGAGCTATTGCCTAGAAATTAACCAGTCATCTTGTGTTTCTAACTCCAGATTTACAATTAGTAATGCTATTAATGTGGATCCTGTACTTAGCATCACTAATTACATTGCTATGAACTAATGGTGTTAAAAATAGCAATAGCCATCAACTACCAATTAATGCTTAATGAGAGCGTATAAACCCTGGCATTGTAATGAATTTCCAAATTATTGTGCCTCGTGTGTCTCTTGAAATCATACCAAAATATGTGCAACCTATGGAGGCAGGCGGTGACTGAATCCACATTTATCACGACATTTTGAATAGGAACAATAGGAAAATATGTAAGGATTTTAGGCAAGTAAATAGTTAAATACGGATACACTTTTAAAGGTAACATTTCACCTTTACAAAGGTTAAAAATATGGTGGTCAATGAGTTGTTTATCTGTTGGCAATCTTGGGCACAGCAGGGCAAGAACCTAAAATGCCAATAGGCTATGAATACTGTAAATAGCACTAATAAACTGTGTGTGTGTTGAACTGTTGTAGTACAAACTAATGTCCTCTCTTTCCACATCCAAACAAGTTTCATTCCTTGAAAGACTATGGTAGGTAAGACAGAAAAGAACCCCCATCGCTCGCATCATAAAATATTGCAGGTGCTGTTTACTTCAGCAACTTTCAGAAGCACAAGCTAAGATGCACTTTGAGTCATAACACCTGGATCTGTTGTGCCTTGGTGGAAGGAAATAAAGGTCCACTACATGGCTGGTCTCTGGGACTCAATATAAGACCTGGAGGCATGAGGGCTGAAAGGTAAAGGCAGAGAAAACAAAGGAAAACAGTAGGCAGGAACGAGAAGAAAGAATATTGAAAGTAAGTGAGAAATTCTGATTAGCTGTGAGAGTCAAAAGAGATCCTTGTTTAGCAGGACAAACTAAACCAGATAACACTGAGACAATTCTTGACATAAACTCAAAATTGTGTATTTACTGCTGTTGCCTAAAGGGCAGACCCTCAGTGTGAGCCCTGGCATACAGTTAAAATGAAGCATTGCAAGCAACAACAGGTAAGAAAACACATACTATTAAAACAGGAAAGGTTTTCTTTCTGGGAAGGAGCCAGCTGGATAAAACCCCTGGAATGAAAGACAACCCTTGGGACCAAATACCTGCCACAAGGGGTTCATCTTTAATGCAAACTTCATACTTACTTAATATCATCCCTAATAGAAACTTTAAAAGTCCAGAGAGGCAAGATGAGTGCCATAGCAGTGATTGCAGTGGAGGGTAGAGGGAGCACAAAATTAAACTGCTTTCCTGACCCAAAAATGTAAGAATAGGCATAGGATAAAGGAGGGGAAGAACAAACTCATCACCAACCTGGCCAGCCCTAGACTGTCACCAAGCAGCACAACAGCTCCCTCCCTGCTGAGACATGAGGGCAAAGGAACCCGGGGAGCACATGGCTGAGTTCTCCCATGCTCTGCACGGCAAATGCAGCCTGGGGACACCAGAAGCAGCTCTTCCCTTCATGGAGCAGTGTAGGGGGGAGATCCCACCTCACAGCTCCATGTGACGAGCGCGCCAAGCTGGGAGAGCAGTCCAGGCAACACGCTCCATCAGCACAAGCTTTCCCAGGGGATACTCTTCCAAGTGTTCTATTGTTCACCAGACAATGTAATTTTTCTCATCTTTGCTCAGTAAGCTCTGTGTGCAGCTTTGATCAGAAATAAATCCCAGAAATTCCAAATATCTCCCTAGCTGTGCTATATCATGAACACATGCTGGGACAACTCTAAAAAGACAGCAGTTACCACTGGGAAGAAGCTTCACGTTTCCTGTTTTGTTTAGCATGTCTCTGCAATGAAGAGGATATACACAATTCCATACAAGGAAGGCCTTACCTGTTGCTTACATTCATTGTTTACTTATGTCATAAAATTAAGTAGTGGAAGACGTTCTAAGCAGAGGTGCATGGGAAGAACATTTTGCTCCCCTAGATTTCACTTTTTTTTCCTCAAAACAGTTTCTTCCTCCATACTGGATCTTCACAGTGCTTTTTCCTGACAAAATAGATTTACCATCAGACCAAAGCAGGGTGGGAGACAAGAAGACAAAGTTAGAGGAGGCATTCCCCAGGGAGGCTGCAGGTCAGCACACTCAATGCTCCCTCCTCCTGTGAACAGAAAATGAATCCCCATCTCCTACATGACACAGAAATGCTGTAGCAGTCTGGCTACACTCCTATTCAGACTCTGACCATCTCAGATCTGAGAAGCCTTTTAAAAAGGAAACTTGAGATAGGTATAGCTAATGAAAATTTTTTTTACCCTTCAATGAATATCCATATGCTGTAATTGAAAAAGTTCATCTTCCATATGCACTATTCACATTTCTCACACTGGAAAGAACTGCTGACGACAAACGTCAGGAAACAAAACAGCATTATAACTTATTTTGCTTCTTGGGAGAAAATATATCTTTATTTCAATGCATACACATATAAATATACATATACATATATATGTATATTTATATGTATATTTATATGTAAATATACATATAAATATAGGGGTTTATGGTTTGGATTTTCTTTTACTTTTCAGTCTGAGGCAGTAGACCTTTGTTCAGCCTTTTTTACTAGACACACTTATACAATGGCCTCTTACAGTATCCAAAGCTAATCAGCTTTTTACTACATCTCTTCTAGTTTCCCTACTAACAGAATACTGTCTCAGTATTCTAACAAACATCTGAACATTACATAATTATGGTCGGATTTTTATGTCACTCACTGTATAACTGTAAACAGTTCTTCAGAATAAGAGAGATACTCTATCACCAAGATTATTCTTGCAGTTTCTCATCTTTCCCTGTCAACAATACCGAACTCTAAAGCACTAGAGGTAGTCTAGCACTAAAACAAACAAGAAAAATTAGGAGATTTTTAATGGAAACCAACTACTTTTGATATAAAATAATTACAAAATACTGGCATTGAAATGTTTTCTTATACGCTGGTTCTTCACAAGTTTTTGACCTAAACCAATCTTACTAATTCAATTCCACTCCAATTACTTCTCTGAAAATAGGCATCTACGGACATTCAAATGCACTTTTCTGAGGTGATGTTTTGTATAAGACACTTAAATTTCCTGCACTTTTAAAGATGCAGCCCTGGTATCTTCAAGTCAGGCTCCAGAACTAACCAAGAATTCTCATTCAGATCTGCAGCATCTCCATCTCTTTTCGCCAAAAGCATCAATCTACCATGCCTCCATGGTGGAAAAACACGTTCTATCTGACGTATTACAAAGGATTCAGAGCAGAACTGATAGTATACAGTTGGGATATTGTGGGAACACATGTTGGGAACACATGCTGGGATTCTGGGAACAGCAGGGAACACACATGTAGACTGACAACCACTGTGGTTAGTTTATATGGTTCAGGGCAAATACTCAAAGCAAGAGTTGTGTAAATATATATACAGATCCAGACTCTCTGTGCACACAGTATTTACTGCTGGGCACCATGTTATATATCATGCCTCTGCTTCTGAGATCAAATAGTTAATTTTGAAGCTTTGCAGCTCTTTTCAAGTACTTGAAAAGTATGTTAGAGCTTAAATATCTACATCTCTAGCATAGTTCTTGGATGCAGAAGATTTGTGTGTTTTTTCTTTCAGACTATATATATTTGTTTTACTGATAGTGGAATAGTTTTAATGTAAATGCATGAAAATTCCCTTTGTTTTTTTTCAGTTCTTTTTACTCAGAGTCTTATTTTTCCATGTTTTTCTGTTTTCTGACTTACAATCTAATTTCAGTTCAAAGTCAGACATTTGTGTTCAAACCTAGAAATGCAGAGATTTATTTTTTTGTTTTCCACTGGCTCCATCATATGGTGATCCTTTTCTTCAGACTCATTTCCTTGCTGGAAGAGCTAAATTCCTTGGAAAGGAGTTCCTAATCAGAACACAGGTCCATCTGTAAAAGGGCTTCAAAAAAAGTGAAGCTTATCCATACAAAACGAGAATGTTATGCTTCAGGTCAAATAGTATATTGTAAATGAGGTTGCTGAAATGTTCATCACACACACAGACACCCCCTAAAAAAAAAAACTCATCCTGTTAGTTTGGCTGTGAGAACATTCTGCTTCACAAAAAAAAATGGAACGTGATCAATTTATATCTGTATAAAAGAAAATAAAAGAGATTTCAAACTCTTCCTTGTCTTGTTCATGACAAGTATAAAAGAAATGAAGCCTAAATAACAATGTAAAAACATCACCTACATTTAGATTGATTAACTGAAGATTGGTAAGTAAGATGAAATGCATCCATGGTCAAGCAACCAGAAAGTTCTCCAAAATTTACATTCTCGGGCATATCACCTTTATTCAATGCCTTAACAAAATATTTCTGGGAACACTTCCCTAGCTTGTTCAATAAGATTCAGATAATATGCAATATATCTGTATTATTCCTGTGTCAGCAGAGATTAATATTTTTTTGTTGTTGTTTGTTTGTTTGGGGGGGGGGTTTTGGTAATAAAGAATAAATTAGAATATTAAAGCCAGGTTGTTTGTTTAGAGGGTTTTTTCTTCAGTCAAGTTAAATACACCCAAAATCTCCTTTTTAAAAGATTATTTGAAAGATGCTGAGATGTGATTCCCAGCTGCTTAGCTTTTGACTTCAATGCCACAAAATTGCCTCCTATTTATTTTTCTCAATATCACTGCAAATGACTGCAGAAGAACTTAATGTAGAACCTGCATTTACTTATACATTTAAAACTTTTCTTTGATGCAAAACAACCTTCTCTGCTATATTATAATTCTGAGTTATGCAACCAGAAATTTATTTATACATTAAGTAATGTCTCAAATTTATCCCACCCTTATGAGAATACATATAATCAAATATTTAGAAGTTTTACTTTTCAGAAACACAAAATTATAATATACATTAACTGCAAACAGTCAATCTATGAAATAGATTCTCCCAGCATATATTACCTGAACCATAAATCAATAAAGGATTAAAAAAGAAAGTTTCAGTGGAAATTTATGGTAAAATAATCTCAAATGAGTATTTGTGGCTCTGAAGAGATAATCATCCTAATTACGAAGGATAGATTCAAGACAAGTTCTGCATATCTGATTTGATGAAGACATTGGCAAAGCCCTTGGACCCTGGGGGATATTACTCCTCGTGTATATGCAGCAAACAACAGTCTCACAGCAAAATAGTCCTCCTTATTACTGCTTACGAGAGATATACATTCCTTTTGTTACCTCTAAAAAACAGGTACTGCAGGTACTCTAATTTTATTTAATTAAAAATCCTTTCTGAAGACCATCGGATCCCACAAACTCCAATTCTGTATAAGAGTCTGAATTTTGTATAAGAATCTCCATGCAGAGTAAACCTTGTCATGAACTCTGTCATCTGCTGACACATCCATTCTGACCATCACATCATCTATCCAGCTCTTAACTGCTGCACTTTCAACTTTTTTCTTTCTTGGCTTTCTACAACACAAGCACAAAAGCACTACATGAGGAAAAAACAAAGTACATGTATATTCTTCAATTCATCTGTACGAGACAATGTCCACATAAGCCGCTCTAAGGTGTAGTGACTTACTAACACCAGGTGGTGCTCTCCTCTTGTAAACAGCTTTAAGTCTGGTTTACAAGTTGAAAGTACAAGCTGACAATTTTCAAGAGTTCTAACCATTTCTCAGAGGCTTTTTTTTTTTTTTGAGTAAAGATGTTTTGATGAATGAAATGAAACTACTCACTGTATTTATCAATTCATCAACTTTTCTGTTGATAAATGCTCCCTTTTACCTAGCTAGATGTCACCAGGACTAAGGCGTTCAGCTAGAAAGGAGATACACAAGCTCTTTTCCCAGAGACTGATAAAAAAACCAAATACATTTATTTCTTAGCTTTGTATCAAGTGGTAACAGAGGATCCCTCAGAGACAGTTTATGAACAAGGTTTCCGCAGCACACTCAGTCTCCACCAATGAGAATCTAAACATTAGATTAACTCCAACCCAGATACCATATTAAAGATCCAACTGTGGTTTGTTTCATTTTGGTGTTACTAAAATTGTGTCAGCATTGCAGTTTTTCCATTTCCCTCCTATGAAAACACTGGTAGATCCTCATTGTCAGAACTTCCAAATCAACTCCAAAAATATCAATTATGCTACTGTCCATCAAAACCAGTTCATGTGCAGCACTTCCAGATGTAAGATCAGAACAAAACAAAGTCATTCCACTTACTGGTTAAAGAAGGTTTTCTTTCAGATGAAAAGAAATATTCAGAGCTATTTCAACAATGTTTTTCTCCCAAGTTTTGAATTTTCTAAGGTTATATATTTGTACAGCAGCATAAAAATCACCACACCAGGGGCAGAGGTCAGTCACATGTAGCACTCTGATAGATCTTTGAGTTTCAGTGTGATTCAGATAAATGGAAATCTTGGCATTGCCTTGGAGCACTCGCAGCCCTTAAGTTCAATACAAACAAAATCATAGGCGAAAAATCAGTCCCTAGTCTCTTACAGGTCATTCTGACTTTCTTGTAAATATTGGCCATGTATGGGAACCCTCTCAGAATTGCATGCTACAGATTACAGAGGTACATCTTCTTAACTGTATGAAAATCAGTGCATTTAATCCCTTGAGCAGACACCAGTGGTGGAAATTTCCTACTAAAAATTGGATCCTTGCCTTGAGCAGAAGTATACGCTATGAAGCGGCTGACTTACTTTTCAGTTACCTCCATAAATTCCATGACAAACTAGAGACAGTGGAAATCCCAAAGCATAAAACAAGCAAGATAAACAGTTTCTCATCTCTTCTTTAGAAGTAAAGTGCACCACAAGAACAGTAAGCATATGGGAAATTAGTTAACTTATAAAGACCTGTGCTACATAAACATCTCTTTAATCAGATTAGTCTGGTGCCATGGGATTGTGCCACGCTTTATTTCCTCAAAGGACACGCTGTTCGGTTACTATAGCATTTCTGTATCTGGATAAATTAGAAACGGAAATGTGGATACAATTAAGTTTGAAATTAAACATTCTGTGTAGGAGGGAAGATAATCAATGCTTTAGAATGATCTGGCTGCTCCAACCTGTGAAGTATCAAGCTATTCTGTCAATTAATTGGAACAGTACTGTGTGTTCTTGGAGCCAGCTAACCGCGGCACTCTGTATGGAGTATCTGTGGACATACAGCTTCTCTGACCTACTATTTGACCTACATTATGTGATGACAATAATAACAATACTTAATGTCCTTACACAGTTCTTGATGTCAAGCATAGTACCTGCACTTTTAAGTTACGCCGGTGTATTCCACCCCTTCTTTTGGCTGTCCTCAACTTGCACGTCCCACTGTGTTGTTCATCAGCACATCCTGAACAAGGAAACCGAAGTGTCGCTGAATTCAGGCAAAGTTCTCCTCTGTGAGACATAGCAGAATTTATTATTGGTTTTGATTTCCATGAAGAAGGGTCTTCACAAACAGCATGTTCTCTCAAAACAGGAAAAAGACAAGTCCTCTTGCCCAATCCTGTTTCATGTTGAAAAAGAATTAATATGTAAAAAGTGATGAAGGTTCAAGACCACGGAGAGCAGGCTGGTAGTGATGTAATTCTGTGTGCACTCATATCAATTCATTTCTCAGCAGAAAGACAGCAGTGTGAACTTTACGCTTTGTCTTAGCAGGAAGACGCACAATGTTTTGGGGGCTGCAGCACTCAGAAATCAGTACAACTCAGGAGGTCCCTCAACAACACACACAAATCTCATGATCCCTTTCTCATGATCCCCTAAGTTGGCCAGGAACGCATTGAACTTCTGACTCTATGGAAGGTCTTAAAATTCATTATCCAAATGCTTGCTTCCCTTTACCTTCTGGCCAGCAATGACAGTAGGGAACTAGGAGAATGCTCTGCCTGTCTCCAAGTACAGTGGAAAAGAACAGATACATAGGGTTTAGAGAGCACACTAAGACATTAACTAGGTACAGACTACACAGTCTTCAGATTTATGGCACCACGACAAAGCCTTTCCTTGTGATAATACTGGTAGAGATACTCAGACTAAAACACACAAGGAAAGTAGGGCTTCTCCAAATGAACTGTTCAAGTAACAGGTCACTGGGAAATTCAGAACCATCAAAGACCGTTTCTTCCTGTGCATAGAGGGAGATCAGCTCTGTTCTCTGTTCTGAGAAGCTGTACATGCATTATAATTGAAATACCACAGTAGGGGAGTGCAAAAAAAGGGAGAATAAAGAACACAAACAAAATTTACATAAGCTCTCCATAAAGAGGTTTCATGTAGAATTATAGCTAAAAGTTGAAATCTGATTTTGACATTTGAGAGCATCCACTGTGAGTAAAACAAGCAAATAATAAAAGACAATGGAAAATTATCCAAACTGCATAATTAGAACACCATGATCTTCTTATTGCCAAGCCCTTGGCTTTAACTGCTGGACCACACAGCTCACACTCTAATTAATGGATAAATTCAATGTTATAAAAATTTCCAAATCTTCTTTTCTTTTTTTTTTTTAAACCTGAGATGGAGATTTCCAGTGTCAAGCAATTAGAAGTGTCTTAATCCACTCAGATACTTTCTACAAAGCTTAGCGTGTGGCAAGTACATTTCCCAGTCTTCTTGTTTGGCTTATTGCTCTTATTTTTGTTTATTTCTTACTTTGTAATATTAAGTTTTTCACATTTTGTAATCTTAGTCACAAGTCACCTTCACTGAGGATGGGAAAGGACTTTGTGGTCTTCTAGAAAGCAACAGTGCAAGTAAAGCAGAGATTCTATTACAAGCCTAAAACACCCATGTTTCAGTGGGGGGTTTTATTCATCAAGTATGTAAACCACCCTGGAAACCTGTAGCATGTTCCCCAAAAGGTGTTTAACAGTTATTTGTAAACAAAAGAATGACTGGAATAATAATGATGGACAAAGAGGATTTAAATGTCACCATGGAAATATTTACAAAAATACCACAGAAGGAGGAAAAAGGCTTCTGTGAGTGTTTGTTATGAAATTGTAAACTGATATTCTCATCTGCAAGTGTTTTTAGAACACAGAATAGGAACAAAGTAACACAAGCTCCCAAAAGTGTAAAGTCTATTATCAAATCTGTGGAACTGTGAGAGTCTGTAAGTCATAGAACAGGTTTTCCTTTTTAATCCTGGCATCCGTTTGCAAGCCCCGGCTTTGTTACAAAAATTTCCAGTATATCAGAGACTCCCACATGTGGCCATAAATCCCACGTAATATTTTTTTCTTAAAGTTTGAAGGTGATTAGGCAATCTGCATTTCTTTAAACAGAAAAAACCCTACCCCAGTATAGCCTTACATTTGCCTACTCAAAACAAGCACAGGTTTTAAGGCTAACTAAAAGTCTTTCTTAAACAAAACTTGTCTGCCCAAAAAATGCAAGGGCATAGTATTTCCTTGCATGCAATGAGTTCCAGGAGAAACTTGGTGGATATTACCAAAAAATGAAATGTGACCATGGGTCTTCTAAAAGAACTGAAACATATCTATGTGGTGACAAGACCAGTGCTGTTTACAGTAGGCCCACATACTTCACCCACAGCACTTTTCCTATAAAGATCCAAACACATTTACACCTAATTTTCCCAGGGGCTCACTATAATACTTGAGGCAAATCACTTTTCCAAATGGAAAAATGCGAATTTCCCAAATAAAAAAATGTTCAAAGAGTTTGCCTTTGGCATTCCTGCTGCCTGTGCTTCTGCTCTCCTGCCTCTGAAATAATACCATAGTTAACACAAACATACTGGTTGAAGGTGGTTATAGCTCTTCTAGAAAATCCATGCTTACCTTTTCCCAAGGTCACCAATAAATTATAGCAGATACTCCTACTTCAGAGACCAAAACTCTGCAAACAGGACAACAATGAGAAAAAAAGCAGGAATCTTTAACCCAGAGGTTAAATACGTAGCATGTTCTCAAAAGTAGCACCTCCATTAGCATTTACAAAAGAATATAGTTGGTCATTTTGCCACTTTCCAAACATCATGGCTCCGATTAATACCTAGAGATGTCATGTTCAGAGTTTTTACTAGATCATAAAGCTTCCCTTGTACACCCAAAGGTTACTGAACTTTTCACGGTTGACTGAGGTTTACAAGACAAATGAGAAAGCTGCTCGTACGAGTCAGGCTTTGTAACTAAGCAAGTAGAAGGTAGTTCTAGCCATGGAAATAAAGTACATTATTCAAATAACTCCAGTAAATAAGACATGGTGGGACAGCAACAGTACAAAAGGCAAAATACCATGGAAAAAACAAGTCATAGGACCTACAGATTGGTAAACTAATAAATAGCACATCTGCATCTGAAACAGAATGTCGTTTTAAAATTATTCATAATTTTAAAATGGCATATATGACTATAACGCACACTATATGCTACTCTATAGCCATTGTTTATTTATAATTCACCAAATTAATGAGAAAAAAAAAGCATTGCAGTTAGTCTTTGTAAAGTAACTCTGTAGAAGGAAATTATTATTATACATAAATCTGAACGTATACTTTACAATTCTTTTCCCCAAAGGAATATTTTCTTTTTCCTTATTCAAAACAGCCCATAAGCATATAGTGGAATTCTAATAAGTAAGTTGAAAAATTCCAGCAATAATTCAAATAATCAATTGTAATAATGCAAATAATTCATTTCATATACGTAGAAACTGGAATATGTATTACTTTATCTGATTGGCAAAGCCAGTGTATTTATCTTGGCTAGTTGAATACTTCTGTAAGTAAAAATTCTGAATTCTGAGTTTTACAGTAAAGCACACACAAACAGAAAAAAATCACTTTCTGCTAATGAAATAATTTATAGATAGAAAATTCACTCAAATGCTTTTAAATTAGTGTTAAGGATAAGCTGACAAAACCAACTGAGCTTCCATGGTCATGACAAGCTTTTAATATATCTTGCACACTTTCCCCAGAGTTACATTTTCTATCTGGATCAGACAGAATCAATTCCCTGATCAACCCTGCCCTTACCACCGAGAACTGACTTAACTAAGTAGCACCTCCACAGTTTATCACACACAGATCAATCTCATACAACACAGAGAAACATCAGAGCTGGAGGAGAACGCAGACTGTGTGTGGGGACAACTGCTCCTACAATATTACACAGCCAATTACCCAAATTCTAGTGAAAAAAAGAGATTGGAATGGCATTACGTTGTTAATGTGATCATTCTAAAGCCAAACAAGGCAATGACAACAAGAAAGAGGGATGTATGTAATTCCATGCAGTAAAAGAAACTGCAAGCACTACGGGACCCATCCTGTGCTCCAGCTTGCTTTCCCCAAGAGGAATTGCAAGACCTAGATTTTATCTCAGAGTAAGTCTTCATACACTGATCACTTTTGTTTCCTTTCGCATCTGTTACAGTCCTCACAATTTGTGTTAAGCTCTACCACATGCAACTCTCAAAACTGCTATTCAAGAACACAAGGGTTCAGTTTCCTTCATACTCCACCATCCAGAGAGCTGAAATTTAACATTCGACCTAAGAGCAATTATAACTCTTTCATCAAACTCTGGAAATCAGTCAGAGCTAATATCCAAAATAACAGTACCAAGTACAGTTTACATTTCTGAAACCAACACTGGAACTCTTTCAGCAAGCAGACAAAGACTGAGTTCAGTGCTGTAAGGTTAGGGAGCTCACACTGTGCTATTCGCAGCACAGGATAAAAGAGATGGATAGAGCTGATTTTTCTTGTTCTCCTGCCACAAGAAGAAAAAGCAACACTTCCCTAGAGCCTACTCCATGGGACTCTTCAACAGCATTAGAGTACACAACTGAGATACAACCTATCCCAATTTTAATATCAGCTGAAAATCGTGACTACTCTGGAAATAAAACTAAAAGAAAAACAAGCCACTTAAATAAATAACTTTTCTAATCTTCAAAACTAATGTAAAATATCACTTTTGTGACAGAGTGTAACAATCTGGATTTATTCCAGGTGATGATCCAACACAGAGTCACTTTTGGTTTTGCAAAACAAAAATCTCAGGGAAAAAGGCAGCTGTCAGCCAGCATCATCCTCCCAGCTATCTGCTCTCCAGAGGGCTCCCACCATTCCACAAATTACTCTGGTTGGACTCTGCAGAAAACAACTTTCCTTCCATGGAGATTAACATGATTCATGACAGCACTTATGAATCTATTATGGAATGTACTTTTACAGAAAAAAAAAAAAAAGGCAGCAAAATGTGTCTGATAGTACAGATCTTTTTATTCACATAACTATTAACATTTTACATTCTATGAAGAATATTTGCCTTCTAAGTCTAAAAACACGTGTGCTTTTTTAACTTTATCCTCAAATGTGAACGCTTGTTCCATTTGGGAAAGCTTGCAATTCAAACAGCTTCTACTGAAAAAGAGGTTTACACAAGTGGTCTTGAACTATCTTTTGAAAAATATTATCCAATTTTTCCACTAATTTGTCCCCTGAGTGTAACTAAATGAGAGGGTTTTGTTTGCATTCATACATTTTTTTCTCCTCGATTGTCTTTTCTACATTCAACTTTGTAAATAGAAGACTTTTCTTCCCTACCAGTTTTTATTAACGAGTCCTATAGAACTGTGTTCAGGAGTGCACAGAAGGCAGGAGCACATTTCTTGACTCACGGGGTTCCGTAGGCAAGACATTCACACATGTCCATAAACTGGATGCACTAAAAGTGCTCCAACTGCAAAAAATTCAACTGCTGCCAGTCAATACAGCAGTAAGGGATAAAAAAAGTGTGTACCTTCTTCCAACAACCACATTAAAGCCTACTTGGTGGTTCTTCAAGTACTGCAAATAGAGAAGTAAAAACCAGCTCAGAAAAATATTATACTGTTCAAATACAAAAAATAACTGAAAGATCCAGATACATTTTAAAGTTATTTCTCCATGGAGTCTATTTGATTCACAGGTAATGCCATGAAAAACAATGTCTCAGTAGTTAAAAAAAAGAAAAGGGGGGGGGAAGCACACGAAAACTGTAAGTACAGCACTGGTTGCAAATATGGTAATCAGAGCTACACTACATGCCATTCCTGATGGAATTACTGCTCCAGACTTGCTCATTGAATTGTGAAGAGTTGTCTGTTCATGGTCTTCTGTCAGGTGCTGTCTGATGACAGGAAGATGATCCCGACATATTACAGCAATCAAGTGTCTTGACAAATGTCATGCAAAACTGGGATATTGTATCTCAGCAGTATGCAATGGAGTTTTGCCAATTCTCTAACAGCCCTATTATTTCTCCCTGACAGGCTGTTTTACAGAGGTTGTTATTTTCTGATTACACTAAATTAAAGTATGAACAGAAGGATATTTACACTGGACCTCTGGTATCATTATAAAGAGATAAATGACAAATACAAGCAGGAAATGCTTCACTTAGAGTGACATTGCAACTTATACTTTATATTTACAAAAGAAGAAGATAAAGTAATTTAATCCTTATTTTCAAGTCTTAGCAAAAAAGTGTATTATGCTTACAGTGATTAACCCTTAAGAGTCAATAGCATATATACTACTAAATTGTGAGACAAATGTCTTAACAAGTACAAAAAGTACTTTGATGAGAAAAAGCCTCCTTGATTTTAAATAAGCTTCAGACCAAACTTTTCCTACAACTGTCTTACGTTGAAGAGATTTGCCTACTGTTGTCATTTATCTCACTTCTTAGGCACATAGCACTAATTTGGCAATACTGAAGTCCTATGAAAAATAACACCCACGGAGATAAAAGATATCAAATTTTGTCTAACAATTCCTTTTCCTCTCTGTACCATTTAACTGTGCAGGGAATATGGTATGAAATGGGCAGAGTCAGCTCTGCGGTCCCATTAGTGTATCATCCAACAAAGATGAGGATGCATCTAAGAGCAAATAATAGTACAGCAAACAGAACTATTTCTTTTCAACACAAAAATAGCAAGAGATTGTTTTTCTGCTTTTCATGTCTTTTGTAGGAGACACAAGTTACACATGTTCAGTACACAGCACGCTGTGTTCAAATGTTGATATGCACAGCAAACAACTATACTTTGTTTTCTAATTTCAAAAAGATCAACCTAACCGTAAATGGTAATTAAGACATAATTTTTCGAGTCCCACATGCATTACCATAAATATTAAATCTTCATTATATTTGTAGTTTCCAACAATACAGTAAAATAATACTGCATAGAAAAGAAATGGGGATTACATCTGTTATATTAACCATGGGAAAATAAGAATGGCACATATGTTAAAGATTAAGCCTGATCAAATTACATAGAAATCTGGGTTCATAGTAATGGCAAAGAAGAGGAAACTGAAAAACCTATCAATGATCATGTCTGAAATCTAAGAATCAGAATATAATAACATTTCCATGTCAGTTTGCAATGCATTACTGCTGGTAGGGGTCAGCACTGTGGCACCAGAAACAGAACGTAGTGGTTTTGGTTCTGAGGTTGAACTTCCTCTTTAGGTTTTACTGGTTACAAAAGTTATTTTATATTGGCAAAGATACTTCTGATCTGCACTAGAACAACACCTTGACAGCTACAGTTATGTCAGTTGCTAGCACTGCCCTTTCTGATGGTCAGGTGCTACTGTCCATAGCATAAACAACAAAACTGCACATTACAATATAAGTTGTATTGATTTGGGACTTTCCTTGTATGATTTCCCAAACAGAAATCGATCTCAACAAGTCAAGGAAAAATTAAACAACCTTCAAAATGTTTTCTGCATGCTGCTGATTAGTTTTTTGATTAAAATCTCATTTTAAAATTCTGCATGTACATTCCATGTCACATTCTTTTGTTAAAGAAAAGTCTTCTTTAGAGAAGGTTGCATAAAGACCCTGCTAATGACACACATAATGTGATGCACAGAGCACTGTGCATTTACCCCTCTCAATTTTGAAAGTGTTTTAAATTTCACAAGCTACTGAGGGTTGCTCAGCAGTGAATTCATGGAAGGCAAATGGCAAAAAAAGCCCTGTTTTCAAGTCTGAATTAACATTTTATTTTCCTTTCTCTCCTACACCCTAGTCATAATAGTCATGCAAATCTGGATGGTAATGTGCCAAAAATATCAGGAAGGCTCACCATAGCTGGCATGTTCTGAAAAGTTTTTGTCAAGTTGTACTGAACCAAGTCATTACTTTCTCCACATATACTACTGAAGCCTAAAAATAAAACCTTAGCCACAGCAATACAGGGTTTCAAAATAGCAACTGAGTCCACAGAGGCAGCTGGATCAGAGAATCTGCAATTGGTCTGGTGTTCACAAAAAAAAAGCAGCGATACAGCTGAGGTGAGGAACTCCTCAGAAATTAAAAGCTGTAATTATGTCTATCGGGATGACATATTTGCTTAAATACTTTTAAATACTTATTTCAGCATGGCTGAGTAAGTTACTTTACCCTCCCAAAACATTTTGTACAGCACTGTTAAGGATCAAGTAAACGAGTTGTCTTGGGCCATCAACCTGGAGCTGAAGCCTCAATCTACAAAAGGTGTTCAAGCAACTGCCACTTCAAAAGCACTGACCCACTGTCTACCAGCTACTGGAAATTTGGGAATAGACCTAGAAAATCATTACTCTCTTCTTGTCTCAAAAGTACAATTTTCCACCATGCACTATCTGAAGGGAAAAGGATTACACTTAACACTGACAAACACATTTCAATTTCTTCTTCTGATTTAAAAAAAAAAATTTAAAAAAAAAAAAACCTAACTAGGCAATTCCAAAACCTTCACGTTGTTATAATTGAAAATGTTTTTAAAAAATATAACTAGTTGTAAGTTTATGCAAGGCTATTTAGTACCATTTGTAGGTTAATTACGAAAACCCTCTTCTTCCTGATTATAAGCATCCACAACATCCTCTTCAGCTTTTCTTTTGTGACACTGAACAAGTCATGTGTTTTCATCTCCTCTTGCACAGGGAGTTCTCTATTCCTCTGATGAATCCTGGCTGGACCTTCCAGTTTGGATCCACACCTTTTGATCATGAGTGACTAGAATTGCTCACAACGAACTCAGAGAGGTCCCTCAAGTGTCTGAACATGAGTACCAGTACTCACCCTTTGGGAGCACTTTGTTGGATGGACATTTCATTTTTTCCATGGCCATGACACACTGACTGCTCAATACTCTCCCAGTGTAGGAAGAAGATGCAATCAATGCACCCAGATCCTACTCTGTGACCACTTCCAGCCGTGAGCCCCTGCAAGAGATGCTTTAATTCCCAAGAGCCCAGCCCAAGGGTTTGTGTTATTGATTTTTTTACTACTTTCGTCTCCAAGCCTGTTCAGTTCTTTCTTTTATAATGAAAAATAGCCATCCTTATAGTTCCTCCTAAATTTTTGTTATCAGTAGATTTCATTAGCATAATCCCATTGTTTATGCCAGTCACTAATACAAAACACTGAAAAAAAAGTAATTCTCTCCAAGTCAATCCTTGAGAAACTAAGAAGTAACCTCCATTCAATGTTTTCCATAATGATTCATTGTTGACATATTTTAAACAGTTCCTTATCTGCTGTGTACATTTTCTAGCACTTATCATCATAACTAATAATTTTTCATTATTTCTCTCAGCCCCTAACTAATAGTTTCCCAGCATTAGATTTAAATTGCAAAGACTAGGGAGAAAAGAATAAAGCATTTAAAATTACCCTGTATATTCCTGTATTGAAACTATTAACTCTCTTGATCAACCCATAGGAGATGAATTTTCTCTTTTCCCTCATGCACAAATAGATGTAGATCCCAGTTTCAGTGAGACTTTGGAGGTAAAGAGCAGACATAACCATAGAAAAAGAAGTCAAGAATATTCAAAATATCCATCAAGTTAAACAGAAATCCAAAGAGCTCCTAAAATACGGAGCTAAAGATTTCTCAAGGAGAACTGTCTTATCTAAATCAAAAATTATTTTGTATTTCAAATTTCTTAGAAGTAACTCCTTTAGATGCCAGTGTGTCATGAATCCTTACTATGGCCAGTTCTGTTCATAAATTGTCGGTTATATTTTTGAACTTTTATCAATATAAAATCCAGAGAGCAATTTTGTATTTTTATATTTCCTTTAAGAATTCTCCTTGAAAAAACAGAAACATTTACCTCCTATAAAGTAGCAGTCTGCACACATTTATCTCAAGCTTCTTTCAAAGAACATCACCCCCTTTCCTAAGAAAAAAACCCCTTCTTTATAGCTTTTCCTTGGGAATCCAATCCTGTTCAGGAATGATTGGTCTTCACTGTTTGCTTTCTCACATCTTTCTTTCAAAACTACCTCAGCTCTCCCATCACCAGGAAGCACATTCACTTACTCTTCCACAGCTTATGACTCCCATCTTCTCTTTCAATGACCTTCCTTTTCATAATTTCTCTTGCTATTAATAAAACTTCCCACAACTCCAAACATCACTGTTTCACTATTTTAAAAAATACTGGCAAGCTGTTGCTTGAGCATCTGTTACCCAGCTTTCTAGAACAATGTACACATGGCAGACTTCCACTAAAAATAAAATTTCATTAAAATTTAGCATACTCATTAAATAACAAACTCTTATCAACTTATGATGAAAATACATAACAGAGATCCTTTGGTCATTTGTGTATTCTTACACTCATGACTTATTTTATGTTTCCTTTCCTCATCTATAACACTGGAGCAGGACTCTATTTCCCAAATCCTGCAATATGGTGTTTTTCTAAGGAGTTCTACAGCATGTTTTTCCAAATACATGTTTACAGTATCTTGCAGAAAGGGATTTCAATGTTGAATAAATTATTTCAGTACTATTTTAATACAAATACTGGTGCAAAAATGTAATAAAAAAAAAGTTGAAGCACTTTAAAGTACTGGAAGTTAAATGATTTCTTGTATATCCCCTGGGAACCCAGCCACAAAGACCAGAAAAACAGTTCAAAAAATGACATCAGAAATAGAAAGTTGGATATTAGATTAAAAATAACTCAGGAAAAAATGAAAAGCAATCTTATTTAAACTTTGGTTTAAGAATAAAATGGGTTTATTCTGTAGTATTCAGCAAATTAGTCAGATCTCACCCTGAAAAGAAAAATAGCATCAGTAGCACACAAAGCCATTAGGATAAACACCAGTGATAAGTTTTCCGTGGAAACTAAAAAGAAGAAAATAAAAGGTGCAAAAGCACAGGTTTCTGTAGGGAAAGAAATTTATGACAGTGTAATAAAAAGGATGTTACTTGTTGATATTTGTCATTATAATATTGAGGGAATTTGCCACCATAAGCTTTCTATTAATCAAGGAGCAGGTGCTTAACAGGGCCATTAGCTAAACTGAAAGTTAGGACTTTGATGAAAACAAAGATATGTAAAGGTGAACAGCAGGACAAGGAATCAATTAATCTTAAATTTTAGGCACAGAATTACTGTAAACTCAAATCATAGACTGGCAAGGATGAGTATATCTGCCAGAAAGGTAACATTATTATATAAAATTAAAACTGTCATATTGGACCACAGCTGTAATTGAACAACACAACCATACTCCCTCTGACAGGGATTTCAAAGAGCTCTCCAGAGTCAGCCATAATCCCCAGAATTTGCAAGTACAGATTACTCTGTCCATAGGCATTTTTAGTTAGATCCCAATGGCTATATTTTCACCACCCACTAAGATGTGCCTCAAGAACATTTTCAGTACTGGACTGAAATATGGACTCCATCCATACTGTTAACACAAAAGGTAAGAAAACCATGAGAGGAGGCTTTGGCCTCCTGCTTCATTATGTGATGTGGGAAGGGGTCTGAGAGGGCTCAGTAGTTTGCTCTGGTGACACATCATTTGTGTATCACAGGAGCAGTAAAGAAGAAAATAGTTCCTGAGTAAGTACCAACTGAGCAGAGGGACACCACCTTAGCAGGATCTCAAAGATATCTTCCTACTCATATCTGGACCACCCAAGCACCAATACCACTTGTCCAGCCCCCAGCTGACCCTTTAATACAATCATGAAGATTTACGTACATCATATGCAACACATGTAAAATATCTTCATTTCTTGTCAGTGCCAAGTAATACTACCTGGAAAGTGACCTGGGTAAATAATACCAACCATTCAATTGCACTGGCAAGCTCAGATTCAACTTTTTATTTCCTTTCCTTGAGAGCAGAGAGCTTCCCAGGAGGTGGCCTGATTAAGACCAATCCCAGTGAAACTGAACTCCAGAATACTCCTACTGGTCACCAAAAGCCTGTAACACATTTTAAAAAATCCTTCCTTATAACCAGAAGTGTGGATGTCTTATGGAAAAGCACTCAATCTCATTCTAAACAAATACGGCAGCACACCAGGCAACCAACAGAAAAGTGAGACAGCTGAAGACATTAGGATGCATCCAAAGTCAGCATGAACTCAGCCAGATCTTCCGCTAATACAAACCAGCGCTAACGTCATCAGGCTCAGAACCATCTTCTAGACTTACAGCAGCCAAGCTGCACGTGACTTCCTCCATCAAATTTTTCACAAGCCAAATCTCAGCCTCATCCGCCCCCCTTCTCCCACAGCCCCTCGGCTGTATCCCTTTCCAACACATCTGGGCTTCATTACTGCACCCTCTGCAGCCCTGTGAAAGCATGTCCTGCACAAAGCTCAGGGCTCCTTTGCTTCCCTCTTCACGCTGGAGAAGTGTGAAAGCACCACCTCATGGCACAAGTAACATTCTGAATATTAACTTTTTACACTGTTTCAACAGTATCATAAGGAGATACAGGTTTATATAAGTAAGTTTAGTGGCCACTTTCCATAGAATGCAAGGTACAAAAGTGGGAAATATTATTTTATCCCACATAAAGGAAAAGGCATTGCACTTTACCAAGCCATATTTATACAAATGCATATCTTTCTATATTTAGTGTCAGAGTTCATAAATATCCTCAATTTGCAAAGTGGCTTAAATATGGAGCTCATTAGTGCAGTGACCACAATTCTGTATCTGGATTTAAAAGCGAACTGAATGAACTGTACTGGAGAGAAATAAACAAGAACATTTCTACTGTTAACTGCACGTGAAAGAAAAAAAAAATGTGCTGCACGAGATATTAAAGATATTTTAAGAGCTCAGCTGTGGGCTGCCCTTATATCATTAGTACTTACCAAAGAAAAATTGGGACAACGGGAAGCTGTGTGATTGCTTACTTCATCCAGAGTTTACCACTTGGCTACTGTAATGTTCTCGGCTACTTTCAAGAGTACAAATGAAATGAAAAACTGTGATTTCATTCACAACACTTTGGAGTGGATTTTGGCAGGACACTACAGATTGCTGTGGTCAATCCTGACTCCAAAGTAATCTGCTTGTTACTTTATTCAGGCCTGAGCAGAACACAAACACCCTTCCTGCCTCCATTCCCTCCATAAGCAGCATTCCCTCCATAAGTAGCTACTGGTCTGTGTATGTCTATTTGCATCCTTTATATTTTAGTATCCAAATATGCAGGCAAGTGGCACATCATGACTAATAGAACATTTTTCCACCAGTACCATCCAATATTTTTATCTTTATAAAAAGAAATAACACAAGATGAGCAGATAATATTCTATCCCTAACTAATAACAGCGCTATCTTCTGGTCTTGATTGTTTCTTTTATGAAAAAATCATCATAATATTATTTCAGCAGGTAGGTAAATCAAGAATAGAAGATATTAAAATATATAACCACATTTCACAGCAGGTCAGTAGCAGATCTAGAAACAAAATGCGGTACCCCAGCCCTTTTCCAAAACTCTATTCACTCAGCTATATCTACAGCATATGTCATGTAACTACTTTAAGCAAAGCAATAGGATAGATAGACATCATCTTCCCCACTTCCAAATCTTTCTCAGATGAAAACCTAGAAATATTGGCAATGCCATTCTTCTGATAGCATTCTTCAATTTGACTTTATTAAAAAAAGAAAAAAAAAATCAATTTCCTCTCTGAAAATGAATACACTCAATGCGGTTTCCAGCACTCTGCAGAAACATGAGTTGCCTACATGCACTAGAGGTTGGAAATATCACATGTAAGTAAAAATACCCTGAGAATAAGAGCCACAAAAGAGAATGTTTTCTTTTTCTTCAAAAGTATCAACATTAAAAGTGAGGTTGTTGGAACAATTTTATTATTTACAAGAACTTTCTTTAGAGCACCCAGCAGGCTATGGACTTAAAATACCAAATACATGACAATCAAGTATTCAGATGTCACGTGGCCTCTCCAGACACAAAGGAATAACAGTAGTTATTCTCCCTTAAAAAGTATTCAAATGTGAATCAAAACATGAACGTACCTGTACAATCTTTAATGTAATTTATTCTTAACCATTGAGATACTAATACTGTCTCTAGCTAGGATTTTATTTTCACTTAAATCTTATAAATCTCTTATTCTGACCCCTATTTTAATTTCCATTTGATTCTGCTGAACTATTTGTCTTTGACAAGTGGCTACCAAATAAAGCTTTATTTAGCCACTTTGAAATAAGCTGGTACTGAAACTGTTTCCATACAAGCTAGCAACAAACTGCATCTTTAAATCGTTACTGTTTACTACCCACATCAGAGCTTCTCTGTATAGCTTTATTGTCATACTTTTCCCATATGCAAATCTGTTTGGGACAAGATCCACTTCTCTTTGGAACCTCAGGGTTTTCACTAAGACCAGATCCAATGCAGTGTAAGTAGGGCTTTGGAGTTTACAATGACATATGTTTCTATTTGTCTCCTCCATACTAACTATATGTTAGTTTTGTTTGTTTCCATTATAATTTTTATTCTGATTACACAGAAGAAATACTAACTAAATGAAGAGAGAACTGGTTTGATCCTGGGATCACTCACGAACAATCAACAATGAGGGAAAAGAGAGAAATCCCTTTCTTACAGATTATATTTTTGCAATGTATTTTGACTTTCCTATAGGATTGCCTGTTATGCTGAGTATATGCACTAAACCACAACAGTATTTAGCATACTGAGAACTGCTTATTTATCTTGTATTTAGAAGTGCTTGATGTGTTTATGTTTAAATCAGATAACACAGATGGCTTCCCCCTCCACATCTGTATAATAAATCTAAATGGTAACTCCCCATTTATTTTTACTGTCTTGACAAGACTCCTTTGAAATTGCTATGTATTTTATTTAAAGGATTTCTTCAATTTTCCCATGTTAAAAGAAATCCCCTGGGAGGGGAAAAAAAAGGCACTTTCAAAACAAAGGAGTTACATTAATAGAAAAATGTTTTAAAATAGTAAGAAGGGAGCAGATTAAGAACTTACTGATATGTGTCTACAAATTGAGCATGGAGGTTTGGTTTTGGGTTTTGGTTTTTTTTTTTTCTGGATTTTTATTCTTTAATATGAAGTAGGAGCAAATTTTTGCTTGGCTTTTATAGAATGCATTGTAACTGAAGAATGAGGTTCCATTCAATATTATAGCCTGGTTTTATTTCGCCTTACCACTTCAACTGATGGTATGAGTATAAAGGGACTTAGCAGGTACAGGACTGGAAATCAGAAAATCCATGCTCTACTTTTGTTTCTGGCACTGTCTTTGCTCCATCTCAGTTTCTCTAAAATTCACTGGCATTATAGAAGAAACAACATTCCAGACTTTGTCTGTTCAAATTTCACAATAAAACACAAACATATAAGTTATTCAAAGCAGAAGAAGTCAAATTAGTAAGACAAAGGCCTCAGCTCTATTCATTGGGTGTATCAGATCTCCATACCACACACAGGTGTGGTAAAAATACAGCATAAACAGTAGATGATCAAGAATTCTGTATAAATAAAACTAGAATAAACAGTATAATACACAAATGTAAAATTGTGAGGAAAGTGTAAAAATACATAGATATAGAGCTGAAAACACAAACCCCTAGAGCTATGTTCAATTCCCAATAAACGTGTTTTGTCACTCTGCAATTGCTCTTTCTAGTAGGCAGACCAGATGTAGATATAAGACCCTATTTCTTGCTTCCAGAGCTCAAAGAACTTTTCAAAATCAGCCACGTTATAACCAGCTTCTGTTTACAGATAATGCAGTCAAGGAGCAAAAAATGAATGTTCATGTAACAAGCCACTAGAAGAATCAGGTATTAGACAGTAGTTATCAGGCCACTAATAGTCTCAGTTGAACTGTTCTCAAAACATCCGTGCACTGTAGCATCAGAGAGCACTTGGTCATTTTGCTTGATCCTTCATGTGACTGAAAGCACTAACACCAGAAGTGTATTTCTCCACGGCAGTTTCACTTAAAAACACACACATGCTGAAAAACCAGAAAGTGAGAAGGATGCTATAATGAAGACAGGCAGACCAGAAAGAATGTCAAGGCCACCATGAAGAAGAGCTTGGCAGACAAAGATGGAAAAAAACCTTCTCAGCAGTCTTCCATTAAGCAATTCTTACAGGATCATGTTAATAACACTAACTTTAGAACACACTTCCCAACTTCAACCAAATTTGACAGAGGATTATAAGCCTCAGACAAGAATGTTCTAGAGCAATGCCCAGAGGCATTGTGCAGCCCCATGCTGCCTGTAAAGACACTTATTTCATGTGCAGCAGCCAAGTCAGGGCTTCCCACAGAGTTTGTAAGCCATAAGGAGAAGCCGAAAGCTTGAGAGAAGCAGGCAGGTCAGTCTTCACATACACAGCTGTGATGTGACTGACCTCCTGTCCCTAGGCAGGAGAAATGTAGTACCATACAGGATAATGTCAGGAAGCCAAGCTTCATCAGTTTTATTACTCAGAAAGTGCTTAAAAGCAGAAGAGAATCCATAAAGGAGACTGGCATTGTAGAATTTTTTTATTGTTTGTATTGCTGAAGGGTAGGATGACTGATGGCAAACAATTTCTTTTCCTTTAAAGTATTTACTCAATTCTTACAGCATTTAAAATCGGCATTGCATTAGAAAGTGTCCCAAGAATAACTTCATGAAACCTAGAGGAGAAAATTAACCAACTATATATAGAGTACATAGAGTTCAATGTCTACGTAGGCACATGCATCTGCCACCCTTCATATTTCCATGTTGCCAGGAACCAGGAGGACTGGCAATGCTGATTCTTTTTCCACATTACCATGCAGCCGAGAAAGGATTTGTATCTTACTCTTATTTTGAACTCAACCTTCAAGCTGGGTCTCTTATCCTGTGATTCAAGACTGTCCTAATTACTGTCCTGGGATATTCCTGGGTGGGCACGACTTCTTCCATGAAAACAGATCATCTAAATGACAAAATCTGCAGAAATTGCACAGAGATGGGAAAAAAATGTGCATCTGAGAAAAATACCAGTGATAACACAAAGCTACCATTAACTCCATATAAAAAGAGAAATACTGGCTATACTTACTCAGAGAACATAACTCACCAAGAATGCCTTTTCTAAATAACTAAAAGTAAGAGGCTTCTTGGCTAAGAAGAAAAACACGTTATCTCAAAGTTGCCCAGGTCAAGAAATACAGGTCTGGAAAAATATCAACTGCGTAGGAATAATGAAATCTTTCCATCCCCTTTTTTATACTTCTGTATATTTAACCATGTTAAGCCAAGTTTGCCACATTAAAAAAACCCTGTTCAGGTATTTTCTGGGCCATTTCTATTGGCTGCCTTTTTACCTTTTTTTTTTTTTAATTCTTAAAAAGTTTTTGTCCTTGCCTCCCTTCAAATTAGATAGTTCTTCACATTTAGAGGATCTGGCTCCAAATAACTTGACATACTTCTGGAAGAAGCACTTGAGGAGGCCCAAGCAATTCTGTGCCAAACCTCCTCCTACTTCCATGCTCAGTGGAAGGGCTGGCTGGACACACGAAGATTACAACCACGAAACATGACTTCATAAGAGCTCCATCTTGAAGACCCTTTTAGCATTACTGTGCATTACTTCATCAGTCTGCAAAGCAGGCTGTTCTTAACTGAAAGACTGGGATGGTTATGACATTCTCTTCATGAATGTCATAAACTCTTTATGACACTTCCATAGATACCTTTCTGGTTATTTTATAGTTCTGTCACTAAAAGCAAAACTTACACAAATAGATTTAGGTTGGTAATACAAGACAGTAAAGCACAAAACCTAGGAGAAACAGATGCAATTTCATCTTTAAAACGTTTCAGTTGACTTTATGGATTTCAGAATTCAGTACTTGATTTTATTGCACAGCAACAAGGACTACATGAGAAGGAAAAAAAATTTCATAAAAGGCCAAATACATCTTTTGATACCATTTCTACATTACCTTTAATCTAGAACAGTTTAGTAAAACAGGCAGATCACTATATGAAAATATGTATCATGGCAAGTATCTGTAATGATTCAGTACTCATAAAGTCAGACATGTATGTTCAAAGGCCTCTCCACACTTAAGATCTCTTTAAAACTTTGTAGAAAGTACTTTAGCTCATGCAAACACCCTTTAAAAAGTCTCCTAGTCAGGAAATTATGTTGGCTGTACACTATCAAGTAGAGATAACTAGACCGTAGGACTGCAGAACACAGCTGCTTATGAATCTTATCTTTCCAGGGCTGGTATATAGTTTTCACATATGTAAACCACTTTACCTTCCAAATAAGAGCACAATTAGGGCTCTCCTTTAGTTACCTGGATTTTGGCCAATGTAATATTTACAGAACCAGGCATTTGAGAAGTTTTATTTCTGCATATATTCCCATAAAGGGCGGAAACTTCAAACCATGCCTTATGCTAGAGCAGAAGTGAAGCTAAAACACCTAACTGTTCCAGACATTTGTTAGGCTGGTTTTACAAAACCAGGCCAAAGAACAGATAAAAGTAGTTGGACTCATTTTTTTAAAACAACATTTTTGTTAGCAACAGCTTTTCACAATTATTTTTTTGCAGACAATCCATCAACTAACAAAATTATTTTAGCAGCAGCAGCTTTCAAATGTGCATAAGTACGAGAAAAATCATTTCGTGCATCACAGAACAGAGAAAACAAAATTCACAGAGACAAGACTTGGAATTTGCAGATCTACACATAAATCCCTACCACCTGCACTTCTGACTGATGGCTGCAACACCCCTAGACTCCCTGCTCTCCGCACAAACCATCAGAATACATGCTCTCTGCCTTGAGGCCTGCCACAAATGCAAGGTATCAGGCACAAACAGTTAGGAAAGGAGAAGTTGCTTTCTCTTTTTTCCACAAAACAACATGTTCGAAAAGTGACTATGTTTCATGCAGAAAGCTCCAAAACACAGGGTCTCTAATATAAAAATTCATTGATATATATTTTACTTTAAAAAACAAAACAAACAACAACAATAACAAAACCACAAAACAAAAACCAAAAAATACCAAACAAAAACACACACAAAAAACCAACCAAACAAAAAAAGCACACTTTCTTTCAAAATTCAATACAAATTTCTGACTGACATGTTCCAAGATTCTTCAGTTTCAGACAGGCAAACATTATGGAAAACAGCAGCACACCAAAATATGCAATGTTGCAACCACCCAAAAAGACTCACAAGAAAGAAATATCCAGGTCCTGGTTGGTACAGCAGAACACTCAGGAACAGCCCACAGCTCCAGCTCTCTAATAATTCATTTGGTACTTGTCAACTTGACCAAATTCTTAATCCTGTTCAAGTCAGTGGCATAACCCCCAAGTTACTGTTCTTCCATAGTTCTCTTTCCCCAGTTTAGCTTTGGGACATTTGTTTTAAAAAGGTTTGAATGTTTCAAATGTGCCCATTACTATCCATCAGTAGGACAAATTGATACTTTTCCTAAATGCCACATCTGATATTAATCACATAAAATAAGAATAATTTACCCCATATATCCATTCAGGAGCTAAATGGTTTTCCCTGGAAACACCAGCTTTATTGTGTGGCAGGGTAGAGAAGACAGCCTTAAAACATCAGCTTCTGAATTGAATTTGGACACTTTCTGAAATAAAATCTCATCTCCTTTACTGAATTTAGTAATTGTTCCAGATACTTTTCTTGAAAGCTATTTTTCTTCTGCCCCAGACAGAGGTAACAAGAGTCCTGAATCATCCATTCATTTCTTCATTTTTCACACATTTAAACTTAAATCTCATAATAGTTTAGCTCTGACGCCAAGGGGAAATGACCACACAAGTCTGACTGACTGTCAAAGAAAAAACCATCACTTTAGCTTTACAGTGTTTACTGAGACCAAAATAATTCCTTCAAAGGCTTTAAAAAAGGCCATAAGTTTCATTAAGAAATAAGATAAACATATTAAATTAAAACTCTTAATTAGACAATGACACCATTTCCACCAATAATGCAAGAAAAAAAAATCCTATCAGGGTGTCTTCAGTGTACAAATCAACAGCTCCCTCTCAATGAATCAAAGTTCACTGTTAGCAACAAAGAAGAAAAGATCAGAAAATACACTGGGGGTTTTGGGTGGGATGGGACACATACAGAAAAAGTACTTTGCTTTACTATACAAGCACAAAAATAAATGAGTTTCTTATCCAAATTAAAATATTCAGCCACACTGTAGCTCAAATAAATAATACTAGTGGAAACCAGAGTGTAGAATTTGAAGAAGATTAACTATTGTGCAATACTACTAACATGTTATGTGCCCAAGGCAGCCCATGGTGAAGACACACCAGCTGCAGGGCATCGCCGGTCACAGCAGGGATTCCACCCATTCGTATGGGACATTCACGAGGTCTTTAAATTGATTAAGTTTCTGTGACTCTCACGTAACAAGAAAATTCCACTTCTAAAGGTTTTCTTTCACTCTTAACATCTTGTGTCTGCTATGCCACTTTTCTGCAATGTTGCACAGCACAAATAGAATTCCACTAAATAGTGGCCATACTCGGATAGAAGTTCTACCACGCTTATGGTACTGTAGGCACAACAAGAAATTCGAAGAATTTTAATTTCTTGCCCTGTTACTAATAATAAACATGCTTTTTACCTCTTATAAAATCAGTCTCAGCAGACAATTTACATTATTCTTTTAATGCCACTGGCCCCATGACTCAGTCTTTATCTGCATCACTACTCTCAAACATATTACTGACATTTAATACTTTTGGGAGACGTAAAACCCATGACCTCTTCCCTCAGGAAGCTGTTCATCACTGGATTTTATCCAAGGGGAACGTTAATGATGATACAGAAAAAGTGGTTAACCATTTTTCTTAAATAGAAAAAGCAGCTCCAGTTAAGGATATGCTTCCGGCTTACTGTGGGAAATTCACTAAGAGGCAACATATTAACCTTGGTTTGTTTGTATGAACTTTATCTTCAAATATGGACAAAACAGCTCCAAAAGTATTCTACCTGACAGCTGAGGGATTACACTAATTTGTCTACCCAAGATTTAAACTGATTACGTGAGGAATGGGACCAGGCCCCTGTGCATACATTGCACTGTACAAACATATTCCACATGGCAGCACTGAGAGAAACTATCGGGAAGACCACATAAGCACATTCCCTACAGTTCCCCTGCTTTGCCCAATATCCACAACTTACCTTGGTTAGGAAAGTCTATTCCCTTTAGCATCCTAACAGATACAGGCAATGACCTCTGCCTGGCTCTCAATAAACTTCCTGGGTGCCCAACTTCTTGATAGCTTTTTTGACCAACACACACTGATACAATTATTTCAGGGAACTGTAAATGATGGTTCAAAGACCCCTTTCCTGAGTTTTAACTGCCAGCTCTGAATCCAACAATCATGCAGGCATGTTCCCTCCATGACACATTACCTGCACTGTTCACACTGAAAGTGATCTACTTTTTATTCACTCACACAGTCATGTAGAGTTCCCTCCCTGTGTGCTCTAAGAGTCAGTCAAGGCACTGTTCTCACAACACAGACAGGTTAAGAAATATCTGGGAACTGAATGGTAAAAATGGACAAAGGAAAATCCAAGGGGTTGTTCTGGATAAAACAGAGGTTTTTTCAGAGTAATCATAGGCAATTTTGTTTTCTTATTGGATTGATAAATTAGGAAGTTAGTTCCCTTCATGCAGTAAGTGACTAGGACTTGCAGCTGAAGGGATAAATTCGGTTTGCTATGTCTAAAAGACTCAGAAACCATAAAAATCACTTATTTCTTTCCTCCTATGAAATTTCAGGAATGATATGGCGGCACTAGTCTAGAAAGGGCAAGACAAGCCATCTGTTACTATTCTTATACTCTATTTGGCTAGTGTTGGAAAAATTACAGGTCGCTTTTGCAAACCTCATGGAGTTCTGCTAATAAAAAGAACTCTGCACCAGCTCCAGAGCTGCTGACACTGAGTACTGACTTTGGCCACACTTGTGCTGCACCAGTAAACTCAGGCAGCAGTTTATACACAGCACAATGTAGCTCCATCTCTGCAGCAGCTGGGCAGTAGGAAAGGCAGAGCCAAGCTGCCAGTGGGAACGGCCAGCAGAGCTGCAGGAGGGGGGTTACTCATGAAGGAAGGATTCCTCTCATCTGCTGCTCTCTTAAGACAGTGAGCCTGCTGTCTCACACCCACCATGCCCAAAAACAGCAGAGCCACAAAGGACACTCGATAGAATTTTAAAATAAAGTTAGTTGCATCCATTTTGGAGCTCTCTTGGTCTCTCTCCAGCACTTTCCTTTTGCTATCCAACTCTGTTTAATAGGAAGCTGCTCTTTGAGTCATTTGTAATAAAAAAATGAACCAAAACACAATCTCCTCCTTTACCATACAGGAAATGAATTAATTTTGCTCAGCTTCAAAGCAATAAGTAATTTTAGGGGTGTTAAATGAAGTTAAGTCCTTATTTACCAATAGAGCTGTTTACACAAATGAAGGCAGAGTACACAATAAAAATGTCCAGTTACATCCCTAAATAATGTCCAGTAAGGTTTTCCTGTTTGGGACCTATTCTGCAGAATGTTTAATACTGCTGTATTACAATATATTTAACATCTTTCAATTTTTGAAACATTACTGGTACAATTTCTCCTGTATTTCAGAATGGAATTATTCAGCAATTCATTAAATAAATCAGACAAATCAGATTCTAGCACAGCATGTAGTAGAATGGACTACAGTCACTGGTATTTATGATGCTTTGTAATTGAAAGTAAACAAGATTTTCACAATTACATTTGTGATCTTTTATTATTTTTAATTTCATTTATATACCTAGCAGCTGTTCATACAAGTAGTAGCTGTCAGGTCACATTAGAAATCAATGTGTCAAAGGCAGATATAACAAGAATATTTTTTTATATAGGTCTGTATAAAAATAAATATATACACAATGCACCTAAACATTCGCATTAGCAGCTTTTTTCAGATTTTCATGAAGTATAAATCCTTATTAATTTATTGTTAAGTCTGTTAGTGTAGCATAAAGCCAGTTTTACCAGCCTTCTCAAATATACCAGATTATTGTATTACTAATGTAAATCATTCACGCTGTGAGTTGCTCTGCAAATCTGCTGTCCCTGCAAATGAAAATATGATTAGACACAGCACCATGTAATACTTTGGAGGCGAGAACAAATGTGTGAAGTGTGAAATAAATGTAACAGAACACAAATCTCACATTCCTAACAGCTGTTTGGCAGCAATGACAACACTCTGTCCTCGGAGGTAATGAGACTCATTTCTAAACGAGCACAGGAGATGCGTCATAGTTCCAGTGAGCCCCAGGACAGACGCCTTGCTGCACAAGATGCATCACTTTGGGTTACAGGAAACCAGGGAGCAGGCATTCCTACAAGAAACACTGATTTCCCTACCCAGGTGGAGAAGCAGTATTGATTGTATCACTACCAGAGTGACATGGTTAATCGTTTGAGCTGATGTAATAATAAGTTATTCCTTGCTGTTTCTAGGTCCTGAAATAAAGGTCTAAGGCCCTTTCTTGTCTCCTTTAGAGCAAGGGTATATTTGATTCTATTTCAACAAGTAACAAAAAATTAAAAAATAGATTTTTTTTTTTTTTATCAGCTAGAAGCTGCTGTCATTGCTGACAAGGGAATAGAGCAACACAATGAAGCTGGGATGACTACAGCACAGAAACCACCAAGAGCTTCTAGTGGAACATGAGAGAACAAGACATACATATAAAACCTATTGCCAGAAAGCCCAGAAGACACATCCCACATAGAAGGGAAGCAAATGTCAAGTAAGCTTTTCATACTTTCTATTATCCCTTCTCTCTGATGAGCTTTTTCTGAGAACAAGTCACAAAAATTTACAGACTGGACAGAAATACTTATCCACAGAAGTAACCAAGCTCCCTTGGGAGGAACCATGCTATCCTCCAGATAGACTTTGCATTCATTCCCTCTGTGTGGGAACCAACGCCTCAGGTGACAAGAGATGCTACCCAGTTCACCGCACAAGGACACATCTTGGTACACAACAGTAGATCTGCTGCCTTGCTCAGCTTGGGTATGAGCCTTCACAGGGACATCCTCCCAGTGTGCAGCGTCACTGGGACTGTTCAGTGAAGGGACAGGGTCTCTGTCTCAAGGGCACCATACCTCAGGTACCACTCAGTCCTTACTACTGTGAGAAGGCATATGACGCACAAGGTGCCGGAGATGCAGCATAAGATACAAGGGTCACCAAAATGCATCTGATTCACACTGCCTGGCAAACTCAAAGAGCTGTGTGACTCCTCAAGTATAGAGCAGTTGGTTACAACCCTGTATCATCAGCTATTCTTTAATTTAAAGTACTACATAACATGAAGGAAAGCATCAATAATAACAGGGTTTGGGTTTGAAACAGAAAATGGTGTTTGTCCTGCATAACTCAAGGGAGGATATTTGTCAGCTCACAAGATATCACTTTCTGTTGGAAGCACACAAAAAGAAAAAAAAAAAAAAAAAAGGCAGAATTATGCACACTTATGAACAGATAAACAACCTGGAAGTTTCTGAAGAGTCAACATTGCCAAAATGTTATTAAACATACATATATTCTGAATTTCATGCAAAGTCAATATTTGATTACACACAGGCCAGTCCCATAGTCCTCACTCATATCAGCAATCAATTAAACCCTTGAACTATTCTACTAGTATAAATGTCATGCACTCTTCAATAGTAACACAAGTAAACTCTGCAGAAAAAACATCTGCATTTACCCAGACAATAGTAATTGGTATATTTCTTAAAGCTGTGTCCTTTCTCTACTTTCCAAGAACAGTTTTCAGGACACAACATGATGATTTTTGACACTTTGGGATATCATAAGTCTTTATACAGAGAGATATAAGGACTCCCTAAAACAATCCCTCAGCCTTGGCCATATTGATCATCGCCATTGGTCTACCCTGGCCTCCAGTCAGGAGGCCTGGAGACACACCATCT
Organism: Myiotriccus ornatus; assembly: GCA_036023395.1. NCBI lineage: Eukaryota > Metazoa > Chordata > Aves > Passeriformes > Tyrannidae > Myiotriccus > Myiotriccus ornatus. The sequence continues at coordinate 12,983,970 of JAYRBT010000010.1, read as the reverse complement.
ACAACGCTGCTGCTTCCTTTGAGAACACACACAGGGTCACTCTCGAGGAGAAAAGACAGCACAGAAAGAATCGCGTCTTGCTGATATCCCCTGGGGAGTCTTTCTGCTGTGCCTTCTGCAACTGGACTTGTCTGTCTCGCATTGGCCTTTTTAGTCATCAGCACGCTTGTAGCAAGCGTGGGTAGAGCCCTTCTCAAATCTTCATTTGTGAAGCCTAGCCATGATGATGATAGCATTCAGACACTTCTGACTTTTCATGAACATCAGAATAGTTGATAAGAATCATGCTTTAAAATTTTGGACACACTGCTCTTCAGCTAGGGATCTTCTGCTTTATTACATAAAAATAATGATAAGTTGCCAGTCAGCCTTTGTATTTCGGGGGGACTTAATGGATTCTTGAGAAAGAAACAGATATTAGTGACTAAGGAAGCAAGTTTTTTCCAGTACATGCTCTTGAGGGTGTGCATGGGAAGAAGGGACAATCCAGAGACTGTTAAATGGCTAATTGTTTTATGAGGGATTTTTTTTTTTTAAATATTTTTTAAAGGAGATATAAACAATTTGGTCAGAATACAACCTGATTTGAAGTGGGAACATCTGTGTTATGCAGCTCTGTCAGAAACCAACACTGAACCTTTTCCTGCAGCCACCTTGATGCTAAACTGAATGGCAAATTTCACCTTGAACTACATGCCATGTAAGGCTGCCCAGGCCATGTTAGCTCAGGCAAATCCAGGACTCTCAATGGTCAAGTTTTGCTTTGTTTGTCTATTTTTGAACCAAGACAAGCTAAAGATCCACTGACAGGAGGGTGTCCAGGATGAGATTGCACTGCTACTGAAGGAGGAAGACCACGGTCAGGTGTGAAGACACATGCTAATGAGACAAGGCAGGACAGAGAGAGAATTAACCAAAGGAGCCATGCAACAGACTCCAGGTGGAGAGCAGAAGGAAGTCCAGAGAGAGGGAGGGAGCTTCAATGAAACACTGAAAGTAACTGCAAATTTCAAAAGAACTTAGGTGACCTGGAGTGAAGGGTTTACAGTTTACAAGGCAACACAGCTGTTTGCTAACACAGTGTACTGAACCCTATATTTTAAAAACATTTTGTCTTCAATTCACAGAAATCTTATTATCAAAAACAATAAGCCATCAGATAAGAAGGATCATCACAACAACTACCAAAGGGATAGGATAAAAAAAAATACAGATGTATGTATCCAAAGTTAACACCCATGCATAGTAACTAACACAAAATAACAATCATAAATTGCAAGATGTTCTCTGACCAAGAGGCTGCAGAATAACTGAATATTGAGAAATTTCATATGGAACACATTTTCAGGAGAACGCTGTAAAAGGTACATCTTCCAAAAATTTGTTCTGTGAGGCGTACTATTGCCTAAAACTGATTTCATCATTCCATTAGGACTCAGGATCAGAAAATTTAACAATATTCTGTGACATGCTCCCTCATACAGAAGTGATTCCGTTTCACAGTGCATCCCAATCCACATTCAGCACAGGAGACACATTCATCGTAAAGAATCACATTCGTTCGGTTGCTGAGGTTGAGTGCTAATTTTCTGAGGTTGAAGAACAAAACACAGCAAATGCTGTTTGTGCATTTGAAATCTTTAGATTCTAATCTTTAGTTCTCGTTTATCAGTATTATTCCCTCCGAATTTGGCAGTATTCCAAAAAGTGTATCCCACTCCACTGGATCTCCCATTTTGCCCTTGACTCTTGCTGCCACTGACCACCTCAGCGAGCACATCTGATACTGTGGCTACAACCACTGCACTGTTAACACAGTAAAAGAACACGGTAAGAGAAGAATGCAACATGTGTTTTGACAAAACAGTTGTGAATAAGAGGAATCTGCCATGTATTATCCAATCAACACCATAATTAAAACCAGATATATGTGTGTCCTTTACCCATTTTAATTAACAAACTAAGAAATATGCAAGAGGTCAGAAACAAGAAAGACACTGACAAGCAGTTCTCTTATCACTTGCTGTAAAATAATCAAATGTGCACATTTCCAGGTATAAGAATTTTTTTCACATACCAAACAAGACATAGCAAGGCTGTACTCCAACCTGCCTCAAAAGCATCTCTTCAAAGTGTTAGTAAAACAGATTTTGTTGATACTGAGCTAGGATAGGAAGTTTACCTTGACCAAAACACCAACAACTGATCACTAGGCAACCTGGGACGAGATTTTAATTGAACACCCCACATTTGCAACACTTCAGAATTTACCAAAAGGATGAACCAGTTATTGGGTCTATGCTTTCACCACTTCAGTAAAATAATCTCTTCCTCTCCCGCATGCTACCATACCTTGTTCACTTAATTTCACAGTTATAATAAAAAGAGACAGGAAGTTACAGACGTTGTTCTTCATTTTGTTCACAGGCCACTTACTAATATGCTTTGGAAGAGACGGCCATATGGGCATCTGCAGTTCTGTTTTCAATTTTTACAGTCCTCACTGATGAGCAATATTAAACAAAAAGCTGCTCACCCAAAGTCAACTGTGTGCCAGCAACAGAGAAAGAACTTCAAGGTGTTAGACAACTGACATTTCTATTAGAAATGTCACTTTCTATTAATGGAAGGTGCCTTTTTGTGTTATTTAGTCTGAAACTTTAATTTTGGGGGGAACAGCTCAAGCCAGTAACTTCAATAACTGGCTGTTCATCTAAAGTCATTAGAGGAATACAGACTTTGCACTAGGCAATGGAAAAAACCCTCAAAACTTTAACTTACATTTCAGTAGCATTTCTCTATTAATATTTAACACTGATGAGGAAAAAACATCATCTCTCTATTAACCACATGAAGGTCTGAAGGGCTGGTGGTCACCCAGATAGCGGACTCATATAGCACTGTCAACTACTTTGAATTTTTAGATTAAAATCTTCACATTTTACTTTAGAATACAAGATAAGCAATTTCACTTCGTATCTTTTTTCATGGGAGGAAATAAGTGTGCAACAATAAGAAATTAATTGCTTCATTTCATATCAAAGTTAGCTACTCTCTCTCTAGAATTAACACTGCCTACTCCAGGAGGCAGCAGTGAGGTGAGGTCCTCAAGCAGAACACTGGATATTCTACAGCTTGCTAACACATGGCTAACCCCAAAGCACACAGAGGAGCCAAACCTCTCCAAAGAGCCAGAAGACTTACAGAAATCCAACAAAGTTAGAAACAACCCCCCTCCCTTAAACTCTTACTTGGTTTTTGTAGCTTTTCCTCCTGAGAGGCTTTTAGTAATAGTATGTATTTTTACACATCATTCATTTCATATGGATTTAGAATTTCGCTGGTCTAGGAAAAGGAAAGTAGGGTTTTCTAGTAACATTGCACATTCTAAGAATGCTTGGAAAGAAAATAAAAGGGACAATAGACAAAAGCAAGGCTAAAATATCTGTGATCCCGTATACGTGCTCAGCTATCCAGATCTTATGTAGTCCAAGTTTCATAATCTATAAAGCTGTAAGAGAAAGTACATATTCTGAGAAAGAGTTCCCAAGTTCTCCAGCCACTTTCAGACAAAGAGTAATTAAAAATGGCATCTCATCTTCACAGACGAGCCAAATCAAATTATAAAAATAAAACCAAAAAAAAATCACAATGCCTATTTCCTCACTAAAAAAGCATACAAACAATACACAGTTCTCTGGTAGAAACTGCATTTAAGAAGAATATGTATGTGCCCAACATTATCTCCTTCAAATTCATTTTTATAAATGGTTAAAATGTTACCTTTCCTTCTATTTCTGCTTTCTTGTTTTCCTGCTCTTCCTGTCAGTGTTAGACGATGTTTTATCTCTTACTTGTCAGCACTGAGCTAAGTGTGAGCTCCCTAAAGCAAGGCTAATCCTGGGGGCCGCTTCACTTTACCAAGGAAAGGCAGAGCCCCTTCTCTGCAGTTTTAAAGGTCGTGGACAACAGGTTGTCAGTGAGAGATTTCTGGCTGGAGGTAGCAAGGACTGTGAAGCAGTCTCGACACAGACAAACACATAGTAGTTGATCAATACCAACACTTCTGCCAGCTGCTTTAATTTCAGTGTCCTCAGCACATTATCAGGTACTACGTAATCCAACTCCATCTGCAACACCCAGACAGCCCAGGCTGGACCTGCACCCAGTCCCATTTATGACCTCCTTCTAGGTCACTGAGGGCTAAAAGACACTAAAACCAAATGAAGTGCCACAATAGGAAAAAGAAACCGACCTAACCAGGTTCTCTCACCTCTTCCCACTTAAAGCTCCACCTCCAGTGCTTGGCATTTTCCACAGGCGGGGCAGCAGAAGCTTACAGCACTCATAGCACCTCATTAACCCCCTCGGGCTGTCATTATTTGAAAGCTGTTTCCAATATTCGAGTACGCTTAATCATCTGCTATCCCCATCGATCACAATCACTGTGAGAGCCTCAAAGCCCTTTTAAGTTGATAATGCCTTTTCAAGATCAATTTCTAACCTATGTTAGAGCAAATGTGTAAAAGCTAGCCAAATGTAACACTAATAACCGAAATCTGGGGAAACAAGATAGTTATGCAGTTGAAAATGCAAACACGTGCTAGCCAACTTGATGCAAAATTAATCCAGCTCTATATTTATATATACTTTACAGAACTCTTATTCTTTTTACCTGAGAACACATTAACCTTGAATAACACTGTATACTCTGATCTCTTTAAGGCAGGTAAGGTTTGGAAAGCTATGAAAAGACTGATTAGAATAACAAAATATACTTAGGTACCAGTTTCCACCCTTGTGGGCTCTATAATAAGACAACTGGCGGAAACAAGTTACACATCTTAAACTGAAGGCATAAAAATTTATTTTACACCAAACCTTGCCTCAAAAGGGACCACTGTAATTAGGATAATAAGCATTAGTGCACATCGTGAAATTTATGTGGATTGGGGGTTTTTAACCCTTTTGTACATAATTGTTTTGTTATTGCTATTTGAAATGAAAACACAAACCAGAAATTTAAAACCTTATTAAAATGTATGCAGTTAAACACTGACTAAAATGTATGTAATCCTCCCACAATTTCAGACTTTATGGGCAATATCTGTCACTCTAACTCCTTAAGTACATTAATTGCATGGATTTTAAGTACCATTAACATTCAAACAATACTATTATTCCAGAAAGCTTCCAGCAAGGATTAGGACCTTTTGGAAACAAAACTTAATTTGCAGGGAAGATAATCACAACGTTTTAATCTATCTCAATGTATTAAAAATAAAAGGGAAAAAAATCAGCTAATATTGTTTTTGAACACTGGAGTCCTGGCCCAGGGCTCATAGAGACTAAAACAAGTGCCTCTATCGATGGCAGAGCGTAGACCAGGCTATAAGTGAAATGGGGCCCCAGCTGGGGTAGTTCAGTATGTACTGCATATTTACTGCTGCATGGGAGGTGTGAGCTGCTGCACCCTTTCATAGTCTCACCACCTCGTCTGCAGCCCCAACAAGAATAAACAGATGCTGAGGTGAAAGCAGACGGTGCATTGATTGATTCTTTTAGGATTAGCATTAAAGTATGCCATGCATAGCATTTAACCCTCACCAAACACCCTCTGCTCCTGCACTTCCCAATCAGTCACCAGCACACTGCACAATAAGAGAAAAGAAGGATTTTGCCTTAAGCAAACAGAACATTTGACTTTGTAGGAACAGCACAGATTAATCTTGCTCCTGTTTTCGAATGTGGCAGTTGTTTGCTTTCAAGAGTGCTACAAGGCAGCGTTAGATTGCTGTTGCCAGATACCGTATTTATAATTACATCTCAGACTCTATTTATAAAACAATTTGTTAATATATCAAAATTGTTGCTAGTAAGAGGAAAATTTTTGAAGGGCAGTTCTGCATATAATCATTATTAAATTCATGGTATTTCTCTGAAATTGAGGTTTGTTAGCTCCAGGCTCCAAGCAATTTTTTGATTACTGTTTTCCTTCCTAATTTTCTCAAAAATTTTGGCTGTCACAATATGTGCTATTTCCTCCTTCAGATTATTTCACAGCATCACAATTAGCATTAAAACAGCTATTATTTTTTCCCTCAGAACTTCCTATGTTTTTATTTTTTCCTAACATCTGTAAAGTACTCCAATATCTTAGGACAGACAAAGTAAGAGGAAGAAAAGAGTTATCACTTGTGAAGAATGGGAGGGGGACTCTTCTACCAATTTCTTTCCACTATTCCCATTTAATAGAAACATTATACACCATAACATTTAACAAAAAGAATCACAATTTTTTTACTAAGAACTGTGACACATATTCATTGAAACAAACCCTTTAGAGAGGGGACAAATACTCTGAAGGAAGAAAGGAAAATTCCACTGAGAATTTAATCTGTCACTTACCATTGCTGAAATAACGGCTGATAACATAGATCACACTAACTAATCACACTGTTAACATATCTTTTCACATTAGTTTACATGATTTCTGTGAGCCATTGCTGTATCCATCTTAGTTATTTATGTTACCTTTCAGGACATAAGGATTTATGTGATCAAAGCTAAAGGAACCTTTTTTGTTAATGTCAGTGGACTTTGGGTAAAACCTCATACAAAATATTCACCTTGGCGGTTTTGAGCCAGCAGCTACCAAGTCCTCATCAACCAAATTAAAAAGGGAAACTCACAAATGTTTTCATTTTCATGTCATCTAGGAATGCAAAACCAATCTCAACAAGTTTATGTCCAGCAGAAAGATAATTTTATTTAACGTAAGTTTTAGGCTTTTATTTCTCCTGGGTTTTTTTATAATGTACAAAAAAAGACAACAGTCTGAAGACCTTCAGAAGACACATTTCATTCCATGTGAATGTGAGGGGAAAGAGGGAGGGGAAGCAAACAAAGCACTGGTGATTATATGACACTTAAAAATGTGAGAGTATACAAGGAAGATAAAATTGACTGTAAATTTTAGTGAGCAGAACAAGGGTGTGTTAGAGTTGTTCAAAGTGAAAGGAAGGAATGGGTTTCAGTAGTGTCTGGCTTATGGCAAGCCTCATCATACATGCTTCAGACAAATGTCTGCTAACCAAACCCTGGCTTATATTCAGGACTTTCCAGTAATCATTACAGAGCAAACTTGCTTAGAAACAAAGTGTAATGTCCTATCTTTGGTTTACTTTAGAATCTGTTTGTACATAAGGGATCCAGACATACCAAACACTAGCTGAACATTGCAATCCATGCTCTCATACTTACCTGAATGTGGATGACTACTGTTACCATAAAGGGAAAAGCAAATTCAAAAACATGTGAGAAGCTTAAAAACTCCAGGAGGGGGCAACTCCTGGACCTGTCCAAATTGTTGTTAAATTTTAGGAGTCAGAAAGAGACAGCAGTTGAAGGAATAGTGACCCTGCTATAGCAAGAATGCTTATATTTTGTTCCAAACAGGCTCTGACCAACTGCAGTGCACAGAGAGCATGATATTCATTATAACTTTATACAGCTCCTAAATTTAGAGACTACAAGGCTACAGACACTGACCAAGGCCTCCCTTCTAAACTCTAAATACAAAACAGAGGTAATATTGCTGTAGGGAAGAAGGATGCCTTATACCACTTTTCAAAGTACTAGAACAGGTTGCCCAGAGAAGCTGTGGCCGCTCCAGCCCTGGCAGTGTTCAAGGCCAGGCTGGATGGAGCTCTGAGCAACCCGGTCTAGTTGAAGGTTTCTCTGCCCATGGCAGGGGTGTTGGAACTAGACGATCTTTAAGGTCCTTTCCAAACTATTCTACGATTCTATGAAAGCATTTTACAACACAAATCATCAGTACAACAACTCCTCTGGGCCTGTACAAATGAATACAATTACTTTGTGTAAAAAAACATGCAATCCAGGTGTCTCCAACAGCAGGGTCTGGACCTGATGGCAAGTTGTACTTCCTATGCTTGCACATCCCAAGGCCTCAGTCACTTACTTAACCCAACACAGGCAAAGCGCAAGATGCTTAAAAAGGCCGTTAGAAAATGCATTTTCCTACCACCTACCTACTGCATTCTCAGAGCTCCTGACAAGTTACTAGTCTTTTTCCTGACCTCACTATCTTTCAAATGTAGATCAGTTTGCTACCTATCCTAGAAAATTTGTTTTTTCCACTCTTTTTATGCTAGCTTTAGGAAACATAACTGCAATTTATATTTTTAATCACTAGCCACATTTTAAGTTTCCAGGCACATAAAGGTTCTAAAAGAATTACTTCTAAAAACACCACAGTAGTGACCACACCACCTTTCATTAATTCCCACATTTCTTATCTGGATCACCACACCCATTTTTTTCCCCAAGTGCTTATGCACCATCTGAGTGCTTTTCTTCTAATGACTCTATTTAAGGAAACGGTTTCATTACATTTCTGCAGGTCAGCCCCAAAACATAATGGCTCTATGCCTTGCTGAGGGAGTGTTTTTTCACACGTCCTGGAGCAGTAGGGACCCTTTTCGAAGTCGGACACATGTTTACATTTCCACCAGCCACCTACCTTTTAAATTTATTTATTCCCCCAGTCTTGAACTAGCATTTTATATCCTCACCTCTTATAAAGACTGTTTCTTTTCAGTTGCTTGACGTATCATTCCTTCTCTCTAACACCCACGTTCTGCAGCTGTAGCTCCTAATCAAGTAGCTGGAGTTCAGCCCATTTAAGCCTCTCTTGAAATGAAGAAGTTAACCCTGAAGTGGTCCTTCCATTTTTCCACAGCTGACAACAGTTACTCTCTCTAATAAATCCTGGTTATGACTGATTTCTACTTCCTCTTGCTTTCAGTATCAGAATAGGTCCACAGCAAGTTCCTCTCTCGTTTTCTTTTCCATCTTATTTCTCCTAAAGTGAGGCATGTGGTGCCTTGGTGAGCTTATTTCAACTTAGCTCCCTCTCCCCTATTTCCACAGCTACATCAGCTACTTCACTGGGGTCCTATCATTTCCATTCCTAATTAGACAAAATAACATGAACCAATTCACTTTGCTACATCTTAAGCTTCCAGAACACAAAATTTTTTATCCCTTTCAAAAGGAATTCATCCATCCAGACGTTCTAGCTGAGACTCTTCATGCAGAGTGACACATCTTTTTTCCATAAAATCATGCCATAAGAAAAAGGAACATGGACCTTTCCATTTAAAGACATGAGAATTACACATCGACAGAATTTGGGTGTCTGACCAGGCAGATATTCTTTCTAGAAATTTTCTGGGTTTACGATGACTTATGTTTCCATTTATATTTTATTCTTGACCAATTTCAGCATTTTTTAAATAAAATAACATTTCAAATAAAATCCTGTTGCGGTTTGTTTCTGTCAATTTTGTTTCAATAAATTCAGTTTAGCCTGCAACAGCACTTCAATTCTGACTTAGAGCTTTTGGTAGTAAGGCTAATTAACTCTCATAATACCACTTTCCCTTAACTGAACAGAATTAAGGGCTTCCCTCAAAGCAGATTGGTTTATTCCAAGCCATATTTTAGGTGATACAGGAGTGTAATAGAAAAACCCAAACTGACACCATTTCTCCAAGAAGGAACATTTCCACCAAACTAAAACAATCCAAGCCATTTTCATTTATCCTAATTTAATAAATCTGGAGGCAATCCAAAGATACCTGACACTGGTATTTGGGTGACAATTTTCAACCTGAACCACCCTGTATTGGGGTTTGGCATTCAGCTGTGCTCTTTTACTCAGCAAGAATACGAAAGAAAATGGCAAGCACTTCAAAAAGCAATGTAAAAGTCACAGACCTCAATGCTATTTTAAGATACTGAGGTACTATAATAATAAAAGAAAAGAAAAACAAGAGGCTTTTAAAATTGAGAATGCAAAGAATCAGGCAAAATATTTGCTTGTGAATTGCAGTTTTTCCTTCCCGTGCATTTCCTGATTATTGTAGGCTTTTCAGCATTGCTAATGCTCTTTCCAAATAGCTCCTGAAAACAAACAAACAAACAAACTCTAAGCTTTTACTTTTTACAGAGCACACAAACAGGAGAGATACCAAAACAACAGAAAAAAGTAGACAAATCCTGTAAGACTTCTCTCAGTGAAGAAAGGCTCAAAGGTGATAAAGCAGCAAAATCACGAGGAAGAAAAAGCAGACAAACAGTCAAGAGGAGAGGAGAGGAAAAGGCAACAAAAGAGGTAGGTGGGATGTGATCCCTGCTAAAAGGTTGCAGAAGGCCTCCTAATCCAAATGCCTATGGATGAAAGTTTGAGGAATGCACAACCAGGTCCCGCTTTGCCCTGGAGCGCCTGCCCAGGAGCAACATTGTCCTAATGTCCAGAGGCTGACCATCACCAGACTCCAGCTTCTGGAGTAACCTACAACCAGCACTGACCATTCCTGTTTCATCCCTGCTTCAGACATAGCATAATGAACAAAGGAGCAATGGGACAAGATTCTTTTCCCAGCTATGAAAATCTCTCCTAGGATGCTACTGGTAGCCTGGTACAGAGAAGCAGACTCACACCCTCAACTGCAACACATCTGGCCCAAGATTTTCATAGTTTGAAACCCACTGTACACATACTACCCAGTAAGGCAACAAATATTTCTCCTCCCATCCCTGTGACTTCCTTATATTCTACGTTCTATGAAGCTTGCAGGGAAAGTGAGACCTTCCATATGTGCCAGCTGTTGTCTTGACAGCTTCCAACCTGCAGTTCTGGAGAGCTCATTACAGCTGTAACTTCTAGGTAAGTAAAAGCTTAGGTTTTGTTCCTAGTGCCATCTCATTCCAAATTAGAACTATGTTTTTGCTTGAATAGGCCTATAGAAATAAATAGAAAAAACATTAGAAAACAAAGTAAGTTCTGTGAGAGACAAAATGCTGTGTTTTGGCTTCGAAAAAAATCAGAAGAAATTATAGTCTGCAGATCTCATGTTGCTCAGATACAAGGCAAATTACCAAGAATGTTGATGATTCTGTGAATTGATAAAGGGTTATTACATCACATAGCTACACTTTCCTGAACGGATTCTTTTTTTTTTTTGGCTTAACGTAATCAAACCAGAACAGATATTGTTTCCAGTCAACTTGCCCTACTGTCGAAGTAAATATCTCATGGTTATAATCCTGTGCACAAAGGTAAAACCCAAATACCACAAAAGAAATAACAGTTCTTGAAAAGTATCTTGAAAATCTTGATGCCCATAAAGAGTTTACCGAAATATGAACACTTCCAAACAGAGGTTTGTAGGGTGGTATCAATTCACTAAGATTTGTGTGTTTATGTTTTAGAGTTAATATACCATAACAGGGAGGTAATAAACATGTTTTTCACCAATTGTTCAAAACACTTTACATTCCTTCAGTGATACAACACTGTTCCAGCTGGGACGTGTCAGCTCTTCCTTCAGAAATTGTGTCCAAATACTTGCAGATTGGACAGGAAAACATCCTGTGGGATGAATATAAACTGGTAATAGCAGCAACACATTCTGTTTCCCAGACTCTTCCAAAAATTTACTTTAATTATTAAATGCGTTCCTAAATACAGCCTCAGTCCCTGACTACCTGTGGGAAGCACATATATTTCATCCAGTATTTTTCTAAAAGGATTTATATGTCTCTGCTGGTATTTTGAGTTTAGCAACATTTTGACGCTCATTAGATGATTTCAATATCTAACGATTACTGACTGCATAACAAGGGGTGATCCTTATGCTTTCAGAGAAGAAAATTAGGAACATCAGTCCTTGTGACCAGAGTTTTCCTCCTAAGCCTAGTGGTCCAAACTCCTGCTAATAAAGGACAACCACAAAAACGCAAAACTGTACTTCAGAGAAAAAAATTGTTGAATGGCAGTTATAACACACAGCATGTGTTATGTTCACATAAGTGTACAGAGAATATAGGTAAGTTTAACACATTTATACATCTATGCATTTTTATATTTCTTTGAGATGCATTAAGAAAGGCTTTAGGAAACTGTCATTTACCTTATGCAATTAATATTTCCTCAAAAGCAAAGCATTCTAAATGCTAAGAACTTCACAATATAAACCTATTAAATAAAAACATTCTAAAGTTGAAAAAAACCTGATAATCATTCTGTGATCCTCTGGTGGTTTGTTGTTCTCATTCTCATATTTACATAGATCACTGCTAATAAGCTTACAAAGCTTACAGCCACTTACAATAAACCAAACATCACAATAAACAAGCTAGTCATCTAAATTATGAATAAACTAACACGTTCTTACCATTCATTAAGGTTACCTAGAAACTACTTTTACTTTTTTGAAAAACAATCAGTCTGGATAAACAATCCAGCGCCCAAAATGTGCGGGGGGGGGGAGGGAGGGGGGGAACAGATAACATCTGAGAGCCATGAAACCAGAGTGCCAAAGGCACACCCTGGCCTGGCCAGCGTGCCTGAGAGCACTGAGATAATGACAGTAGGGATGATAGTGTGGGCTGGGCAAGATTTAAACAAAAAAAGCAGCCACCTAAATCAGGCTGTTAAATCATATACAATCATACAAAGATATATCCCGATTCTTTGCACTCTTAAAAACCAAAATTAGCACAAATAAATAGGTCTTCAAGACATGAACTGTGAAAGACAATGACACCAAGAAGTTAGTTATCTCCTTTAATTAGTCTCCTCCCCCCCGCCTCTGCCCCAGCAGCACTTCCCCATGTTTCTTATGCAGTCCCACAATGTTTCTCTCGGACCCTCATCCTCTGTGACGTGTATTGAGTAGAGGGGCGGAGGGAAAAAGCGCAGCAGAAGTCTAATTTCCCCCTGTCACAGCCCTGCAACCCAGAGCTCTGGCAGGTGAGAGAGGGGAGCTCCTGTGTGGGCTGATAGAGGAGCTGGTAGTTCCTGCCACAGCCTATTCCCCCAGTTGCTCTGCCAGTCCAGTGCAGGGGCTTCCAAATGCACGCGGAACGTGTAAATCTGTGACTCTGGTGGATTTTATGCTGTGAAATTTGGATGAAAACCAAACTTCTGGTTCCAATGCAAACACTCCAAACTGGTAGAGTGTTTGAAAATTGCAAACTGCTATAGATTCATGGGTTTGGGAAAAATTAATTTGTAAACACCAATCAAACATACTGACAATTTGGCTTTTGTATTGCAGGTGGTGAGACAGAAAGGATACTTGTTAGGCTATTCACAGGAGTTAGGAAAGTAAAAAGCACCTTCAAAAAAAGATGTAATTGAGCCAAAAGATTATTCAAAGTTCATATTTTTATGTAGTCCCCTTCTATTTAAACAAATATTTCACACGCACTGAAAGACTGAAAAAAGAAATTCTCATTAGTGCTCTTCATAAAATGATAGAATCATTCTGAGCAGTTAAGTTGCTTCAATGATGCAAAGATGTGTTTTTAATGATAGAAATATCCCTTAGTTTTCATATTGTCCTAATAATATAGCATACTACAATGTATTATATTTACCACAATACGTATAAAATTTAAACTACCACCATTTAAATCAATCCAGTCACTCTAGGCCTGTCGTTTCCAAACTATTCCCTTCACAACAGAGGCCAGCTATTTCCTCCTGTTCAGGAAAAACACACATGTCGAAATCTGGGGAATTCCTAAAAAAATAGTATCTCCCGTCTTCCAGCCATTTATAAGTGTTTGCACTGGGTATTAATTGCCTCCAAATTTTGCTCTGCCAGAACTTTATACTTAATCCATGTAGAGGTGTAAGTAGTGACATAAGGCAAGGAAGAGTCAAGCTCTGTGGTGCTGTAGCTTGTACACACCTTTTCAGTAGCTTACTGAGCACTTTGATTAGATTTTGATTGAAGTGACAGATTTTCAAGGAAGGGTCATGTCTCCAGTAGATCAGGTGCTACCCCATCCTTGGAAACTTGCACCTCTTTCTAACATTATCAACCTGGTGAGTATTGGAATTCAGCTGCTTTTTATCTTACTTCATAAAACGTTTGCTCTTATTTCTAATAACTTGATTAGAAAGTGCTGATTCTCAGGCCACAGTGCTTTGCAGATGGTAGTGCTCTGGGGACAAGGCAATAAGGAGATTGAATTTTCACTTTGCCATAGCTTCCTGAGAATTTCCAGCAAGTTACTGAATGATTAAATGGCCTAATTCCCCTGTAAGGTGATGATAATAGTACTTCTGCCCTGTTTTCATCTCACAGGAATTGGGCAGGGTTAGGTTGATGAGCAGTGTGTGCCTGGAACAACTGGGTGTTCAGCCACAGCTACAGTAATTATTATCCCCACTCTTAACTGCTCTGAAGAGAAAGGGGAAAATGATGATTTTGTGTAGACAAGCAAGACACTGCTCAGTAACTCTGCATTAGAAATACCATCTTTTACTCTCATGTTGGTTACATTTCTTTTAAGAAACAGCAAAACTCCCTGCAAACTAGAAAATAGTGTTTTCTTCAAACAATTTGCTCAGAGAGGAAAACCCATCTATTTGTGCTTCTGTTTAGCTTGAAGAACATGGTAAATAATGTCAGGAGGGTCTAATAGCTGTAATTCTTGGGAAATTTACAAAATTCTGGAAGTAAAAACTGACTTCTGCGTCTTTCTACAGTGAGGCTGGAGAAAAGAGTTTTTCACAGAGTAATAATTACTGATAGCACTGCACAATCTTCATTAAATTTTAGTCACAATGATTAGGTTCAACAAGAAGTAGAGGCCAGCTCAAACACCAACCTCTTGTCACAAAGTATAAATGTGGTTTTATGAATTCATACTGTATTTAAGTTTACCACAATGGGAAGTCTTACTTGTTTTTTTTGAGAAAAGTAATTTTAAAAATTACTAATTACACATTAGTCCACATCCATTTTTCCGAGACAATTAAGCAATCCAAACAACATCTTTCTTTACCATAACCACAGCCTTTTCCAGAAACTGATAATTTTACAATCAGTTAAATATTAAATGGGATATTTCTTATGACCTACAAGAGCGTTATATCATTGTCGTGTCAACAGAAAGTGCCTAAACCATCCTGTTCTATGGTACAATAAAAGAATCACATAGACAGTAGTCACAAATTTTCATAACTTAGATTTCTCTATTTCAGTATTTAATATGCCTCTTTCAAATTTTAACTCAGTTCTACCCTGAACATAGTTTTCACATAAGATTTGGTTCAAAGGAGATGAACTTACTGAAAGGAAGGGTAAACATAGGGCTACAATGTGTTCCTCACTAACAGTACTCAGAGTTCACACGTAGCATCACATATTGAGAACAAATCACGCAGCCTCTCCAAACATATTTTACTGCCATCATGACTGCTTCCAGCTCTAAGGAATCTAAGCATGATTCCTTTCACAGGAATAATCCATTGGTTCAAAGTCTGCCTTTGGATCACCTAAACATGAATGATGACACCAGTTTAGCATTGGAGATCAGAGCTGAATCTTGAACAGACATGACGGTCAGTGATAAAACGGAGCCAAACTTCACAAACTTTTGGATCATGATCACAAGCAGTGTTCACTGTCCTGTGCTGAATTTTGTAAAAATATTTTTTTGAATGGCACGATCTGTGTAATAGTATAAATAATGGCAGGCATCATTTAAGAAAATTATTTAAAATATAACATTTTCCTGCCAGTTCTCAAAAAGAACATGCCCACAATCTGGCCTGTGAATGTTTGCCCATTCTTGGCAAACATTCACAGGCCAGATTTAAATGGCAAACCCAAGCTAATTGGTATACGTGTCTGGAATAAAAAGACTATTAAAAAGTAAAGCCTATAAGTCTGAGGGAAAAGGGATGATTTTCAAATGCATAGCAACACATTTCATAAATACAGTACCCCAAATACCTGTCTCCTTACAAGTGGCAGTCTTTTACTCCAGCCTGACATTTCTTGGAGGTACTCAAAAAATGGCTCTTCTTGCTTCTCCCTGCCCAAATCAGGTGAAAGGTAGCATGAACAGAATAAAAGGTTCCTTATCAAGAAGACTCTTCCGTCATTTAAACAAATAGCAAATTTTTGAAAGGAACATGACAGAGAAATGAGGAAGGTAAAGAAAAGGAAGGATACACATGAAGGAAGCACAACATGAAGTCAAAAAACCCCGTTTTTCTCATCTGCTTTAATATTAAAATTAACAATGAGTCGAGCAAACTAAGGGCTGCTTTGCATCCGGTTTGAACACAGATTTTACCCACACAAGAGGACAGATACCTGCTTTTTGGAACTGCCAGTCCATCAGCAGCTTCTGTGACTATGCACATGGAGTAGCATATGAGCAGCAAATCCAGCCTTTTCTTTTGAAAGCTTTCTTAAGAGTTTATGATATTAAATTCATTTGCTTGAAAAATCCTAGGAAGTCTTCAGAAGACAAGGAAATATCTCCCAAATTATATTTCTTTATAGTTCTTTTCTGAAAGAACAGACTATGGTTCCCTGATGATGCGGACTGCAGAGCAGTGTGGGCACAGCCCAGTCCAGCCACTGGGTGCTGCCTTGCTGGTGCCTGAGCTAGTCTGGCTCAGGTCTTGCTTCCCAGCAGTGCAACACCCAGCACTTGCTGTGAAGATCCCTGCCTCAAAACCAGACTTCTGTCATCCACTTCTTAGAACAGTGAGGAAATGGACATGATTCTGTCACCTCTGCTCCCTACAGATCCTCTCAGTCCCCTGGGTGCTCCAATAACGTCTACAGGGGGACACAAAATTGGTGCTGAGGCAGCTGGCCTCCTTCTGTCACAGAAAGAGCTCTGGGAGAAGGGCCAGGCTTCTGCATGACAGCTTCATCAAGCATGGATTTACTCTACAAATAAAGAAGAGTCTGTCTTCATCCCTTTCCTACCCATAGAGCCACCTGATTTTACTTGCCCGTTAGCAATGGCAGCTGCCCATGCAGGGCTGGACACAGGGCTGGAAGCAGGACTGGATGCAGGGCTGGACGCAGGACACTGACTGTGTACCCATAGGTGTATAAGTCTCACTGCCATCTGGTCCCAAGAACCAGCCAGCCCAGCCTTGCTGGCCACCTGCACAGCAGCCTCTGCACTCCCAGCCCATTACACACCTTATATCTGCCACTGAATTCAACAGTCCAAACCCCCAAAGCAGTTGCTGCTGTTGTTAAACTAATGATCTAGCATAACCAAATCTAGATATAAAAATAAGAACATAATTGCCTTATTTTATAAACTGCAGAAAATGAGGATGTCACATACATCTCATTCAGTTCAGCTTAGAAAACAGCAGAATTCAAACAAAAAATCTACTACTTCTCTATCAAAATAAAACCAGTTAAAGTGTTGTGGAAATGCCGAGATTTGAAACATTGGCTTCCTTAGAGTCTTCGTATTTTCCAGCCTCCCCTTCTGCTGTATGCTATGATGATTATAAGGAATACAATTAAAGCATACAAGCTGAAGAAGACTAGAAGATAAAGTATATAGCTTCCTGAAAAGAGATTAACTATCTTAATAGTTAAGACGTCATCAGAAGAGAATAATAATGACAATTTCCATAGCTCTGGAGAGGCAGACCCTGTGGATATTAGCACCACTGCTGCTCAAAATCTGCAAATGACCTCCCTTGCTTATACCAAAAGCCGTTTCTCCCTCTCTTGTTCTCTCCTCTCGCATACACAAACACATAATACTCTGCTAGTCTTAACAAAATGTTATGGTCTCCTATAGAGAGTGTGTGACAACAGTAATATACACTCCTATGCCTACATCACAAGCTAACATTTTTCCTACAGCTGAACAAGTTTTGGATCAAGAGGGAGACTGAGAATTTCAATGTATCTTTCTCTGAAATGTCCCTTACTTAATATTTTCCAGTAGCTTTTATTTCTAGTAGACATGATAGAAGGGAACACACTCTGAAAATACGTTTCATCATTGACAAAAGTGGATAAAAAATTCTGAATAACAGATGCATTGACTTGGGATCAATTCTTGGTCCTTTTTTTCCGAAAATATTTAGTTTTACATAAACAGGATGGGACTGAAATACTCCTTATGGCAGCAGGAAAGTGTTTTGACAAGAAGTGTTCCTAAAAAAAGAAGGCATTTGTAAGTTTTCTTATCTTCAGGAAAATAATCATCTTTACTCACATCAGACTGCTACCAGGATGTGTCCGGGACTGCAGTACGGGCAGAGATCTACCTCTGAAATACTCATTTTCTTCTAAGCAAATGCACAGTATATTCTATGTGCAAAAGTCCAATCTATTTCCTGAAAGAATCAAAAGTGGGAAAATGCATCGCAAAAACAAACAAAAGAACACAATGAATAGAAGCAGCATGCTACGAATCTCACAACCTGTGCTGCTTTCCTCAAGCCTGGCTCTTGATGTCTAGAGGCACAGGAATCTATCTTAGGAACATCAGCTTTCAACAAAGAAAATAATTTTGTACTTCTTGTTCCTGCAGAAAGAAAAAAAAATTTTGAAAATGTAAAAAGAAACACTGCCAAAAGGTTCAGATGTGATTCATTCCAAATGTATTACTGAAAAGAAATAAGAGGGTGTTAAAGGCACTGTGATTTTGAGTTTCTAATGAAGATTTGTTTTAAACTATTTATTCTCACCATAGTACTAGTGATTTTCATAAATATTGGTATTAGAAGAGCTATTTCTTTGATTTCATGGCAATCAAATTGCCCAGTGTAGTCACCTTCTTAATGATAGCTCTTTGCTCTAACACAAGCTGTAGAATGAAACCTGCTCCCTGAAATCCTTTCCACATTATAGACACCTCAGTCAATTCTGGTGGGAAGAAGCCTCTTCATTTACAGCAGTTCAATGAAAACAGAATTCTAGTCATCAAGTCTATTATTCACTGGATGTTCCTGTAAATCACATTTCTAAAGTGAGTGCATGTTGCAGTGCTCATCATGTTACAATTCTGTTATTGGGATTCCAGACATGAAACTGCTGGTAGTGAAGAGATTTTCCCAAAATTACATTAAATTACATCTCTCCTGTGGACATCCACCAGAGATGGACTGAACTCAGCAGAGATGCAGACCCAAATTCAATTTTACATGCATCTTCAAAAAAAACCAAACCAAACCAAAACAAAAACAATTGAAAGAGAAGTTATTGTGGCTTTTTTTTTTCTTAATTTTATTCTGCTTAAAAATACAGTTATCATCTACTTTCCCCTTCCCTTTTCTGAAAAGAAGGGATGATGGAACGTAATAAAGGGAACAACTGATCCCAGGCAGTGATTCACACATACAAGGGCATTTTGTAACTCTAAGCAGCCAGTGTTTGATGCTGGCATTGGGATTTGGTTTCACTTCCTTCAGCTCCATAAGAAATGAAAGACCTCCAAGGGTCACCTTATGGAGATCTCCTCCCCATCAGCTCCATCCAGCAGGTTTTACCACAGAACAGACTGGGCAGAATTGGGCAATAACTGCCAAATTCATTGTTACTCAGTGGAGTTTGGAAATTAGTCACACACATATAAAGAATTGTTTGGATAGAATAAATGTGTCCCATACGTCAAGAGCTCCATGTAATATAACCAACAGCATACATGGGAATAACAGAACACTCTGCTGTAGCCAACTTCAGACACTGCAGAGGCCTGAGCAGCACTCACCAGCAAATGGCTTCTAGTCCTTGTCATGGTAAACCTGTGAACATGTACATAGTTCATCATTAGATCTCTTAGCATGACCTCTACAGAGAGGAAGCCAATTACAAACTCCCCAAGTGGCAGGAGGGCAGTGTGCTGCCAATATAGACTGTCTCAGTCCTGACTGCTGTTCTAATGAAAACGCAGACAATTTTTCTTGTCACGACACAAATAAGATCAGGGCAAAAGATTATGTCACAGGTGAATTAGTGCCTCCATGTAACACACTCATGGCCCATCAGACACAGCCTGAAAGAAATGACTTTATGTAATGTGCCACAGTTCTGGATTTCTGTCTGAACCTCTGGTTAAGCTAACAGACTTTCAACACCAATTACAGCCAGACAAGATCTTACTGATTATATGTGTGCAGATGCTGAAAAACAAGTTGTTATTACTGCAAAATCTAAATGTTTCCTCTTGATTTTTCCTTTCCTACCACTGTCACTAAGTATATCCTAATTACTCTTAGCCAGAGTAAAGTTATATTGTCAGTCCTTGAAGGATATTGCCATCCTAGGTCATGCCTTTCTTAAGCAGGCCTTCAAAAAGACAAAGGATATAAAAAGGTTAGGAAGCAATCTGCAGCTGGGCACTTTCCATTGGAAGCTTTAGCTCTGTCCATAACTAAGGCTTGATGACCCTATAGTGAAACGTAACTTCTGAAATCCTGTTCTTGATGAACATGACAATCTAAGAAATCCTGCCGAGAAGTTGTTCCCTGTCTTGTTTACCAGATCAAGAGAGAAACAAGCAAAATCCCTCATACACAAAATTGGTTTTTTAAATGACAGCAGTGGTGTGAAGAGCCCTCCTAGGACATGTATTCCAAGGGGATTTAACATACCTGTTTCCTCTCCCCTTTACTCCCAGAGAACAAAGTCTGCCAGACTTATTACGCAGTTATATATTTATTGCAACTTCATTAGTGGTGATCAGAACATTTCAGTTGTGCTCAGAGGAGGCCTGGGGGATTCCTGGAGAAATTGGAAATGTTTGTAACCGTTCAGATCCCTTCTTCAGAAAGCTGGAAGCAAAGGGAAGGAGGGGCACCCCTCGCGCACCCCTCGCCCCATTCCCGCAGCCTCCGCAGCACTCCCAGGTCCCCGGCGCTGGCTCTGCCCTGTCCAGCGCAAGGAGCCAGGGCGAGCACACCCCCGACCTGCCCGTCGCCCCCGGGCCCCCCATCCCTGCCGGGCGCGGAGTCCGGCTGCGGGCGTGGCGGCGAGCGGGGAAGGGCAGTAGGAAGCGGGGGAAGTGGGAGGGAGAAGGGTCAGAAGGGTCCCTCCCGGGAGATGGGTGGGGAGAGGCAGCGGGCGAGCTGGGCTGTGCCGCAACGCCCCTCGCTATAACAGGAGGGGCCGCGCTTGGAACGGGAGGAGCTGTGAGGCCGGGAGGGAGAGCGGCCCGAGTCCAGCCCAGCCCGGTGCGGTGCGAGCGCTGCCGGGGCTGAGCCGCCCCTCGGCGGGCGCTGCGCGGAGCCAGGTAAGCGCGAACCTCCCGCGAGCGCGGAGCGGCCCCTGGCGCCCCGCGGGCTGTGCCCCGCACCTTCGCCCCGGGGGAAGGAGAGCGTTTGCGGTTTGCGGCACAGCCTCCTGCTGAATTTATGCTTGGCTTACCTGGCGTTGGCAGAGAAAGGCTCAGCCCCGGACAAAACGCGGGCAACTTAAGCCCCGTGCCCTGGCTTGCCCTTCTAGGCCCGCTTGCTAAGCCCGCACCACATAATTTTGGAGATGACGGGGCGTCCCACAGACTCACAACCATGCCATGTGTAAGCGCCCGTGTCCTGTCAACACTTTGAGAAGAAAGCAGGGGCATCCTTTGTTAGAAGGCACAGCGCTCGGAGCAGTAACAGCACCTCACCATCACGGGTCATCCCGTCAACCTACAAAGACCAGCCCTCTGACCTCTGGTCAAGATCAGATTCAGATGAGCAATTAAATTGTTGTTACTGTGCTAAGCTCATAATCGAAATGAAACAAAAGTCACTAAAAGTGATGGTCATGATTTTTGAGACTTGCGTAAACAGTTCAGGTTTTTTCAGTCTAACAGGCAATGCAACTTCCACCAGTTAGCAGCAAGTATTGTTTTCATCAAAATTGTGTAGCACAGACTTTCCATAACTAGATTTATCCTTTTTCTACAGAGAAAGAAAAAAAAAAAAAAAAAAAGCAATCTACAATCAGAGATTAAATTTTAATTAGTAAAAGTTAAATTGCTTCCCTTCCTTTTTTTTCTCCCCCCTCCCCTCCCCTTTTTTTTTCTTCCTGGCATTAGCCAGTTTCCAAACTTCTTGGATTCACACTGGACTAGAGCTCTTCAGCAAGTTCAGGTGAGATCCTGTAACATATTTACTGTCCTTCCACTCTCCATGCATTAAAACGCAATGTTACCAGTTACTTATAGGTACAAGCCCTCCCTGTATTCTTCCAAGTAAATCAACTGGTGTATCTGTCAGTAACTAAGTCAGTCAATCGGATCACGATGTGTACAAGCAGTAAAATTACAGCATTAAGTCACACCTATTTCTATATTTCTTCAAACCCTCTAGAATTAATGAGATGTAAGTGACAGCAGGATTCTGCCCAGAGCATGCTACATAAATGTAAATTTCCATCACTTCCAAAAGTAGCAGTATTTGTTTGGATTGTGTTGTGTTGCATAGCATGGGACAAGCTAGTAAATGGGCTCAGTAAAATCACAAGGTGAGGGTCAAGAGAGATTTTTTTGTTTAGGGGAGGCGTCTTCTCTTTTCACTTGCATGAACACAGAGCTAACATGATTAGATTTTTGTCTGAATAGGAGGATTAAGTATGGCCTGAAGCAGGTAATTATCATGATGATGTAGAAACGCTCTTTTAGGTCTGTTTTAGTGTCAGACAAATGTTTCATATTCCTGACTATGGCAGTCCATTTTGCTTGTTGCCACTATAATCTTTTAAATTACAGCATCTTTCAAAAATAAGAAGTGCCCCTACAAATTAAGCTTTTGCTCATATATTAAGTTGAAATATATACCTTTCCAAATGTATTTCTGTATTTCTGTACACTTTCCCCCTCTACAACTTGGAACTACATAGCAGAAAAAAAAACCCAGTTATGATTATTGAGTGCTTCCTAGTTTATGTTGCTGAACTGAGAGAGTGGTCCTGTACAATTATAAAAAGTCACATTTATCACTGAAGTTGAATATAGCTGAATTAATTATCCCCTTTTGTCATAGTAATAGATGGAAACAGAGTTAATTTTCACAGAGGAGGAGAGCAGAAGTGCACCCATTTCCAGTGGTGTAAGGTGTTCCTGCCTTCCTGCTTTGACACAGTACCTTGCTTGGGAGGGACAGCATGTGCAAACTGCAGCTAGAAGTTACTGGTTTAAAAGGCAGCAAATACCAGCCTGGAATGCCAGTAACCACAACGCTGCAGAAGCGAGGAGAGTGCTGCCTTTCAGTTTCAAACATCACAACTCAACAATCTGCTTTTTACAGTCTTAGAAGTCTTGTATTTGTGTTACCTGCTGAAGGAATAATATTATCTTTAATTGTATTAAATATTGGAAAATGTATCACGTTTATTTTTGTTATTTGTTGTTCTATAAAAACAGAGGCAGATGCAGAATGTAAATGTGGTGATTTATTTACACTTTCTAGAAATGTATGGACTGACATGGAAATAAATATCAGATCTAATGCCCATTAAAAAATTTTTACTTCAGATGATGGGCACTAACTGCATTTTCCTACTTCTAAGTTTTCTGCACTGTGGTCATTTTATCCTCCATGTTTATTAAAGGAGTGCATTTAGATAGTCCTTTTCTCTGGCACTGCCTGTTGTTCTGTACCACAGTCACAGTCATTAATATGGTAATTTAAAGTTGCATAAATGACAATCTCTCATTACACTGTCCTAGTTAAAATCCTATATATACAAAGGTATAATGATAGTTGAAAATATTTTAAGCACTCATAAATTACTCCTACTTTCTCACTACTTCTCCTTTTCCTCTGGACCTTCTTGCATTCCAGAAGCTACTGGTGTCACCAGTAGTATTCATAATCTCTCCTGTGGCTATAACTGCCCAAATTTTAGGGCTCCTAATCATATTGTGAGAAGCATCTGTTTGAGTGGTTGGTATGTGTCTGTCCCCTGCACCTCAAGTCTACTTTTCTATGTGGGTGAGTTCATAAATGGTCATGTTTGGTCTTGACGTGGACAGAAAACATGGATTTTTACGCATTCCTTTAATCAAATGCTATGTCCAACTTGCATTACAGAGTTAATCTGGTAATCTGGTGCTTTTTTTTTTTAGCTGAATTTAATCATCATCTTCCAGGAGACCACCTCAATAAGAGGAGAAAACAACTAAAATTTAATTTGGATATGTTAAATCTAATGCTGAGTTGGGGAAATGGGTTATCAAGATTCATCGGCCTACAAGTAGATTTGCTTGGGCTCTGTATTAGATGCAAGAAGGAAAGCGGTCAAATGGCCAAGTCAGGGCAAGGGTGGTGGACAGCAAAGCAAAGTATACTCATCCTCTATTTCTGATAGTAATGCTGGCAACACAGCAACCATCATCTCTCTCCAGGAAGAGAAGCATAAGCTCAGAATCTTTTCAGAATTGCAAGCAGTCAGGTTGAGAGCTTAGAGCTAGAAGGACTGGGTCAGGGTATAGCCTGGCCACTAAAGACCCACAGCAGTCTGCTTGTAGGCTCTATTGCATGTTTAGCTAAATCTCTAGCCCTTGGGTAATCTTGGTTCAGTTTTAAGCCTTATCTAGCTTATTGCCTCATGCTCTCAGTTGTGCAACAATTCCATCAGAAATGCAGTGACACAGATATTGCATTTTACCATGTGTTCCTCTCAAACATTAATTAAGAATTTTGAGGTATTCTTGGATAGCAGTTAAGATTTTTGGACAGTTAGTCCTAAGGGTGACTATGGTATTCTTAAGAAGTCAGCCTCTGCACAAGTAGGATCAGGTTTGAGAACCTAGGTAAAGTAAAATGGCAGAATGTCACCAAGAAAAAGTTTTAGAAATCTCATGAAATTCTGAAAACAGAATGAAAAATGTGGATCACTTATGAAGAGAGGGAAATGTGGAGGGAAGACTTACGTTGTTCTTTTCACTATTGTAGGATTAGTTTCTGCAACACCAACAGGAATAAAGAGGTTGCTGTTGCTGAGGATTGAACCTCAGCTACTTACCTGGAATTAACTTTTATGCATAGTTGAAATTCTTGCATGTAAACACAAGGTGAGCTCAAATACATCTGAGAGTTTGAGTAGGTGGCAACCTCATGTTCAGAGATGTACAGACCTCATGAGGGCAGAGTCACTGCAGCCTGAAGAACAGAAAACCTTCAGCAAAACTATTTTCAGTGCAGTTGAGGCTGTATATAAGAAAGTTAATAACCACAGTATCATTTTCTGTCTCCTTCTGATCCTAAACACCCTGCAGTGAAAAGCAAGCCAGTAAGCTTTTGCTAATGACAGTATTTCTTTCAGTTCCACTTCCATCAGTAAATTTTTCTTTTAAGATCACTTTCACCAATAGGCAGTGCACTTCTACTCAGAGCACTCATACCATGTTCTGTACCACCTCCGAAAACTTTCCCCTTGCCGAAAAAACCAAACAACAAACCCCACCAACCAAACAATTGCCCAATGTACCATAGAAGAATCTTTGCCAGTTTTTGACCATTTTGGGGAATTTAACAAATTTGACAAATGAGGAGATACTTGTACTTATTATATCAAGTTATGATACTTGTACTTATTTTTTTTACCTCAGCTATAACAAAGAAATGAAAAAAGGTTATCTTGACTGTAAGTCCTAGCAGCTGTGATTGTTTGAAATGAAGCACAAATGAAATAGAATTGCTGGTCTAATCATTTATGGTCTTATCTTCAGATAAATGATGGATTATACTAAAATTACTCTCAGCCTTCAAGTGAATTGCAACTAAGGATGGAAAAAGATCATGCTCCAAATGACATGCTGTTGGTGTTCTCTGTTGCACCATTATGTGAAAGAACTACAGATTTTGGCTTTTCAGGTGTCTTTTGCAGTTTTCATTCCATTTGGGTTTTTTTTGATAGCAAAACTGTCCAAGTATTCACTATGTAATAACGCTAGCTAGAATGCTTGGTTACTATTTGTGATGTTTATCACTTTTTATTGTAGTTGAGTAGCACTTCTCCTATAGGCACAGAAAACGGGTAATAACTGAAGACGACCTCACAGCAGGAAAGTGAAATCAGACTGGCAGTGCATCCGTGAGTGGCATGATTAAAGACAAGACAAAAAGCAGGCTGCAGCAAAAGGTAACTAGTACTGAATTTGGGCAAGGTCAATATTTAGACAGTATTTCACTGCTTGAGGTGAAAGCTATAATTGCAGCTATGGCCAGAACAAAGAATGATTTAACAAAACTCCTAATTTCAGTTAATTCACCTATTCCTTTCTTTA
Source organism: Myiotriccus ornatus (assembly GCA_036023395.1). Taxonomy (NCBI): domain Eukaryota; kingdom Metazoa; phylum Chordata; class Aves; order Passeriformes; family Tyrannidae; genus Myiotriccus; species Myiotriccus ornatus. The sequence goes on along the minus strand of JAYRBT010000010.1, from coordinate 12,957,861 downwards.
CTTCTAGGTCATTCAGGTTAGTCAGCTACTGATAGATCCTTGGCTAGTGGAATCTAATAATCAGTAGATGTATTACAGGAACAGAAATAGAAAATAAAACAGTATTCCTGAATCCACTCTGTTTTCTGAAAACAGAGGATACACTGAACAAGAGTACCTCAGCTATTCTAGCCCAGAAGAACCCATGCAAATAGTAAAACATTCCAGAAAACCTCAGAACAGCTGTACTTTCATGTTTAGGGGGCTTACACAGGGAGAAAAATGCACTAGTTAACTTCTCCAAAAAATGTTCCTTTGGCAGTTATCCTCCGTTTAACCCTCCTTTAGCATCAACACAGGCTGGCCAGAGCCTTCACTTGAGGCAGACAGCAGGTGATGTACAAAGATGCAGCCTGAGCTTGTTTATAGAGAAATCATGCATGCCCCTCCCAATCTAAATTTATAGGATGTATGTTGTCTTTTCATCTTTTTCTTTATAAGCTCCTATTGGTTTTCCTCTTTTCTCCTTTCTTCCCTCATTCTTGTTGCCCAAGCCCAAAAGTTTATACAATTTTACTTTCTCCCCTCGCAGAGGGGTTAGTCTCCTACCACTGGAGTTACTCAGTTTTCTCCCTCCTCAGGCTCTTTACTTGATGTACAAAGGTTAGAAATTGAAAGCATGGAGTAAGAATCAATATATGTTTTCAAAGCAAGACTCAAGCTCTGCTATTAGATTTCTGTCTTAATTGTTTTCCTCCTGGTTTTGTTATGAGCAGCTTACTGTGATTAGACAATACAGTTTTTCTCAAATTAGGTAAAAAATATTCCCTCACCTATGGGCTTCCTAAAAAGTACTTCAAAGAAAAAGGGTTTAAAAACATATTGCCTTCAAATACATTTTATGATGCTGCTCCATGTTCTTAAACATACCATCAAAAAAAGCCACGTCATTACAGACAGCCATACATTGGCAAGGATTTGCACACAAATTTTCCTAGCACTAAAGTAAAGCTCGTGTAGCACCTTTGGGAGAGCACAGTACTACTTTTTCTGGGCTTCTGTGCAATTTTTTGCTTGAGAACCAAGACTGCACTTCCTTGAAGATGTGATATATGTGATATACTGATTCACAGTATCATAGCTTAGCTCCCCACAGCTGTAGCAGCTGCCTTTTTTTTTGCTGCCTCTGTGAATGGTCCTCAGGACCCACAAGGAACATCTCAGGACAGCAAAGAGAGTTCACCAATTAATTTTACTTCCACAATATAGCAATAAATTTTACTTTGGAAGAAAACAGGAAACAAGCTGTACAAATTTGGCAAACATCTATTTTGGTATCATTCTATTAAGTGTGCCACCTTCCAGACAAAGCACTAAGGACCATAGTAACCCATTTTTCCCTGGGTAATATAATACTTTCACACTGACATGGATTAAGGTGTCTGTGTTTGACCTTTCCTTCTCTTTGATTAACCCCTTAGTAACTCCCCAGTCTAATTGATTTTTACAAAAATCACGGATACTTTGCTTGTCTTTGTATCTGTTTTCTGAAATTTTCTGTTAATTCTCATAATAAGCTGCCCTTAACAGGAGTTTTGTGCAAGTGAAAGCACAACTGGGCCTCTATGTTTTCTGTGTTATACTTACTAACAGTTACAATGATACTAACTTCTCTTGGACTTAGCTGCATTAACATTTTAAAAGATTTTTTTGGTCTGAATAAACTCTTGTACTTTACCGGTTCCTCAGACTGGGTTTTTTTCCTTTCTGCCTTTGGTTCCCTTTTTCTGACCCTAATGAGCGATTCATTAAGCCTCCATGCTGATCCTTTGCTTTCAGTCTTTTAACTTTTCCCTTCAGGCTGTTCCTAACATTCTCATTTAAGGAAGAAAAGTCTTTTCTGAGGGGTACTGCTGTTGTGTGATATTTTCGCACTGTAAGGATGTCTAAGTTAATTATATACTAAGAAAAGTAATAAAGTGTCTTAGTCAGACACAATGAACCAAATCCTATTACAGATTGATGAATTTTGACGCGTGGAAGACAAAGCTTCCTCTGAACTAAGGTGTCGAAATCTAACATCCATTTTCTTGCACAGAAATCTACAGTACATTTGCCTTTGCTTGTACAGTAAGACAAATACTATTTTTCAGCATGAAGTCAAAAGAATAAAGGTGTTCAGTGCAAGGTTTGCTTTCCTCAGAGCCATAACACTGACTAGTGGGAAAATATATGGAAATCAAAAGCCATGGTATTGGAAAGGTAGTGATAAATATTCCATATTAGTTGGTTTAGTTAATGTGACAGATTCTTTAGTCGTACTGGTATATCTATGTCCACATAGACGTGGTGCATCTGCTCATGTGCTTATACGTGAGTTAATGTTTTCATTACTCAAAGCAAAAGATTCTGTTACTCACTGACCATATTGGTGGAAAGCAACAGGAATGGGATTCGTCAGAGAGTTTTAGAGAGGGAAAGTCTTTTAGGTAACAATATGCAACATGAGCTACTCTCAGCCAACTCATCTAACTTCCACTAGATTAGAAAGTGGAACACTTCTGTTTGACAGAAATCTCTCCATTTCTGGAGTAGAAGCAGAGAATTTTAAGTGTTTCTCTCCCACTTTCTCACATATTAACCATTATTGCAGATGAAGATAACTATATTGCTCTGCAAAGTGCATTTCTAGAGCTTGTTAATAATTAATTTACACTTGCCTTCTGTATTTGGGGGGGAGGAGGGGGGTTAGGGTGGGGAATATCATGTAAAAAAAAAAAAAGTACATCCTGCAGAACAGACTGCACATTAAGCCTGTAAAGCTCTTGGGTGCATCATGGCCCCAGCCTGGTAATTTAGCTTAATGGCAGGAAAATGTTCTTTTGAGGATTACCATAGAGATAAGGCTTCATACACAGCAGAATGTTGCCATGTACATCAAAATGCTACTGATTTGCTTTACAACTTTGGGCAAATCTATGTATGTAAGCTCTCATGTGGCACCTTTCTTACTGCTTTACAAGAAAGTACAGAAAGGCAGTTCCTGGTACCAGGAAAGTGGAAGTAAAGTTATTTTGCAGAGTTTGTTGCTCATCACGTTATTATCTCACCTTTAACTAAGGAAAGTTTTTGAGGAATGTAAACTGGATACACAATGTTAACTTTTGCCTCTGCATCTTCTGGCTTACCAGAAGAGTTACATGGCTCTAAGAGAGTGGCAAATGACACTGTGGTCTCTAAATAAAGTAAACTACCAGGACAAAGCAAGGAAGCCTCTCTTTGGACTAACTGGAAGTTCCACAAAGTGGTCCTATCACCTCCCAGCTTTGTCTACAATGTTATTAGCTGTGTCCCTTACCCTTCTTCCTAGAAACATCTTTGCCTAGAGGAAGCAACAGAAACGTAATTAAAACATCACTTTTGGTAGATTTATACTAGTAACACCACTGATTGAGTTTTCACAGTAAAGCTGTAAAACAGATAAAGGCCAAAGATGCAGAAAAATTATTTTCTCCCAGAAGTAGGTGGCTTGGTTCATGAGGAAGCAATTGCAGCTTTGGCCTTTCCTTTCCATTTTCTGTTGTGATCTCTGCCAGCAACAGAGAAGGTGCCGACAGTGATTACATATTGCTGTGGGCATGTCACTCGTGCATTAACCATTTTAGAACACTATAATTTCTAATTCAGATGCATGAAATCCCTTTTTCTGCCAAATTATTAAAAACTGCAATTATAACCAAGAGTTTAAACTTGTATAAATTTACCTGTTTTTATCCAGAGGCTGGTAAGCATATACTCACTGACCTCACCTAGTATCCTTCCTAAGCTGGGATTGTAATACCCTTCTTACAGCCAGTCCTTATCTGGCTATGCTGATTTGGATTCTTTTTTCTACCTCCCTATTATTATACTTATTTTCCATCCACTAATGACATATGACCATTTTATTATTTTTACATTCTTAACAGAATTTAAGAGATGTTTTATCCTTTACCATATTTTATTTCTTCCTGGACCAAAAAGCAAAAGCAGCCCAGGTTTCATTTCACACACATTACATGGCAGTACAGCTATCCATTATAAACCAAAAGATAGAACTATTTACCCTTGTCATGGACTCGTCTCAGTTAATAAAAGCTGAGAGTCTTCCTGGTGGGAGTCAGGGGAGTCTAAAGAAGTGAACAGTGTACCCATTACTTCTCACAGCTGCCTGTGAGAGTAGCACCACGTTCCTGTAGAAGAAGAATCTGTGTTGCAGAAATTGCTCTGGTCAACAGCCATGTTAAGTGATCCACATTTCTAATATATTAGTTTTCAAATTAAAATACAACACTGTTTTAGAATTTTATATGCTGCAAAAACTGTGAGAAGGAGCCCATACATACACATATTCTGACATGTCCTGGAGTCAGTATCAGGATAACAGTTTGCAAGCAAGGCTTCCCATGAGTCACCTTGGGACCTCCAGGTTATGTCTAGAGCTGCAGCTATTGTCTATAAATTCAGATACTGTTAAAACCAGCAAAACAACAAGCTAATTGCCTAGATGTCTCTCTGTGCTGCTCAGAACATTGTCTCTTCCTTAAACAGCAATAGCAGAGAAAGCCTTTGTCTTGCATTCATAGCAATTTATGCAAGTAGCCTTTATTCCTCCCAAAAGTCCACTCTCTAGGCGATAACTGCCTTCTACTGGACCAGGGCAACCATTGACTAAGAAGATCTGGACAGTGAAACTTAAAAATTCTTTCAGTGTTGGATTCACAGACATTCATTTCAGCAAGAAATAAGAATGATCAGAGTCCAGTGGTACTCAAAACAGCAGAGAAAATGTCTTGGAACCCCTTATTAAGCTTTGCACACTTGAAATCACAGTAATATAATAGTATTTCTTCTACAAGTTGGGAAGGAAGAACAGTTGTTGTTACTGCTATTTTTTGCATACTGAAGGAGGCACCCACAAGCTCCTGTGGAGAGGACAGGTTAACAGATACATGAAATGTCCAGGAAGTCAAATTGTGATTTTATATATGATCTGAAAGGAAGTGAGATACCTCACTCATTGCATTTGATCTCTGTTGTTAGAAGCAGGCATGACAAGGTTTGCATTCAGCAGTGCTTTTTATTGCAGTAAGGGTTTTTTTTCTCTCTTGCCTCTCCACAGAGTTTTTAATATAAGGCTGGATCACGCCCAGAATTGATGTACATTCCCTTACTTCTGGCATTCGAGGATTTCACAGTAGAAGCTTATGGTTCAGTCCTTATGGAAACAATGGTGCCAGTGGGAATTTTAGCTGTGTCCAGAAAAGTGTAGGATGTGCAATGTGGTGTAATTAAAACAAAAATGAAACAGAAAAACAACACCCCAAAAAACCAACCAAACAAAAAGAAACAAACAAAAACCCCACATACAACTTTAAAACTTCTTATTCCATGAAACTAAGCTATCAGAATAGAAACTTAAAAATTCATCAGATTATTTCACTTGCACTTAACAAATCTGAACTTGATTTCTCTCTTTTATTAAAAATGATCACATGGGGCACACTATATTTTATATAGGCAATTCCAACTGCAATAACGGAAATGTGTTAATCCATTCATTTACTATCACTCAGAGAAAGTAACCGTGCAGCACTAATCTCATTTTTATTTGTTCTGGGACTTGATGGCTTAATTCTTGTTAACTATTGACTCTTTCAGGTACTTTCAAATACCCTAAAGATACTTCATAACCAGGTATCAAATCTGAAGTTATGAACATGCAGTAAGATGTACACGCATACTAAAATAATAGTTAGCATTGTGCTCTTATTCAAAAATCTTTCCATGTTAATGTGGAAAACCCTAGAAATTCTAGTCCTACCTTGATCTGAAATAGCTTTATATTTTCTTTCCTGGCATCTAATGTGCAGTAAATGACATTGTTAGTGATATGAGGAAATGACACGTCCCTGAGAAGCAGACATTAGGTTAGCCTCCTGATTATTGATCATTTTTATCTTCCAGAACAGTTAATGGCTAGAACAGAGATGCAAAGATCCATTCTGGATTGATGATGGTAGGTAGTTAATGCCCTTGTTTCAAAGTCTTAATACGTCTAAGTGTCTTCAAGTCTCTTTTAGAAATAAGGGCAATTCTTTACCCTGTGGTATAAACAAGAGCAGGGACTGCCTCCTGCTATAACAACTAATTTTCATATTTAAAAAGTAGTTCAGCCATAGGTTTACTAACCTAGATAAGGAAAAGGGATCTTCATTCCTGTCAAGATAGAGCGTCCAAGGTGACAGGACATGTTGAGATTCGTCTTTCAGACATCTTTTCTGAAGCTTAGCATTTTGATGCTTAATTTCAGTTTAGTACTGAAATAGAAGTATTAATCTAGAAATATATTTTACTTTATTTAAGTATCTTTTCAGTTTTAAGCTACTGTTCTCTGGATAATTTCATATTCACATGTCTTAAAGTTTTACAATACATAAGATGTATTAAACACCAGAGAGTTTGTAACACATTCATGCAGCCTTGGTCAAAGAAAGAAAACATTATCTCTAATGGATAAAAGTGAAAGAAAGAGACGAGAAAATTAGGTAGAAAAGTCTAAAAGACCTGGAGTATCATGTACACTGTCAAGCCAGAGCCAGTAATGTCTAAAACCACCGCATCACTGATCTTCCACAAGAGATTAAAAATGCTGACAGTGTTTTAGAGTACAGTTCTACATGTACTGAACCCAAGAATGTTTTCCCCACCCTTAATAGCAGAGAAAATAAAATTATGTGTGTATAGAGGAGATCAGTGTTTACTTTGAAACCTAAAGCTAGAGAATTCTAAAAATTATCTAAATTTATAAACTAAAAGAATTAGACTTACTCTAAACCAAAAGACTTTTGGCTAACTATAGTGAGTGCCCTGTGGATCTGTCAGTCAAGGAATTTTGTACAAAAGAACCCCTTAATCACTGCTATACTAGCATTTGCTAACCCACTTCAGTTCTAGTGAGACTGAGAAACTCTAGTGAAGTTGAGCAATCCTTTCTTGGCATTAATATCTGCGAGTAAAATTTTATAGAAATATGTAGATCAGGATTTCCGAACTCCTTGGAAAAAAACCCTATACACGAGGAGGGAATTGGTATAGTTAGCTTTGTTCAAAGAGCTAAGGAGTAGGAAGAAATGTTTCAAATGTTTCTGGACTCTCTAAGTACCATGAGAGTATATGCAAACAATAATCCAAACTTTCCCCGCTACTGCCACTGCTGACATTATAACAGTGTGTTATGACACTGTAGGCTGTTAAAAAGGACAGAAAAATTGTCACATATTACACTGTAGTATATTAGGATTTAATGTCCCCAAAATGTACTTGGAAAATTTTATTCATCACTCCACAGCCCCATAAATTAGTGTTTTAGAAGTGGTCTTTTACTTACGCCAATTTTTGCCTCATCAGTTTCTAATGCAAAATGTGTAAGTGTGCAAGATTAGATCTCTTTATTCTTTGTTTTAAATCTAACCAACTGCTTGCTGGTTTTCTATCTCTATATATCCCTTCTATTCTTTCTAAGTGCTCCTGTTTTTAGCAGCTTCAAGATATAAACGTTGTATGCTTGCACCCAAACATCCCTTAAGTGCATAGAGATACACTGACCCTGTATAACCCCTTGGACATAAATATCAGTCTTACTTATCTGGCACAGAACAATAGAGTACATTTTTTGGTTCTAATTTGGTCATCTACTATTTTCAATAAAATAAATGTCATCATAACAGTGACAGCCTTTCTTCTCTATCTGATTTAAAAGCTGTTTGTCCTTACTAGCATTAGGGAAATATTCAGGTAAATCAATAGTTAGAAACAGAAAAACACCATTATGCACTGACGCTGTTCAAAGGGATAATGACAAACCCAAGTGTATTAGTAAAAGTGGGGGTGAGGGGTGGTGTAAAACATGTTAAATATGCTTTCATTTTCGAATTATTAAATTATTTGCAATTTGTGAAATACGCGCACCGTTTGGATAACAAAATGTGTATGCTCATATTACCTTTCAATTTCCAAAAATCCCTTAAATTGCTTTTAAAAAAAAGTAGTTCTGAAGTATCAATTGCAACAATAAAATATCTTCCTTCAAAACTGGCTGATATTTGGAAAAAGACTTGTATGATTAACAACATGCCTAGTTAGTTTTAAAATAATCTTTTAGATAAATGAGTAGGTGTTGCTACTTTTCCGTCTGCATTGTTAAAGTAAACTATTGTTTTCATCTCTTTGAAAATACTCTTCTTAATTTGTCTTGGAAACTTTAGAGAATTTAAGATGCATATGTCTTTGAAAAAATAAGTTATCAGGATCTTATTCTGTGACTTACAAGTGCAAGAATTGGACTGAAGGTTAGCAAAAGCAGGAATTTGCTAGAATAGAGGAAATTAGATATAAACTAGAAAATAGTAAAATGAACTGAAAGTAGTTCACCCTGGTATATTATATTTACAGAAATGCAGTAGTTCAATTATAGGTATTTTGCATTGTGTTTGCATCTTAAATAATCTTGAAAGAAGGGGTACTTTGAAAACTGATGGCACTCGAGTACAAAATATATCGATTTTCTTATTTTAAGGTAGGAAATACAGACCTCTAGTGGTCGAAATCTGTAGCATATGGGTTAAACTTCAAAGCACTTTAAATGCCACTGTGCTTCACTCTGTTATTTACCTTTGCATTTTCTTCCCCCATAATCATTCGAAATCACTCTTACACCCAATTCTACTGTTCAGAAATGCCACAAGGGCTGATTTTTCCCAGAGGAAAAAGGCCTTTCATCTGTCCCTTTTTCACATAAATGTTATGACGGAAACTGAGTAGTTGAAAGATACTTGGGAAGTCAAGGGAAAATTTATGAAAGTAGTCTAGGAGAACAAACAGAAGAGAGATGTTGATTCTTTCCAGAATAAACTCTGAAGCCATCATGCAGAAGGACAGACTCCTTTGAAGTGTGCTGGAGGAAATAAATAAATAAATAGATAAATAAATAAATACAGAGAGGTTCTTACAGAGAAGGTCAGAATACATAAACAATTCACATTTACAAGGTAACAGTAACTGATCCTCTGCTAGCACAGTTTAGGTTTTGATGTACAGAAGAACCAGATCCTAGAAGGATGACGGGGAGTTTATTTTCCATCTATATAGAGCTAGCACAAGTGAAGCAGGCCAGCTTCAGTGTTTGCAAGGGGAAGGCACAAAGAATCCACATATAGGTTAGAGAATTAAAAAGATAAATACTTTTAAATAAATTTTAAAAGCAAACACCACAAAATTAACAGCAATTTCAACAGACTGGCAGCTGCCTCTTGAGGAACTGACCAGGAGAACAGCTGTTAAATGGAAATGCATAGGCCACTACAAGGTTCTGCAAGTTCTGTTTGTTCTCATGTCAGACCCCCTCCTGATCCAAAATTGCAAAAGCAACAGCCAGCTTGACAGCCACTAACACAGACCTTTTGAGGTTTGCTTTCTGTTCTTGGTGTTGATGAACTGATGAACAGTGTCTGGTGTTGTACTACCTATCACAGTTCCTTTCCAGTAATCTTTCAATTTTTTGTCATTTACCATGAAGTCAGATGCTGACCCCTGTGGAAGATGGTGGCAGTGATGACAAGAGCACACTGTAATGCCACCATGGTTTGAATTACATACCTTTGTTCGCATTTCTCTTTCCCTTCACAGTTCACTTGTCAACTCTGGATTAAAAATATTTAGGAAAGCCATGAGTGGGGAATGCAGACTATTAGTACTAGCAAAAGAAATAAGAGCTAGGAGAAAGGTAAATGCATGACTTCCAAGTGGTAATGCTCAGGAACTCCAGGAAAGCAGAAAAGGTGCTCAAGTATGTGTGTGAATTAGAAATAGCTATATTCACCAAGGCCATGAGCATAAAGGGTTTTTTTCTGATGGATAGGGAAAAACCCCCAAAAGACTGCAATAAAGGATGTGTGTCATTACTTTCTCAGCTATTAGAAAATTGAGATAGGATAAATTAGGAAACGGGGGGACTAAACGCTCAAGATAAAGTTTATACCACCAGAAATAAACATAACTAATATACTGAACGTATTGTTCTAAACATTTTTCATTCTCTCTTTTCCCTGTGCAATAATTTTATATAAAAATTAAATACAGCATCCTATTAAACACGGAAATATCTTCTCATTTGTAAGAAAAGCAAATAACCCACCTACCTTCAGAACTAAAAAAAAGCTCACATTACCTAATGATAAGGTGGCTAAACTGTGGCAGGGTTGGTCAGCCTGAGTTTATTTAATCTTTGTCAAAGCAAATATCAATAACACATTCTTGTTTAAAATCTGACTTGGGGCACCTGCTTACCTATTTATAGCTAACGAAGTTCTCACAGAAAGCCACAGTCAGTTCTGTCTTATCTTTCAGTGGGCAAAGAGCTGTTTACCTTGCATAAACCCAGCATTCCTTGTTTCCACAGGCAGTTTAATTAGGATGCATGTTCAGAACAGAAGCAAGTGGAAAGGAGTGGTAAATGATAGTTGGTAGAGTAGTCTGAAGCTTTTCATTATCAGTGACATATTATAATCATTGTAATTAAAAAAGATAAAAGGTCAAACAGGACAGTAACATACAACAGGGGTTTGCTGTTCACCAGATAATTTGTTTTAGATCGATGTCACCACACCACTCACAGTCGCATCAATTCAATCCTCTTGGAAAATGCTCCTTGTGTATCAGCCTTAAAATGATCCAATTATCATTATGTTAACACAGGTCATTTGAGATTCTTTACATGGAATTATCAATGTGCACAATTTCAATACTTGCATTTAACTGGCCAGTGCATTTAACCTGCTCTGGGGAATTCTGGCAGCATAAAGCTGTACCAGCCATCTATTTTGGTAATGATTTTAAAGAATCTGCAGTTCCTTCCATGTAGAAGTATCTGCTTTGCATAAAATACATACAACCATGATCCTGGGACAAGGAGGTGAACTGTGGCAAGTGAGAAAAACAGTAAAAATGATGGTGGCATGGAAAAGAAATCATTGTCTATAAGGAATTCACATTACCACTGCAGCCCTCGCTCACCACTCAGCACTGCCATGGGCATATTGCTTCCAAAACAAACTACCTTCTCCTATGTTGAAGCTTTTCCTAATGCTCTGAAATTACAGTTGTGCTCAAGGACACAGGTCTACTTGAGGATAGCTCTGAAACTTTAAATTTAAATAAAAAAAAAAATCAGTTCAGGATTAGCAGTGCCTTCTTTACTTTGCTTCACATAAAAGGTTCCTACGAGGTTCATTCTCACAGAAACATTCAAACTGTTTTCAGATGTACATATGGCTACCCATACGTGTTTACCCAAAAACAACCACATTATGTATTTCTGCTTTCCTTTCATTTTCTGCAAATACTGATGAATTTATTTCATTTATTCATTGTTATTCCTTAGTGTAATGTAAAACTGGTAACATACCAAACACATCATTTGCACAATTCCACTGACTTCAGTGTTACACCTTTAATTCCAGAAGGGTTACACAGTCTTATGCAGGTAGATCAAGATATCATACTATTTCTTGACTAATTCCTGATTCTTCACAGGGATTGTTCTGCCTTTTTTACTTTCCAAGAGTTACAGAATAAACTCAGGGAATTCAGTACCTCAGAGTGCCAGACACAAGTTTCCCAACACAGTTATTTTTTTGTTTATTTTAACACATTTCTGAAAATGTAATATAATCACTGTTCCACTTTCTTGAAAGAACATATGCTGTTAATTAGCATCAACTAAAGCTCCTACTGACATGGAACAGTACAGGTCACCATGTGGGTAGAAAAGGGAATTTGGAAGCAAAACAAAAACCTACACTAAAGGGGTGTATGAAGCAACCACGAGAAAATTACCTTGGCATCTACCATTGCACAGAGTCAACCCCATCCAACAGGGAATGTTCACAATCAGCTACGTTTGTCTTAGACACTGAATCTGTCACTTAGTACACACAGACCAGGATATTCTTGCCATATAGTATCAGTGACTTGTTAATCTAGTCACAGGCAAAGGTCTTGCTCAGCCTTAATTAGGCCCTGATCTACTTTATTGCAAGTTGAACTTGCAGTGGTGATTTTTGCACTACAGCTTCATACTGCAAAGTTCTGGGCTGTAATTTTAGTGGGTATATAAGTGAGCAAAGGCTGTAAGTGAACACAGAGCACCAGCATGTAGCTGAGGCAAGTCAAATATTGCCAGACCTTGGTGTTGCATAACATATCAGTTATTGTCTGATATGAAGAAAAAAATTAGTTTTTTTTTTTTTTTCTTCTTGGACTATTTCACAACCAAGGGATGAGATAAGAGGATTTATCTTGAAATCTTTTTATTGTGGTTTCCCTGTCCTAGGGTAGCCTGACCTTCTACAGAGCCAAACACAATGTATTCAAGACTTGGCACAGTTTGAAAGCCAAGTTTTGCTCAGGCTGTACTACAGTGCCACATGTGATGAGAATGACCCCCCCCCCCTTTAATGTGTTGTCTTTATTTGCTTGACTTTTTAATTTCTTAAACAGTGCAAAAATAGCTGATGTAATTTTGAGGCATCTACAGCAACTGAGGAAACAAGGCTCACAGATTCACAGAATGAACTGGAGAGACTGGGGAAGTGTTGCATGGCACATCTTTATGAAGGCTTTATTAGCTGCATTTCACTAGTTATTCCAAACTTGACAGAATTAATCAAGAACCTGAATATTGAATTGCCCCCCTAGCTTATCAAGGCAAACACATAACAGAACATGAGCTAAGACAGAAATATAACAAGTCTTTTAAAAGCTAACAGAGCCAAAGGGTGACCTCACTCACAAGATGCTGCCTGCAACCTGTATTCTGGGTTCAGTTCCTGGCTCCACCTTAGACTTCCTCTGTGGGCTTTGCTGAAACATTTTTATGCCTCACTTCCCTATTAAAAACACAGTCCACTTGGAGTAAGATTTGTCTTCTAACGAGAGCAAGTCAAACATTAAACACAGTAGCATTCTGGACTTAACAGGAATGTCAGTGCTGAATCACTCAAATAATGAGCAGCCCCTGTAACAACGTAGCTGGTGTATCCCTAACAATGGGCATCTCTTCTTTCCAAAAGCATCTGTGCTGCCTGAGGTCTTCGAGTGTGTCTATTTAGCTATGTAAAAGTGACTTACACTCATAAGGGTTTTGTTCACTGTTTGAGATTTGTTTTGGTTTGGTTTTAAAGCCAAAGTATTTCAGTTGATCTTTGCCTGAAGCAGCACAAGTTGGGTTTGGCTGACAGCTGTCAGGAACCTGCAAACAGCAATAAACTCTGTGATAATAACTATTAATTTTTAAAATTTTTTTTAAATATCCACTATTTTTGAGGGAGGACTATCTGGAGACTTTGGAAAATATTTAGTATCAGAGTCAGTTATACCATATGACCTGCTCTCTAAAGTCATAAGTCATTAAATAAGGAAATGATTCTTGCAGAAAACACAGGTCCTGGCAAACCCAACAGGTGCCATGTAAAGGAGATTACGTACCATTGCTGTACCCTTAATATGGTCCAGAAATAGAACTTCAACTTTTGGATACATAAATATGTCAGTAACTGAAGAAGTAATATGAACTGTTGTTCCCCCTTGCACCCTTCTTAAACTCTTTTTACAGTTGTTAATGTGCTGTGCATTAGCACACGTCTGGATTTTCATGGATTTTTCCCCCCCCCCCCCATTAGTAGTTAAATACCATAGTTCCAAGCCAGATGGAGAGCTAGGTAACCTCTGAATATTTAAGGTATTTACAGTACAACAGAGTATTAGGCTGCGTGAGTGTTTTCGTCTTTCTCTGTGATACAAAAATTGTCTCAAAGAATTATGTATAGAAAAAATTTCTAGTGATTCACCTCAGAGATACAAATGAGTAATCTAAATTCACTTATTTTCTTAATGCATTACACTCTGTATTTACATAATTAATTAGTATTCAGAGTGCTTAAGTTTAGTTTCTGAGATATAGGAATAACTTTGCTCATTAGATATGTTGCCTATTTATGGAAAGAAAATAACCTAAAGACTCCTCTGAATTTATAGTTATCTGCTATTTTCAGTCTGTCATTACTTTTGACATATGTTCACTAACCAGTATTATTTTAAATTTGGCTTTGTTAATTGAAAGAAGTTTGTTAGATTTCATTTGTATTAAAAAGGACCTAACATTGTTCATCTAACTCCCAACATTCTTACCTCTGTATTATTGTGCAAAGTCTGTATTAAAACAGGAATTGGTTGAGAAAACACTTGAAGATGGCTTATTTTTCAATTCCAAGGCTGACACATTGTGTCAGACACAAACCCTTGATATTTAATTGAAACTTATAAAAAATTTAATCCCTATCATGAGTACTACTTTCTTCATCTTTTCCCCTCCTAGGTGTGAGCTTCATACTTTATCCCTGAAACTAGGTAACAGCTGAAGAGATCAAAATGATTCCAAATTACTCCACTGAAGAAACTGTTAAAAGAATCCACGTCGACTGCCCTGTTTCAGGGAGGCACAGTTACATCTACATTATGGTTCCAACTGTCTACAGCATCATCTTCATCATAGGCATATTTGGGAACAGCCTGGTCGTTATTGTCATCTACTGCTACATGAAATTAAAAACAGTGGCCAGCATCTTTCTTCTAAACCTGGCACTGGCTGACTTGTGCTTTTTAATAACTCTGCCCCTCTGGGCAGCCTACACAGCCATGGAGTACCAGTGGCCTTTTGGCAACTGTCTGTGTAAGTTGGCGTCAGCGGGGATAAGTTTCAACCTCTATGCCAGCGTGTTCCTGCTCACGTGCCTCAGCATCGACCGGTACCTGGCCATAGTGCACCCGGTGAAGTCCCGAATCCGCCGTACCATGTTTGTGGCCAGGATAACCTGCATTGCCATCTGGTTCCTCGCCGGTGTGGCCAGTCTGCCCGTCATCATCCACCGCAACATCTTCTTTGCTGAGAACTTGAACATGACAGTCTGTGGCTTTCGGTATGACAACAATAACACGACACTCCGGGTCGGCTTAGGTTTGTCCAAAAATTTGCTGGGCTTTTTAATTCCTTTTCTGATCATATTAACGAGCTACACCTTAATTTGGAAGACCTTGAAGGAGGCATATCAAATTCAGAAAAATAAGACTAGAAATGATGATATTTTTAAGATGATTGTGGCAATAGTGTTTTTCTTCTTCTTTTCCTGGATTCCTCATCAAGTGTTCACTTTTCTGGATGTGTTAATTCAGTTACATGTAATAACAGACTGCAAAATCACCGATATTGTGGACACGGCTATGCCCTTCACCATTTGTATTGCCTACTTTAACAACTGTCTGAATCCCTTCTTTTATGTTTTTTTTGGAAAAAACTTTAAAAAATACTTCCTTCAGCTAATTAAATACATTCCACCAAATGTCAGCACACACCCAAGCCTAACAACAAAAATGAGCTCCCTCTCATATCGGCCAACAGAGAACATACGTTTGCACACTAAGAAAACTGCTGGGCCTTTTGACACCGATTGATGCATTTTGCAATACACTTGCTTTGAACAACCTTGTGTACGAAGCAGCAAGAATGACAAGACTCATCTGCAGTCCTGAACATCACAGCTTACTGCTCATTACAGAGACATTAGATCATCTTAGAGAAATCAGACTGTAAAGGTTTAGCAGTTGCCTTCCATTTTACACCGTGAAGAGGACTGCTTGGTTTTCATTTTGTTTTTCTTTACTGAAAGCAACATAAATGGTGGACAGGCATGTCAGAGTTCCTGCCAGCATCCTGCTGTTTACTCAGAACTACAAAAGAAGGGTACAGAAAACTCCTATCTTAAGTTCAGAGGTGTTTTAAAAGGAAAAACTTGTATAAATTATATGAAATACAAAGAAGCTGTTTTGCATATATGTGAGCTATTTTGTTCATGGAGTTGGTGGAGCTATGTTGCTTGTTGGTGTTTTTTAATGACATAAATGTCCTATCTTCATATTTATAATATATTTTCAAATATATTCTATATATAGAGGCCCAATTTTAAACTCAAATGGAAATTTAACGTCCTTGAAATTGGTCTCATTCTGATTTATGCTACTATTTTTCTCTTTTTTTTTAAATGGTATTTTTTCATGATATTATATGCAATAAAATGCAGATTTATTTATTAAATATAGAGGAAATATATTTTTAGACTTATATTCCTACTCATACATTTCAAACATTGCTTCAGAAATGTACATTTATATCCCAGTATGTACTTTTATAGTAGTTTAAAAAATAACCATATGTGCGTGCACACAAAAATGGGGTTCACTCAGCCTTCCCTCCTGATAAGCTACACTGTCTTTGAAGAACATTACATACAGAGGGAGTTAACTCCATAGTCAGTATGACCAAAAGTAAAATTCTGTATTTGAAAACATGAGTTCTGGGAAAGAGCTGATCAGAAAACTTCAAACTATTTTTGTATAAGAACCGAGGTGTTCAGTGAGAGAAATGACCAAATAATCAAATCTACTTAGTTTTTCAAATTCCTACACATTTAGTAAACTCACATTCTGAGAAGCAAAAACATGACAAGGCTAATATATCAGTTTAACTAATAACACTCTTAGTCCCATTACAAAACATCCAAGATCAAACTTTACTCTTGGCTTCTATGGAGTTTCTCTCCTTTTATACAAAACTATGCCTAGAGTATTTGCTCCCTGTACAACCTTTTTTATGTGTATGGGAAAATTCAAATTTATTCTAGCATAAATCAGAACTAAAATCTGGCTCAAGCTCTCAGCACAAATTGGGGGGGAAGGTGATAATCACTGTAGGAAGTTTCAACTAATGATGTCCTCACATGTCCTTTTTACCTCAAATAATGAGCTCCAGATAATATTTATTTTTGATTGACACCCATTTAATGTCTTCAAAGATAAAGTTCATAAATACTTTTTGACATTACAAAACTTGAGAAAAATTCCAAAATTGTACGTATATCATGTAGGCAATTACATGGCCCTTGAGAATTTGCAGTATTTATAATCTTCAAAATTCTAATCTACTGTGGGTCTGCCTCAAGTAACAAGTGCTTGGAGTATCCATGTTTTCTGATCAGCAAAATCAAAACACAACAACAACAAAAAAGTTATTTCTGTAGTTTAAAAATTTTAAGAAAAAACCGGACTACATCCAGGTCTAGGAATCTTAGTTCTCTTTCATTCACTTACTTTAAAGAAAGTTTTTTTCAGTTTTGCCTTTGTTCTTCTAGCTGCAAAATGGGAACAGTATCTTTGTCTACTCATATATGTCACAAGGCATGGTGAGCAGTCTCTGTACAGCTATAATTCAGTGTGCTGTGCTTGCCACCTGCTGGATGCAGCCGCAAATGTTTTTCATCTCTAAAGTTGTTATAGGGAGAGACAGCAACATTTCCCTGCCACCTGATGGATCTGGAGATCCTTAGCTGTGGCAAAAATTCTGTAGAAATTAAGTACAAACCTGCCCATCTGAGAGACAGTTAACTTCCTTGACAGAGTCTAAGCAAGCATTTCCTCATCACCTGCTCATCCCTTTGCTCACTGAAACCCAATGTCCCCAGTGCCTACAACAGGGAGCTCGTTTGCGAAATATTGATTGCATTACTACAAGAGCCATCTCAAAGAGAAGAAATAAAAATCAAAGCCATTGGTTACTGATTTTGATCATTTCATGCCAGATGCTGCATTTTCGGAAGACTGGGTATCTTAGGCTGCTGGTGCCACCTGTGTTATGGGAAGAAGCACGAGGCTGGGTTGCTGCAGGAAAGTTAGAAAGGGATTGCAGCTGGTGTGCTTTGAGGGCAAGACTGACCTTGAATCAATAGGCAAAGAAAGTGGAAGGCAAAGCTGCTGTTAAGTAATGCTGGGAATTTTTTGTTCTACTAAGTAGGAAATCAGCTGCCAAGTATAGTGGATTCTAGTTTAGTGTTTCCTTAACAGAAAAAAAGGTAAATCAACAAATACTAAAAAGCATCCAGAGATAAAACTGTCCATGAACTCTAACTGGGTAGCGCCAGGAAGCAAACTTTTGGAGCACAGAGTTACTTTGTACAGCCACCTCCTGCAGTTCCAGGCATCCCAAACTGACAGCTAATAGAAGAGCTCCCCTATCCCTAAGGACACCCTCACCACTTCCATCATGTATCCAGCTGCAACTGACGGAGGAGCTGAGAAACACATTGTTGCTGAGCCCTTAACTCCCCTGCCCACCCATGAGCTGAAAATGCCGTGCTGGACCCTGTGCATGGGGCATTGGAGAGCACGGGGGAGGCAGAGAGAATGGTCTGGCGTTTGCTCTGGACCCTTGGCTACATGGTCCCTACTGAAGTGCACGTAGGAGATGGCAAGAATATCCTTTGATTCAAGATGCTGTCTGGTACCAACAGAGAAGAAGGGAGTAAGATTTGGCTGTGTATGACTTTGCCAGCTTTGGGAAACTCTGGGTTGAGCCTTCTTAATATCAAAACAGAACTAGCTGTAGACGTTTGAGAAAAAACTCCCATTATCTTAAAGTACAGAAAATTAATTAAGATGCAATAGTATGCTGTTATTTTTTAAAAGGATTATCCACAATGCTTTTCATTCTCAGGATGACTAAAGTAAAATAGTTGACAGACTTAGTCTATCCCTGTGCTCTCCTGGTGCAAGCTACTCAAGTCACTACTAATGGGGACAGCATATAGACCTAAGTACAGGCATCACAACTCCTGCCACAATGATATTCTGTTGATTTATTTGAATGAACTTTGTTTTCTGCTGAATAATTACTATTTGATATACACATTTGACATGCACATGCATAATATTTATTTCTATTTATTGTGCAATAGTGCTTTATATGACTCATGTTTCATGCTCTGCTCTCTACTTGCTTGTCCACTATATAACCATCCTAAATCAAACTATATAATCCACACTGATTAGCCAAAATTCCAACAAAACCATAAGAGATACAGTGGGAATTAATCTGGCTTCTTGCTGTAACAATTTCTTCATGTTTACATTGTTAACCAACAGGCTGCAGAGTAAGCACAAGGCCAAAAGTCCTTTACCAGCATGACTATTTAGCTGATAGTTTCCACTGTCTACTTGAAATTGTGACAGCAGCAGAGGATACAGTAGGATTCCCAGGTTTGGTTTAGTTTTGCTTGAATAGCTTCAGCAAAGGTTTCTCTTACTGATCTCATTTTTAGGTATACCAAATTGCAAGTATTCCCAGGGAGATATTTGCCACTGAAAGGAGAAACAAATACTTGGGAGAGGGTGGTAGGAAGCCTAAAGCAGGGATTTTGGATATACTATGTGTTAAATGTAAATATTTATTTTTATTTTTGCAACAGATTGGAGGCGGGAGGAGGGCACAAAAAAAAAAAAAAAAATCTTTCAGTTTAGGTAAATCTTCCAGAAAGTTTTGAGGGGTTCTTTTTAAGTTTCCTAATAACATCCTGCACAGTTTGGAACATGTCCCACCATTCCTACACTGCTCACAAAGTCAGGCTCTCCAGATCTGCTCTTCTGCATCACATTACAGGCTTGGCCAGACCATCATCCCACCAGCTTGTGCAAAGTAGACGCTGCTTTATCAGTTACTGAGTCCACCTCAACAGCGACCTCACAACCAAGGCTGAACTAACAAATCCTCAGTGTTAACAGCAAAGCCATCAAGCTTATTGTCACCAGAGAGCTCTGCAGATGTGACTGGGCACTGCAGGGATAGGCACAGACCATGTCTGAGAACAGCACTGTGAGATCTTTTTAGAGGACTAGTGCCATGGCCTGCAGCTTTGTACTGCAGTAATTTAAGTAACAAAACTAGGTTTTATTTTCTTTTCAATATTTTTGTGCAGTTGTAATTTGTGAAGTGGTGGATGTTAACGTTTTCTGTTTCAATAGGGATAGTTTTCCATTGTAGAAGTTTACTACAATTATAAAACAACTTTTATTGTCTGAAGTATTACTAAAAACATACATGTCATCAATAAATGTGTTTGTGAAAACCATCTCCACTGCTGTGTTAGACCACTCAAAGCAAAGGGATAGGTTTCTGTATTGCTGTACTACACTATTATCAGTGTACCCATAGCTATATATATCTCTCTCTTAGGTAATATCATCCTCAGCAAAGTATTTCTATTTAATGCTGTAATATTTTATACCAGTATTCCTCATTCCTTTTAATCCAAATTCTAACCCAGCTCTCCCTAAAATCTTTGAGATTAACAGGATGTGTCTGCAACTCATAGTGGAAAGGATACCAAGCTAGTTCCAAATTCATTTCTGTTTCCCAGAACTAAGTTAATCAAGTTTCCTTGGAGTGGAGACTTAACAAATTGCTATTTTTCTTACATACAAGTTAGAGTTTAAAGCCAAATTTAGGCTTAACCTTTTAGAAGCTAAATTGAATTTTAGAGACAGATTTAGCTAGAATATTGTGTTAAATACAGGATCACATTACATTATAAATAATAGCCCTTTTCAAGCCAGACTCAGTTTGCCTGTAACTGAGAATTCAGTGTAAATATATCCATTTACTTCGAATATAAGCAGTGCCACATTGTACAGTGACTTCAGTGGAAACTGGATCAGGTTCCAGCAAGAGAACTGGTGCTCACCCCACCTCACACTCTGTCTTAAAGTGTCACACACTAGAAAAAAAAAAAAAAAACAGCTAAAAGATGGGCATGTGAAATTCTTATAGCTTATCTACTGAATAACTTATTTTCCATGTATTTTAGTTATTCCTCAGCTTTGTGTATTGGCAGCTTTATGTACTGGCAGTGCTGTTAGTCTACAATCAAGCACAGGCCCTGGTGCAGGAGGAGAGACAGACATACAATGCCTTGGAGCTTTACAGTGTAATCAGAGGTGAGAAATTGTTAGAATAGGGTGAAAAGCAAAAACTGTTGCTGAACAACTACAAAACTGTGAAGATATTTCACCCTGCCATTAAATGAAATAAGTGATTTTTAAAAAAAAAACACACAGCCAAATAATTAAAAACAATAAATATTAAAAAAAAATGCTGAAAGGTTTTATGTGACAAGTGAAGAAAAATCGTGCACATACATAATAAGAATTTCAAGAGTCTCCAACTAATATTCTCAAGCAAATGCAAACTTGGCTGTTTCTATGAAAATGAATGAATAGCCAGAAATGTTTAAGTCAATAGATGTGTATAAGATACTAGCAAACCCTTTGCCACTTTCTGACTTTCCTTTCAGAAAAAAAAAGTTAAATTATGCATTAGAAATCCATCAGATAATTATATGCCTAGGAAAGGAAGACAACTGTGTATGGGCTTAGATGAGCTTTGCATATCTTGTCTGAATCCTTCTCATGCTTAGTTTATCACGATACCCAACTACACCAAAAGATAAACTCAAACAACTAAACAAGGTAATAAAACAAAAATAAAATAATTTCACAAAAATGTGAATTACAGTATTGCAATGTATATTTAATTTTGCAAACAGCTATGAAATACTAAAGGATCTAAAATAACTTTGTTTTCACATGCCTATATTAATTTAAATAACTTCTTTAATCTTTTATAAGGATTATGTTTTGCAAAACAAATTTTGTAAAAACTCTCCAAGCGTGATAAAAAATTGCAGACCCAAAGCCCTCTTTCTGTATAGGAGCACCTATAAAGGGAGGCAGTTATGATTTGCAGGATACCTTTCAAAGACAAGTTATAAATAAATGCACATGAGATGTAATGTCATGTACTAGAGCATTATTATGTTGACCCTGAGTTTTGTGATGATTAGATAAAAATGTGAACAAGTGTGTAGAAAGGTGTACTCTGTATACTAGACTGTACTATACAGTGCCATGTTTACATGTTAAATTCAGAAGAATTATATTTCTGGTATTTTTTAATTTCTCTGCTTATCTATGATAGCTCTCTATACTGTCATATGTAATTTTTACATGAGAGCAGATAGTAGATATGCACCGCTCTGCTTCAGAAAAAGATACCACATTTTAGACAGGTTTCTGTCTAACAAAACTGCAGTGAGCATTTTTCACAGAGACCTCTACATCAGACTTGCTGTATTTTGAAATACTGAAAATATTAAATGATCCAAAATAACTTTAAATAAATGTCAGTTCAACTTAATCTTCACACCATATGGTTAGATTGTCTCTCCCAAGTTTTGTTTCTTATCCAACCTACAAGTAACTGTGTTTTTAGCTTTAACTCCCAACACAGGCAGCAGAATCATGTACAGTCTGACACCAGCACTTGGTTCCAGAAAATGTATATTATCTGTACAGCTCATACCCCTGAAATTCTAAACTTGCACATAAATTTTATTTTGATCAGCAAGGTTTGTGATTCAATATCCTGTTAATTAAAGAAGACTTTAAAAAAAATATTGGAAAAAATACACTGTACTTACTGCTCAAGCCTACATAATGTTCTGCCAAGGCATATGCTCCTACAATTCTTTTTGCGAGGGATTCACCACTAATGTGCATATCAAATATGTTTTAAGAGCTTGACATATCAGTACCAAAATATCACCATTCATTACTGTGCCCCAGAAGTATGCATTTGATTTAAAAGTGCAACTGAATCACAATACTGTCAAGATACTAGAAAAGTATACGGTACATTTTAAAAAAATAAAATCTAAAGGCATATTCCAGTTTTGACCTCAACTCAAGCCCAAAAGATGACTGCAAACTTTACATGAAAGATAAAATTTTCCTTACACTTCACTGCTTATCTTGGAGCTGTTTAAAGGCTAAATTTTCTGCCAAATTAGTTCAATTATTTTGACAAGGTTATTCTGTGACAGAACATGCCTTTATCTCTCCTGAGATAGCATTTGATGATCTGCTGGTGTCTCAGGAGAAGCTGATCGACAGTGCAAAGCTCCAGAACTCCCAGCTACAAGCAGATCATCACCCCCAGCACTTAAACTCGCACAGAATATTGGTGTGCTCAGCACACAGTAATGAAATCCAGTTTCACTTACTGCAGATAAAAGTTACTCCTCTGGCCCAATACAGCCATGGAAGCAATGATATCCTCAACAAAATTACTGTAGATGGGGAGGGCCCTAAATTTCACAGTGCAATGCCTACAGGATTGCATTTACTGAGAATATGTAATACTGACTGCCATCCAGCACATACCATAACTATGCCATTGCTGCACTCCAGCATGCTGGAAGTGTGGACTAGAATACACTATGGCTTGTTGTTGTTCGGCAAAGCCTTGTGTTTAATTCATTAAGCCTATATTTTACTTTTTGGTTTTCCTACTCCATATTCCCCTCCTGGCAGCTTACGCATGAAATACTCTCGGGGGGTTAAGTTCACTATAACAATGGAGAAAAATACATGGGCAGTACTAACAATTTGCTCCAAACCACATTTTGTTAATCCCACATTGTTTTTAAAAGTGTGTTTTCACAGAAAACAAAGGACCTTCCCTATATGTTTCAAATTTGGGAAATGTTTGATTTCCCAAAAGTACAGTGCTGCTCTCTCAGGTGGTCTCTAACAAATTTGAAAACAAACAAACATTCTTATGCACAAGTTTTGAATAACGATTTAGACAGTATTTTAAATGTAAACTGCTGGCTGTGCATTTGACAGGATTTTGCTGGCAGTCATTCCAGTATTTATTTCTCCTTTAGAAGGCCTCTGAGTAACAGGAGATAAAATATTCTTGTAAACAGAGGGTAAAAATTAAAAAAGACACTGAACAATAAATATTTGAAGACAACTCAATGCAGCTGTGGTTCCTAGAGCTGCATTACACACTTACTTTCATTACATTGAAAATAAGACATTTTCAAACTAAAAGCCTATCTAAAAGGCAGAAGTTGTCTGAAGGCTCAGTATTACTTCAGGCTCTTTAAAAGGTATAAATCTTCAGGCATTACGGGAATCAAAGTTACATATATGCATTTAAACATCCTTTAAACCCCTTGATATTCTACATTTTGACCTTCAAACTCCACCTTGTAAAACACCGACACTGATTGAGAGAAGTAAAGTAAAAGCAGGTCTGTAAGCATCGGCCATAAATCTTTCACAGCTGTTCCTGTGTGCAAACACTGCAGTCTAAACATCCCTCTTAAGATTTCTGTTGTGCAGTGCTGAAATCTGTTTTATTTCCATCTAAAATGGTATTGCTGTATGGACAAGATTAGAATTGCTAGTCTGAGACTTTGCATAAGATTATGGAAAAAAAATATGCAGTCACCTGTAATGCAAAATATCAAACAGCTTTAAGAATACAGGGAGTGGCACTGGGGTGTGCAAAAGAAATTTGTCAAGCAAGCACAAACACTGACTGAATCTTGTTCACAGTGACGTCAGCTGGAATTTTACTCTTGGCTTCAAAGAAAAGATAACAGTTTCTAAAACATATCACATGCTACCACTTATTTTAGAAAAGGATCAAAAATAGCATCTGAAAAATCATTTTGTCTCATCTTGGATAGAGATGGAACCATAGCATGCAACCACAAGAAATCAACTGGCCTCATTATGGCATATGCACTGTGCCATCAGCTGGGTGAGTCACTACAGAACAAATCAAGGCAAAAGGGTGGAACCAAGCATTTGATCCATCTGCTTGAAAAGACTGCTTCAAATACAGCCAAGGCAATCTAGAAAATAAAAAAAAATAAAACACTTTATTTCCTTATACTAAGAGGCAGCTTCCTAGCCACCTTCTTTGACTTGTGTAGTGCCCAGCACTTCTTTGTAGCATATATTAATCAGGAAATTAACCTGATGTTATTCTGCCTCACTACCACAGTATTTAAAGTAATTTGCATTAAAACCATGTAGTGTCACTTAGTAACAGAAACAGTGGAATAAAGTCATAAATTGAGAGGAGGAAGACGAGGAAGAAGGAAATTATAGCAGCATAAAAACTTTTATTGGCACTTAAGAGTATTTTTCTCTGATTTGAAGCAGAATTCATGAAACAACTACAACCCCACAATAAAGACCTGTAATTAGCCCTTAAGAACTACTATTATTTTCTGACAATTTAGAAGCTGACTTTTTTTTTTAACTTCAGGAAAGGAAATATCAATTCTTCTTTGGACTGTCCAAAACTGGACACATAGCACCAGCTAACTGTCCAGTGCCAGCATTCCACTGAAGCTCCCAGTGTAGAACAGGAGACTGATGTAACAATTTATAATTGTAATTAATTCTTGTCACCCAAACAGAGTTTTTAAAGTAGTAATAGTAATACTGCACTTCAGTACCTAGTACTTACATTACATTGCACAACAATGGAAAATACACAATTAAAGCATAGTGAAGAAATTATTGGAGAAAAATTACTGTGAAAAAATTTTAATAAGTTCAGTCAAAAATATTGACAGAGGAATGTATGTTATAAGAATAAAAATCAGCATTGCAATAAAGTCAAATCTGCATAAAGTCATCCAGGCACTTGAACAATATTTGTACCATGATACATCTTTCTCTTAGTAGCCAAAAATTATTTCTACCCAGTCATGGAGTTTAAAATGCTTTTCGTTTTCAAGTTCATACAACAAAGCTTGGCTAGAACAGAGAAACTCTACAATTCTACATAGCAGGAACCACATTCAGACCAATCATCATATGGATCACATCCTTTTCCAATCAAAAAAATCAGAAAATATTCCTGCAGCAACTAGATTGCAACACTGCCTTAACTGCTTAATGCAGAACAGCAATATTAAAAAACTGTCAGTGAAAGGGTGGGAGGGGTGTGTGTTTGTGTGTGTTCTGTTGATTTTTGCATGTTTGTTTGGTTCGGGGGCAGGGATTTTGTAGGTAGGGAGTGCATTTTTTACAATTATTTTCTCATTTACAATACCCGCAGATCTCATGGTCTATTTTTCTTCTCCACTTCAAATACTCTTCATTTATTTATAACCCTTTTTGTTTTGTTTCCTAAACATGGCCTCCTGTCTTTGTATTCTCTAACATTTTTAGAATCCTGTCTTTGACTTAATCACATTATTTCAGTAAACCTGGAAAGGTCTAATCCTAAACCTGTCATTTCAAAAAATTGCTCAAAACTGTAGACACACAACAGCTCGCTCCAAACACCACTGCAGAACTCACCATCAGCATGCAACCCTAAACCAAGGTAAAAATCCAGCAGTCCTCATTTCAACCAACCAAGCAGACACTTCTGTCAAACAGGTAAGTATTGCAGGCCACTTTCTCTGTCCAGGAGAAGAGATGACCACCTTCTTGTGCTTATGCTACCAACTTCTAGAAGAAGCACGGTTTTCCTGTTCTGCTTTTCCAAGTGAGAGCACAGAGTTGTATAGAGTTGACAGGGAGAGAGCCCCAGCAGGGCAGAAAGCTCAAACTTCTCTGTTCTGTTTCATTTCACATGTACCCTGTTTCCCCTGCTTTGTTGTCGACCTCCTCATTATGTCTAATCTTAAAATTAATAGTTATGCAGACAAGGGAGACAACTAAGTATTAGAGAAGTACTGAAACTAAACTTCAGTCTACCCCTGCTTCTGTTTTATACATGTAGTCTTCCAGTTGCTAGAACACGTTTCCTCTCAGAAAGCTATTTAAGAATGAAGAAACATAATCTTTTGGCCACATCCCTTTAAAATAGCTACTTAGTTTACTACATCACACTCATCAACCCAGTATCATGTGTATCCACAAAGTTTTAACAAATTTCATTTAAAGTTTCATTGATAAATTATTGAATACTCCCCAGTTTGCTGAATTTTCCAAGAAATACAAATCTCCATGAAAAAATGCTGCTGTGAAAGACAATTCTGTGCAAAGTTAGATATACAAATAAATCAAACTAAGACATCACTCCATGTGATTTCCTGAGGGAAAATACCCCATAGGATTTACTGAGCTAGGAACAACATAATAAGAGACAATCTGTGAATTAATGCTCAAATCCAAACATAAGGACTTTATACACTAGAAGAATTACTTTTACCCCCACTAAAACTTTTCAAAAAATGTAAACACTATTATTTATCAGCTCCCCAGTGAAAAATATTTGTGGCTTTCTTTTAAAAAATGAGGAAGCAAAGCAGATGCTGCAGTGCAGAGCACAGCGAAACAGGGAACAGTTGTTCTCTCACTCTCCAGTGTGCCATGCACATTATTTGCAATAATGCAAGGCCTCCTGAGGCCAAGTGCTGAGCTGGGATGCAGCCCTGCTGCCCTGGGAGCTGTGCACGTGCAACTGAGATCAGGATTTGGCCACGTACTTGCTTTCCTGGCCCAACAAGCATAATCCTTGAGACATAAATTCTTACAGATGCACGGACAAGCCCAGCCACAGCGTAACTTCCCTGCTGGCAGGGCACACATTTGTTGCACAGAGTGCAGTTCACAGGGCACACGTTTGCTTTCACCAGGACATGAAGTAAGACTGTCTGCTCATCAGCTGCCAGGGGTAGGGTAGGGAGCTTGTTGTGATTCTGTCACATTAAAGCCCACTAAACCATCAGCTTACCCCAGGAAACAGCACCATCCTCTTGCTGTCAGGCACCCAGTGGCCAGCAAGGCTGTGACATTGGTCCTGCAGGCTGGCATGAGCTCCCAGCTGAAGGGGCGTCTCTCACTCCCACAGCATGAAGAGATTGTTTTCCATCCAGCACAGGGCTCACAGAGACCCCAGCCCAAACAGGAGCACCCTGTCACAGGAGAGGGGCTCTGGGTGCTGCCCTTCCCACTCAGCTCCTGTGACAGAGCCCTGCACTAGGGCACACATGGTCTGCAATCAAGCTCCTTGGGGAGCCACCCCAAGCTCCTGAGGGCACTTCTGTGCCTGAACAAGCCTGATGATCAGCACCTGGAGCCTCCCTACCCTGCCGTGGCTCAGCACCCCATTTCAGCCTACCCTAGGCTGTCCATCCCAGCCCCAGGAACACTGATGGATAGTGTGCTCCAGTCCTGTCTCAGCCCAGCTTGTCCCCAGCCTGGCTCCATCTGCACAGCCCTGCCTGACTGTCCTATGCTGTGTGCCATGCTGGTGCCCCTTTATCAGGCCCAAACCCAAAAGAAGGAGCACTGATAGCTTTGAGACTACTCTAGCAGGGTCTCTGGGGCCAAGAGCCAGCTGTAGCAAAGACTGGGATGGTAAAGTTTTCCACACAAGCTTACCCAACACTAGCATTGCATCCTCCATAAATTGCACTTCAGAATTCATAGTGATTCAGCTAGTTAGGATTGTCAAGATCATTTCAGTCCTGTTTTAACATCGAGCTGCTTTTTAAGACTCAGTCTCACCTGGGGGCAAGACTGAGTTTTGTTGAAGATTTAAGGTGATGAAGATTCAAGGTGACAAGGACTTAAGGTGATAAAGATTTAAGATAAACCGAAGGTTTTTCACAAACTTTGGCAGTCCATCTGACAAGCACTAAAAAACCAGGTAGAGAAGAAATGTGCAGCACAGACAGGTTTGGCCCAGGGATAAAACCCCTTAGAGGAGGAAGGTCAAATGATGTATCGGCAGCTGAACTTGCAGTTATACTCATTTGCCATTTTCTTCTTGGTTCATTAGGCGAGAAACCAGACTTAATTTCCATGTTTCAAAGTTCAGCCAATTTTATCCATTCATAAACAGCTTTTTCCAAATGCTACCATTTCTTTTTTTTCAACAGCTATGAGGAAAAATTTTGGCATCTGTAGAACTGGAAAATTTTAAAAGCAGGTAGTTTGGACACCTATCAGGAATGACGCAGATTATACAGCTTTGGGACAAAGCAATGGACTAGCTAACTTGTCAGGAGCTTTCTATGGGTTTAAAGACTTCTTCCGAGGCAGAGGAGGAACTGATGGAATAATTCACTTTTTAGACATTAGCTTCCTCAGTTCTTGCTGCAATTCAAAATAGCAGACAAAGCCTCTGCCATTCACTACAAACAGCGTTGGCCTTGTGCTAAGGTTGCAGTTCATGATACTGACAACATTAATTTATAGCAGACAAATACAGTCTGTGATAAGCTTGAAAAAATTAGAAAAGGCCTTGGAAGAGCTTCAGTACAAATTCAGCACAACGTTTTTTGCTTCTTGTCCCTTGGGATAGTATTCCTCTAATAGGTGTTTTTTCACATGAAATCATTTCAGAGTGATGCTGTTGAACTCTCTTTGACTCTTTCAGAACTTGCCGTCTCTCCAATCAAACAGCTTGCGAATGCTGGTATCAGGATATACAGTTCAAAGATGGCAAGAGAGCCTCCGCTTTATGCTGTTATTCGTACAGTCATGGACATTCATGTAGAGGCATGAGTCATGGTGACTTATATTTACCATGAACCATTTGTATTGTGAACACACGTATTTTACAAGGTTCACCATTTTCCCTGAAGAGCTTGTAAAACCTTTGGAAATCTTGATACTAGGGACCTGAAAAAAGCATAAAAATTCTTCAAACCTTGCAGATTTGCAAGGAAACATGGTTTTATATTAGAAAACATATGAGTTATTTGACCCTACATGTAAAATACAATTCCCTTCTCTCCTCCAGCCTTAAAAAATTGGTCTAGCTGGCAAACAAATGAGAAATTACTCCCTTCAGGATCCATACAAGAGTTAAAAACAACAATCTGAGAGAGTTTACATCTGAATGATACTAGAACAAGACTTCAGAGGATTAAAGATTAAAAAAGTGAGTAAAAGGTATCAAGGTTTCACTTCTGTTATTTAGAGAACTTCTTTTTCTTTTTAAACAACCAAATTTTTCTCTTTTGTCAGAAATGGACTACTTTATAATAAAATCATTACATTTTTCCCTGAAAGGTCATAACCCTTAAACAGCTAATTTTTTATTATGTGATTTGTTACAAATGGAAAAAAAATTAAGTACCTGAAATAGTATTAATGCAACTTAAAAAAAAAAAATCAACTTGTAACAATACATAGCCCCCAGCAATGATCTGCAAAAAGCCCCATGCTCTTGCATCCTTGTGACTGTATCGGAGTGTTGCCTCAGTCAGCACGTCTCAAAAGGGGGTCCTTAGGAAGCAGACACTTTTCCTTGTGTTGAAAGAAATAACATACATTTAAACCCTTTTTCCAAGCAAGTCATTGGAAAATTACCACTTCTGTAATGCTAGAAAATTGTGAAGGGAATGAAGGTCAGCACAATTTCTGAGTGAACATAAACAGACTACACAAGGCAATCCTCTAGCCATGTGGCCCAGCCATAAGCTTAAGAACTCCTGGTACAAGCCTATTTAAATTGCAGATTCTTGGGGGGGTTTTAAGACTTTCTGTTTGTCAGGTTGCTTATATATGCTTTCATATATAAACTTCCATTCTTGTAGTCTCTTAGCCTTCTGCATGACTGCAGTTCCTCAGGGCAGAGTGAATTATAAAAGAAAAATGGTATAAATCAAAATTCCTTGTAGACTACACTGTGGGGGGGAAAAAATAGAGAGAAACACAATGCTCTTACTGCGTAACTCTCAATTATAATTATAGAAAAATAACTTCAGTGAGAAAATTACTACTTTCGTAATTACTCTTCTCAATAATTGTTTTTTGAAATCCCATGGAAAGCTCTCAGAGTGCATTTGAAACTTTGAAGCAGTGAAGTAGATCAAAGTACATCTGTGTTTATTCTGTCTTACTAAGGAAGCTATATGGTATTTGACAGCTACAGGCAATGTGAATTGTGTGGAACTTGTAGGATCAAAACAGCAATAAACATAAAGCAGTATATATCTTGATAGATTTAAATACAAAATACGAATTTTATGTTGCCAGTTCAATGGATTGTGGTGTTATTCTCTCCTCAGGATAAGTGTGCCATGTTTTAGACAAGAGGTAAAAAAAAAAAAAAAAAGAAAAACGGTGTGTCTTTTTGTCATGAAAAGTGTAGCTTTCCTGTATTTTAACCAAACTGTATTTGGGGGAGATAAAAAAGTTAAAACAAAGTCTGAATTGAAGAGATAGGAGAAAGAGATAGGACATGATTAAATGGGTTAGTTCACCTCTGGAACACAGACTTTCATTAGAAGCATGTGTATTGCTACAAATACTATCACCAAATCTTCAATACAGAAATACTTTTATGGGTAGGAATAAATCAGAGCCAGGATTAACAACTATCTGATCTTTCATTCTGCATAAATTCTTAATTCAATCCAGAATTATTTGCAATAGGCCAAACTAATCACCTTTGTTTCATGACAAAATCTCTTAGTTCAGGTTCCAGAAGCTTGTTATTCAGTGAGGGGGAGGTATTGAACATCATCACCTGTTCTTATTTCCCTGATGGAATAACAATTACCAGTTTCTTCAAACATGAGAGAAGTTCCAGCAATTGACTTAATTCACAAAATACAAAGGTAGCATAAAGGAAGCAAAATATTTCATTAAAAGTTGTGTATTAATCAGAAACAAGCAAAATCCCAAACTTCTGTTGTAAGCCTTCCAGCGAAAAAACAAAGTCAAATGTCTTACATACAACATACTGCAACATCCTGAACAAACCAAGTGTCAGCTTTGCTTAGGTAGGAAAATCTTCGGCAGCAAACCAAGAGGAAAAAATTCCCCAACGCTTCTACAAGCAGTTTGCTGCATAGTAGTAAAAACCAGCTAAGCACAACAGGGAAGAAACATCATCTTTCATTATGAAATTTCTCAAGGTAGGAGTATTATGGGATTTTATAGGGGAAAAATAATATATATATATATATTCCATATTTTTACCTATTTGAATTATTTTTTTAACCTGGCCAGGTTTCTGGACCAGATCTCCTGATGACATTTGCATCAAACGAGTAGCTGAGCTGCTCCAGGGCTGGAGTCCTTAGTCACAGAACATCATGGGTGTGACATACTGGCAGCAGAATATGGCACTGGGCCTTGGGATATCTTTTCCACCTTTTCTATGAGACACTACAGCAACATTTCCACATCAAAATATATACTTTTTTTTTAAAGAAAATATTTTAAATAATTCACAGAAGTTGAAAGGATTTCAGGTAGCTGTGATGTTTCAGGAGGCAGTGGATCAAAGTGTGATCTCTCTCTCTCTACTCCTTCTTCATTCCTTCCTAGCAGATCTGATTTCAGGGTTGGAAGCTGAGAAATGCAGAGAAATGTAAGTAAGAAGCAGAGATAAATTAGTAGCAAAAAGCCTCTGTCTGAAACTGGACCTGCATGTTCCCAGTATTTTTGTATTACAACCCAGACTTACAAACTGTTTCCAATTAAGCATGTAAAAAGAGTATTTTTTTTGATCATGTTTTATCAAGCAAAAAAAGCAAAATTATTTAATTTAAATATCCAGACTTGCCTGGGTGTAATATGGAAGAATCTGGACACTGAATTTAAAGCAGCTATCTTATCTGCGATGCCTAAACATTTCCATGTGTACAGACGAAAATATTTCCCAAGAATGGTGTTGTTTATATTCTGCAGCTTGCTTGTTTTTCCTTCATTGAAGTCCTTTGCATACAAGTTTAACAGAGATTTTTCCGATGGAATGAATTTTCAGATAAATTTATGAAAGTGAGATTTGACTATGGCTACAAGATGAAATTCTTTGCACTCTGTATGTTTTCCTTTGTTTCATGAAGCCTACTGTTTACTGGAGAATAGCAAATTAGTAATTTCTAGAAAAGTCCAATTTCATCTTTTGTAGTTGAACTCCTATGCATAAAAGGAAATTTTCACCCAGGCAAAAATCCCTACCTCAGTCAGATTTGGTTCCTCACACCTCAGTAGCATGAATTTGATTCGTTGTTAATATTTTCCCTGTGATGTCTCACAAATAGCTAATACACTTGCTTAAATCAGACAGGTTCCTTTCTCAGTCTGAGCTTTGTTTACTTACATGTTCATAGAGGAACAAAGAGCGCCAAGATTAATTCATTCAGCTTAATTTGCTACTTCATACTTTTGTAGTGAGTGAGCTCTCACAACAGTTTTTGCAATTAGAATGTTTTAATAAGGCTGTCCAAGTATAGATTATTAGCTCAATTAATTGCTTTGGGAAGGGTTTTATGAATACTTCTAATCAATTAAGAACCATGAGTCATTTGAAAAGGAATATATTGTTACATGAACAAACTGATGTGCAGAAATCTACTAGAATTTTTTTGTTTGGTATTTTTTTACATGCTTCTTTTGGTTTGTTGTGTTGTTTGTTTGTTTGTTTGTTTCATTTTTGCAATATGAAATATGAAATCTAATTCCAAACTCCTTTGGAAAGTAAGAAAAGAACTAATTTTAATGATCTTTTAGTGTATATGCTTTGCTATGGAAGAAGCCAGAGAAATAGCCAAAGTTTTATTTGGTTACAGTGGAGCTTATCCATCTTCTGCAGCTTATGAATTTGGGTTACTTAGATGTAAACTTTATTAGAGAAACTTTGTTAGTTTCTAAATGGTCTTGGTTTTCTGAAATGGTAGGACTCCCTGACCTTTGCCCAGGTGTAACCGCTGTTGATACAACCTGTCTCTCAGCAAAGGGCACTGGATTTCAAAATCGTTCAGAGTTGAAGGCAACCATCCAAGTCCTAAGATCAGACTTTACCAAGTCTGCAGATGAAAAGCAAGCCATACAGAAGAATGTTCATGATTTATATCACCCATGAAGGCCATCACATACAAAAAGCCAAACAGAACAGTAAATTATCCAGCAATCTGTAAAACGAATTTCAGTTTGGCCTAAGGGTGGAATCAAGCTGCTCAATCCACTCTCTTCCCTGAACCTTCCTCGTTGATGTTTTTTTTAAAGTGTCGGACTCTCCCATAATCTGTCATCTGTCTTCACTCCCACTGGTAGTGATCCTGCTGTGCTCTGTTAACACCAGTATAGCATCACTATCTGGATCATATTTAGTGGGATGAAATGGAGATTCATCTGTCAGTCTAAACCCTTCTGTTAAAACTGGAAGTGGATGAGAGCACACTGACAGCCTGATTTACCTTCAGCCCCTGCAGAGCCCAGAATGGGAACTAGGGGAATACTGAGAAAGACAACATGCTAACCATCCAAATTAGAAACCCTGGAGAGGCCTCAGCAGTGGGCAGATACTCCTGTATCTTGTTACAGAATAATTCTACCACCACCTCACCAGCATCTGGTTCTGGCATTGTTGGAGACATTATATAAGTGTTAATGATGTGCTGATCCACACCAGAAGAGAAACTCCTAGACCCATCAGACAGATACTGCACAAATATGGGAGTTGGAAGTTTCAACTGGCTTCTATTAATCAGAGCACTGAGTGTCCAGTTACTTACGTACTTTTTTAGATTATGACTTTTTTTGCTGCAGTCATAATCTCCCACATACAGATCTCAGCACCTTAAAAATTGTAAGGGAAAGGACCTTATGCTTTTGTGTATCTTTGAGCTGTGGCTGAGTCCTGCCATGACCCTGCCAACCTTACAGAGGCCATGGAACAGGCCCGAGTATGAGAACCAGCCAGTCTTGTACATGACAGAAAGCTCAGCCTAAGGACAAGCTAATTAAGCAGAAGATTTCCATAACCAGTGGGTATAAGGTCAGTCCTTCGCACTGTTTCATTAAATATCTTTTGTCTGTTTGGCACTAAACAGATTCTTGATTCTTCGTTTCTGGGAATTCTGGAACTGCAAATACCTTTTTCACTTCTTCTATATTAGTATATTTCACACTTTTTTCAAACAAATAAGAATTTGAATGTATATGATATATTCAGCTTCTAGCTACGGTAATAAAATACTTTCGAAATCCTAAGAAAGTTGTGCATGGATGGTGTAATGAAGCTGCAATACTACAGTCTTAATCTGACTACTAGAGGTCAGTGGTAAAAATATGGTATCTATGTCACAGGAGATACACTGGCAAGCACCCACTGACTCTACAAAAGAACAGTTACAGGTTTTGCTCTTTCTCACCTGATGAGTCAATAGCAGTGGTACAAACACATCCCAAAGTCATGAGAGCTGCCTTTTTTCTGCTCCATATCCTAGATCTCATTACTTCCATTCTTTTTTCTCCTTATCTGTTACCTGCTCACATGTTAAGTGGCATGTGCAAGTGTGAAAAAATAATAAAAAAAAGAAGATACCTACACACAGCTACCGAAACAGTAGGATATGAGCATGTCCCAGGGCCCTACAGTTGAAAAAGCCTTTGATGAATTAAAAGATGCAATATTAATAATACATAAATCAAGAGAAAGTACCAAGAAAGCTTGGAGCACATGCTGGATAGCAGATTCAGCTTGTCCTGGCCTCTTCAAAGTACTCTCAAAGGTCTTCAGAATATATTCAATAGTATTAGTCTTCAAAACTAAGGTTAGCATATATTACCTTAAGAAATAAATGATCATAAGAGGATCCCTATACATCAAACACATGTGCCTGGACTGCGGTCCATGTTAGGATTTAGGCATTGCTGATCTTTTGGAACATAATAAATATCAAACAATATTAAGAATATAAATTTGTCCATCAGGGATTATAAGAACTGACAATATTCTGTGACTACAAGATTGTGGACTTTTTAAAATGTAAATCAGTAAACTATATGATTCAGGAAATCCGTATCTACTGAAACTCCTAGAAAAACAGACATTATTTATCCTCAGACTTTTGGACTCAGTTTGATAACAAATGGGATGAAAGACTTCATAGGATAAAGGATGCTTCTGAAATGCTAACATTGATGTGTATTTTTTCCTTTTATCACTCTGCAGTTAGCCTTCATAAACTTTTCAAAGTGGAGTACCAGCGTATTTCTATTCCAAAAACTGAAATAAGAAATTACTACAGAGATGAATTTCAGCTGGAATATAGCCAATTATTAACAGGGAATGCTCTTTGTGAGTGACATCATCATAGGAGGCTATATTTTTAGTCATCTAAAAAGCAAACTGCAAAAAAATTGCCATAGCTGACACTGGTTTTTGGTTTTGCTTACCCTAAGACAAAATACATGCCCTAAAGGAAATTACCACACATTGTCCTTCTGGGACTCAGCTGGTTTTGTTACTTTCTTGATTAAACAAAAATTGATTTTTCCTTCTGAACCTTTTCAAAGACATAGGTAATCCAAGCTCTGCTCTCTGTGATAAGGCCAAGATTTACTCAGCCATGGCCAACTGATGTGCTGTTGGCTTGTAATCAGATGCTAAAAAGAACAGATGGCTTACTCAAATTTAATTTGCTATTTTATTTATCCTTATGCTGCCCCTTTATCATACAAGTATTAAATATTTATATTATACAGTTAGAAAGACAATTTAGACCTAGTTTATGAACTAATCTGACAAATCACCATCAATCCTGAGATGCAAAATAAATCACTTAAGTAGGATTCCAGATCCTTGTTTTTTTCTGACCTAGTCCGGGATGGAAACAGCAAAGACTATCATTACAAATTCTCGTATTCAGTAATGCTTGCCAGCTCAGTAGTTGATGCTGCATCAGTGATTGTGGAGAAAAATAAACAAATATAAAACAAACAAACAAACCAAAAATCATCTCCAACTACATGAAAAGCAAATAATTTCTTAAAAGTAAACTCAAGCACTGAGATCTGGCAATCTTCTATTTCCAAAATGCTCCTCAACAGGGAATGATGACATCTGCAATTTGTTTGATTACTTCTAGTGATCCTTTATTCATTGCAAGATCTGGGCTTGATCATCTCCACATTATGGTCTTAGCACTTGTCTTCAAGGGATCAGACCATT
Source organism: Myiotriccus ornatus (assembly GCA_036023395.1). Lineage (NCBI taxonomy): Eukaryota > Metazoa > Chordata > Aves > Passeriformes > Tyrannidae > Myiotriccus > Myiotriccus ornatus. Next base: position 12,921,101 of record JAYRBT010000010.1, on the reverse strand, counting down.
TCATCTGATAATGTAGATCTCCTCACCATTAAATTGAAACTTCTGAAGATTTTGCAGTATTGTTTTCGCACTTGGTCAGAATAGCTCCTGATGTCATCCTTCTTAGAAGACTTGACTCTAAGTCAGGTTATTGCTGGGCAAGAGTCTGCAATGCTACAAACTAGGTCATTAATTGCAAACTAAGTTCAAACTACTATGATTTGACAAAGACAGTTCCCTATAAGTAGGCTCAGTATAGTTTTGAGTCTCCTTATAAGAAAATATTCATCATCGGTCATATTGTTCAGCGTGAACTGCTGCCTTTTTGATACATTGATTTAAAAATATATTTCTAGCTATTCTGTATCTAAGGCTGCTTTACTGAGGTAACTCTAGAGAACCTCATAAAATATTAGGTACAGAGTCTGATGCCACATTCATTCTTAAAGAGCTCACTGACAATTCAAATTTCTGCACTTTGAAACTGTAACTACATTTTTTAATCTGATGAATATATGTTAATTTTCTAATAAATTTCCACATATATGATAAGCATATTAGTTGAAATTATCTGTGTCTGAACCACTTTAATTTGTCTGGTCACTTAGGCATAACTGAAGACAGAACTGAGCTCATAAATTCCATTCTTTATTTATTTATACACTGATTCATTTAGAAGCTCCCTGTCAAAAACATCACTCACATCAGGATGTAGCATCAACAGACAATTAATGTTACATTTAATGCCAAGTACTCATTAATGAAAACTAAACAGATGCAAGTGCAGTGGTGCAAACACTCTATTGTTTCTCAGTGTAGGCAAAACATTAAAGGTAAAACTAAAAGTGCTTTTTTATGACTTACCTTTCATTTGATCTTCTTAGCCTACATGTAATGCCCAAAGGATTGCTTAACTTATACTTACCTCCGATCCATACATGATTAAATTAGAGAACGTGCAAGAATCAGTGACTGTATTATGTGGAGTATATGTACTACTATTAGAAACTTCTCTAGCTGTTACAAATTTCTATACTTTCAGTTCTGCAGACATCTGACCTAAGTTTCAGTGAAATCACTGGGCAAAGAACCAGTTAGGTACTTTCGTTCTCTGTTGGGGAAAAAAAAAAAAGATAATTGGTATATCCCAAGTGTGTTTCCTCTTCCTTTGTCAAAGTCAGCCCATATAATTCAGGAAGAGGGACATTGTGATTAAGACCAGACATGCTCCAACAGCATCTGATGGACATCTTCCATTACATAAAGTAACAAAAAAAATTATAAAGGTTTTAATTCAGCAACAAAATTATTTAAAAAAATTAGACAAATCTCACATAAACCAGAAAATAAGAACGTAAATTAAATTCACTTTCTCGTATCAAGAGTTTATCCAGTTCAAATTGCAAGATTCTTCAGCCAGGCCCCCATGAGACTTTCAGCTGTTTTCACAGGTGTAGAGTAAAACACACACTATAAATAGTATGCAAATAAAACAAGGCCAAGGGAATAATCTCTCAGTTGATCAGTGTGCTGTTCTGATGTATAATTGATAAAAGGCAGGACAAAACAGGTTATAAAAGCAGCATGAAAGAACTGAAAACCCATTTACCTTTTCTTTAAAAAAATGTGGGCGCTTTTGGTTCTCATAGGTGCTGCATTTGTTTCTGCTCATCTGCAGGATCTTTCCTTTGATGGGTAAGACCAGACATCAAGTCTTATATTTGCATGGGGTTTTTTGCATGAGCAAAAGCCTTTCAATTGACTTACCTGTTTCAAATCCAATCTTTCTCTCCCTTTCCAGACAGAAGGTGTTTCGTGTGATTCCACAGAATGATGAGCAGGTGGAAATCCTCAACTCCCTTGCCAGCATCATGCAGGTAAAGAACCTGGGGAAGTGGTTATATTGCAGTTGAAAGAAACATTTCTCCTTTTGTTCAACTAACATTTATCTTTTTTTAAAAACCCATATTACTGAATTAAAGACCCAATCTTAATTCAGTTCAAGTCAGCTGAGTGTTTCTTCAGAAGGAATAGGACAAGGTGATAAAATTAAAGCTTTACAAATACATTTCAATACCTTCCTAGAAAGTCCGGTTAACCCAGTCTGAAAATCAAAGTGCCCATCAGAACTTATCAATATAATAAATAAATTTTAAATTTTGTATGCAGTGTGGGGTGCTTTCAAGAATGTGTTAGATAAATCATGGAAATTCCAACTTCCAGAACTTTTATCATTACAAGCAAAACATTTTGCTCGTGTAAGGAGTATAGAAATTCATACTCCCAACAAATTCAACTTTTCTTTGGCCTCTAGTCTCTCAAGTCATTTTTCTTCCTCTGGCTTTCCTTTAAAGCTTCCTTTCTCTCCAAGTTGCATGTTTCTCACTGACCTTGATGTAGATATATGATGACACAGTGACATGATGAAAAACAATAAAGACAGAAAATGTGTTTTCAATATTTCTCTTCAGCTTTGATGTTGTAAAATAGCTGTTGGTGAAAAAGACACCATTATCTGTAGGATGAAAGGATGGTATTTTTAATGAAGTACAGATGTAGAGAACTATCATCAGCAGGCTAGTATAGCACGCTGGAACAGTATGCTGAAGAAGAACAAACTATTGGAATGGTGCTGCCAATATTAAGAAAATTAATACATACCATGCTTGCTTTAAAGTGTGTAGAATAAAGGGATTGTTTGTTTTCTTTTTCTTTTAAGCAAAGATCCATGAAGTACCATTGTTATACAAAGCAATCGGTCAGGACTGATGTAATTCTGTATTCTGGAACAATCACCTTACTTGATGACACATAATTTATGACTAACCAGCCTCAATTTCTTTTACATTTCCAGTTAAAATTTAGGTTGGTACTTCTGGCAAGCAAGGTCTGATCAGTGTAACAGAATAGGAATGAAATTCAATGTTTTAATCACAATCGACATCACCATCACACATACACCAACCTAAAAATCACAGCCACATGTACATATTTATTTGCTTATGTATTCATTTGCCCTTCTTTCAGGTTGACTTTTGGCAGCCAGACTCTGTCACTCTGGTAAGGCCAAAAATGCAAGTTGATTTCCGAGTTGGAGCTGAGAATTCTTTTGAGGTTGAAGAACTTTTGAAGGAAAGTGGAGTGGAGTATCAGTAAGTTCGTTCTCACTACTGTATTTTGAATGGAAGAGAACTAAACACTGGGGAGAATGTGTTTGAGCTTTTCATATTGGTCAATTGATTTTCCTGTCATGAACTTTGTCCCTCCTGTGGATGACTCTACTGAGTTCAGCTTTCCTGCGACAGTTCAAATGGACTGTAACCACTCTGTGTTGAAGGGGTGAGGTGAAATGTTGACAGAGGCAAGATACAGGATGCACTACCAGAAATTTCCCTGAGGTGAAAGCTCATTGCAGTACAGTGTGGAGGGGACAAGAAAGATTTCCCACTAAAGACAAAATTCAGCAGAGGTCTAGAAAGAGCCAGAAGGCACACCAGATGAGTTTGAATGATACTAACAGGGACCTGTAGCCAGAAAATGGTGAGCCGCAAGGGCCACTGTGAGCAGCTCCCCAGTGAGTTCTCTAAGTCGCAGAACAACAGGCAGAGGGCCAGAAAAACCCAACAGGTGACAAGCAGAAGACAGTTGCCAGGTGAAAGGCCAAGCAAGTGGGGAGAACAGATTCCCAGGACAGTCTTGGGCTTCCTCAAGTCGCACAGAAGATCCACAGCAAGGATCTCTCCAAAGAGAGAGCTTTTAGTTGTATCTTTACTTAGAAGTAAAAAAGCCCTGAGCTGATCAAATACAACTGCAGCGTAAGTGGAGGGAACAGAGCAAACTGGCACATTATGCATCACTGAGAACAGAAACATTGTAGTGAGCAGCACTAATGGAAGTATAAGGAGAATAAGCAGTTACCTGGCCCTGCTTTCCCAGTCACTATGTAAGTATTAACTGAGGAAGAGAAATTGACTTTCAGATGGAGTGGGGTTGTTCCGTCTTCATTTCTCCTTCCGCTCCACCTGAGCATTGCAAATTGGCTCTGTCCAGCCTCATTAACAGGCTTTTTTGATGTCTAAAGGGTAATCTGTCAGCATCGTGTACTCAAACAGTGAATGTCAGTATCATTTGATCAAATTTTTATTATTTCATTTGGCTGAGTGTAGAGTTTTTGTCTCTCAGCCCCATTGTTGTTGCTCCTTGATAGGACACCACACAGTTCTCATGAAACATAACAATTATGATCTGCTAAATCCAAAGGTAACCCATCCTAAATTTACTGGCCCCATGTTAATCATGACTAATTTGGATGCTGCTGTGAGAACAGAATCTAAAACCACTCTGGAATAAAACATTTTCAATAATGCCACAGTGCACATACAGCACAGAAATCCAGTTTTAGTGGAATTTCCTCTGTAGCAATGGAGGAGTTACTCTACATGGGTCAGCTTTCCTATTATATTAATGAACTCCCTCAGGTCCATGCACAAATCTTTTGATTGCAACAAAGGCCATAAGGGTCTGGAAGCCGACCCTGACAAACTTGAGTGGGTTGTCCTTGGGACAACCCAAGATGTTATAATTCTTTTGAAGTGCAGCTGCAGTGCCGTGACATGTCAGTGTAGTCATTTGCACCGTTTGTTCTGAAGGCTGGTGATACCTCACAAACTGGCTCCTGTTCTTCTATCCAAGTTACAAATCATCAGGGACATATCCTGGATGAGTAAGATTTGTAAATGTGTTAAGACAGGCACTGGAAAAACAAGAGGACTTCATTTTTTGATGGCCAAGGTTGAAATATAAGCAAAAGGTTCTCAAGAGTATGCTCAGTGATGAGCTGTGCCCTTGTGTCAGCCCCAGGGAAAGGTGAACAGGAGAGATCCAAACAATCCAGACATGATGCTGGGGTTTTCTTGCCATTGTGTGTTCGACTTTAATAGCCCACCTCACACTCAGTAAAGTAGCTTAGATGATGATGGACAATGCCCCTGCAATAGAGCAGTCAAACCACATCTAAACTTTGGAAGCTAGGTTTGACAGAGAATGTCATCAAGAAAAACATGGGTTTCTGCATGGGATTGAAACGTTGCTGCAGTCTAACTCTCCTCCAATACCAAAAGTTCAAGAGAGAGCCCTTTTCCTATTGAGGCAGAGGCATCTGGCAACATGAGATCAGCCCAGAGCTCATTTTCTAGACAAACTCTATCTTAGCATTGCCATTTTTCTTAAACCAAACTGTTGCCACCCTGGAGGTTTGCTAGTATGGGAGTAAGCAGGCAGGTGTTAACTGGGAGAAGCCCATCACTCCCTGATCATTCTGGTGGCAAGGTTGAGGTAGGAAGTAGGTTGAAAGTTGAACCTAATATATCTTACTTTCAACCTGCCCACCTTTCACTTCACAATCCACATGGCCTTAATTCCAGCAACACCTTTAAATGTCTTACTTTCCTGCGAGATTATGGTATGTTTCTCTTTACACTTTTCATGGTGCCTTATTGCAGAGTTCTGATTGACAACCTGCAGGCTGCACTGGATGCCCAGTTTGACAGCCAAGCTCGTGCTGCCGGCCACAGCTATGAAAAGTACAACAACTGGGACACGGTACAGTCTAGAATTTTACCTCATTGTCAGCTTAGTACCTTGGCCTCTGTAGTCAAAGTGGCTTTCATGTGCTTCCTGCCTTCTTCCCTTTTCCTCTCCTGGTCCATCTGTTGGCATGATAATGCCTCCAAACTCTCCTTCCTCTTCTCCTTTATTGCTCATTACTGAGCTAGTTTGTGTAATCCATCCTCCTACACTTATTTCCTCTGCTTCTGCTCCTAGTGCTGCAAGGAGCATCTGGCAGAAATCCAGTGACCAGGCTGAGATGCTTCATGACAAATTTCTTCTTTCCTTTTCGCTACTTCTTCCATCTCCTCTGCCAAAGAACTTGATTCCATCCCCTGCCCCAATTCTAGGTCTTCATCTCACACCGTAAGTTCTCCCCTGCTTCCTCCTTTTTTCACAGCCATGCTCATTTTTCCTGACATATAATCCTGGTCATGTCACTTCACATCTTTGCAGTGGGTCCTTGGAAATCTACAAACTCTGTTAAGTATTAGGCCACATTAGGTGCTCACAAGGACTGTCCTAGCTTGAAGTCTGTAAATTAATTCTCTGGACCTAAGGAACAGACACTCAATAAATTTAACCTCTTTATTGCACAGATAGCTGCTTGGACTGCTGATATTGCTGCTCAGAACCCAGACCTCGTCTCTCGTAGTGTAATTGGGAAAACATATGAAGGACGGCCAATGTACCTTCTCAAAGTAAGTGCTTTGATTTCTTCATGCCAGACTTTTCCCTTATTAACCTCTGCAAGTCTATTAAAACACCAAAGATGCTAACATAATACTAGATATTTTGCAGAAAATCTAATATATTATGTTTACTATTACTATGATTTCTTTTTTTTTTTTTTAAGGCACATAATGAATTATTAGAAGTTCAGGCTTATAAATTCAATCACACTCCTGAGAGCTATTTGAATGATCATCTACCTTTATGTTCTCTCCATCTGTTGTTTGTAAAACCATTTACTCTAAAAGGATCTAGAAATGTCAGTCTCTAGCAATAGGAAACATTTGTTTGTATCTTCATCATACATAATTTTGAGCCGGTTTTAACTGGGGTAGAGTTATCTTTCTTCTCCGTGGCTGGTATGGGGCTGTTTTGGATTTCTGCTGATTTGGAAACAGCACTGATAGTTCAGAGATGTTTTAGTTATCACTGAGCAGTGATTACACAGAGCCAAGGCCTTTTCTGCCTCTCACACCACCCCACCAGTGAAGGGGCTGGGGGTGCACAAGATCTGGCAGGGGACACAACCATGACAGGTGACCCCAAATGACCCAAGAGACATCCCAGATCGTATGGCATCATGCTCAGCAATAAACTAGGGGTAAAGTGGGTCAGGGCCACTGCATGAGGACTGACTGTTTTCATTTGCATCACTTTTCTTTCTTGGGGTTATTTTTCTTTGCTATTTTCCTCCCTCTATTATTATTATTATCATTATTATTACTACTACTACTATTACCATTATTTCCATTATTAAACTGTTCTTATCTTAGCTCCCAAGTTTTCTCTGAGTGGTGCTTAGTAGTCAGCTGGGGTTAAACCACAATTTTTTTGTAACATTTATGAATTAGTAAGACGATTACTTAAATAAAGGTGAAAGGATAAATAGTGCTTGCCCAAAAATTCATAAGCATTTACAATAACATATAATTCAAACAGACAAGATCAACTTTTAGAAACACTACAGGAAATAAATCAACAGTGCAGAATAATCAAATAATCTGGGGGAAGGTTATCTACATTAATAAAAATGAAATTATTAAGAGTATTGTTTTAGCTTGAATATCATGGTCAGCTACAGCTGGGAGCAGCAAGCTGACTGACTTGTTCTGCATACAACTTATTTTGCTCAAGACTCATTTTTTTGTTGTTGTTTTGGTTTTTTTGCTAGATGGGAAAAAGTGGTCCAAATAAGAAAGCCATCTTTATGGATTGTGGTTTCCATGCAAGAGAGTGGATCAGCCCTGCTTTCTGCCAGTGGTTTGTGAAAGAGGTCAGTAAGCATAATGATGAAAAAATATTTTACAAAACGCAACTATGTTTAAGAAAATCTTATGCGAGCAGCAAGAGCTGAGGCCACTGCAGATTGCCTTTTTACCTTCAGATACCTGTGTGCACATCCCTTCTCTGACCTCAGATGGTTAAGGTGTAACTACTTAAACCCAGTCTTAGTGCTTGAACCTGTAATCTTTCAGCAGTGTAAGACAACCTGAAACGTGTAAGAGGTACTAACTACTACAAGGATTACTCACACAGTTTGTAAATTCTTTTTTGCATCTATAGCCAGGGAAAGGTGAGAGAAAAGCAAACAAGTCTACTAACACTATAAAAATACTCACGTTGTGTACACAGTCATAAAAGAAACAAGGAAATTCAAGGGCACATCAGAGGGCATCTGAATGCACTTCAGAACAGCTGACTTCCTACAGTATCTGGTGCTGTATTCCTCACAACCAGCTTTACTCAGTAAGGAGAGAACGTGGAAACCTACCCTCTGCTCAGAACAGGGTGCACTGAGGAAATGTACCCAAGAGAGGAAGACGAGTGTATACAAAGCTCCCTGAACTCCAGGAAGATGGAAGTGCATATACATCCCTTTGAGCTGCCACTTCAAGTTGTGCAGAATGGTTTCTAAAATATGAAACCATACTCAGGAAAGTGCTGCACAGGTAAAATTATGTTCTCTTCAGTCTGGGACACTAGATACTTCAGGTCTTGAATTAAACAATTCTATCTCCTTTATCTTTTCATTCTCCTCACCACCAATATAAAGCAGGTGTGAGTTATATGCTACACACTTGTCTTCACAGAGAAGAGGTATATTACGCCTCAGCTGGGGGAGATCAATCAATTTAGCAGGACAACTTACTGACTGAATCTCAAATTTTGAAAGAATTTCTGCTTGAAGATTAAAGCAAACAAACATGCAAACACAAACCAGAAGCAGCAACTGGAATTTAAAACCAGAGTGAAGGAAAGCCAAACTACGTGAGTGAGCCGTGCTGGCAGAGGCATTGGCGGCCAGTACAATCTCAGTGTTATCAGAGAGGCATGCAGTTTGTGTAGGGAGCAGTGGAAATTGAAAGTGACATTTCAGTGGAGTCAATGGGAGTGTGATTTCATTAGAGCCTAATAAGGCTGCAGACAGTATGAGCTACCATTTCTCTCTCAGCAATTCACGTCACTGCAGCTGTCATTTTCACTGTCTGGTCACTTAATTCATGGGTATACCTGACATCAGCAGCAGCTGTGCTCAGTGGGCTCAAGTGTGGATAGGCAGAAGTGCTTTAAAAGCCTGGAGCATCAGCAGCGGTTCACTTGGGATTGCTTCTAGACATAAAAGATTTAAAAAACCAAGACAAAAACATGAGCAAGGTGGATTGTTATATGTATCCCCCACCCGAACAACAAAACCAATCAAAAAAAAGCATAAAATAAAACACAGGAAAATCAATTTGAAGTGATCTGAAACTGCTTTTCTAGATTCTACATCCCACCCTCCCACTTGCTAGTTAAAGGACAAAAAATGCCTTTCTCCACTGAATAGCTCCCTGTGTCGTCCTTCACGTCTGTGTAAACGGAACACACTTAGAGCAAATTTCCATGATGATTGTATGCACCATCAATGAATCTGTGAACAAGCACACAGAGAGCCAGACCATGAACAATCAGGATATACAGGTTTTATGGCAGGAGTTCTTGTGTTTGGTATTCAGTGTATGAGTTTGGAAAAGTCCAGAGAAAAATTTGCCTCCCTATGAACATATGCATCCATGGTATTACGACTGGAAGTGTCTTAGGATGTTATTTGGATGTTAATTTGTCTGTAGTTCTGGTTGTTGATGAAATTTCTCTGCACAACAGATATAAAAAATAGTAATAATGATTTTTCCTTCTGACATAAATTCAACTCAAACCTTTAAGGTGACAGGATGTAGGGATTCCTGTATTGACAGGAACTTTGCTTTATCTGTAATCAAGAATCTAGTAGATGGAAATCTCTTTCCAGTGATTTATTATCCTGTTCAAAATTGCTTCATCATATAATTTATCTACCAGTATGAGATGACTTTCTAACAACAGTTTGGTTTGAGTAGGTGTAAATCCTCTGAGTACATGTAGTAACACAGTGGTGCCATCTCACATGCTGGAGTGACCTGGATGACTTTGCCTACATTCATTAATTCCTGATCCAGACCCAGGCCTTTATATAAACAGGAGATACAGATTTATGAAGACATCATCAGCTTTTTCTGCTTTTCTCCAAGTAGGCTGTTGAGACCTATGGAAAAGACACTGTCATGACCACACTTCTGGACAAGTTGGACTTCTATGTTTTGCCTATTGTTAACATTGATGGCTACATTTACACTTGGACGAATGTAAGTATGTTCTTTTTTTTTCAGTGTTGTTGGAAAATCAACTGTTAAAGTTACTCTTAGTTTTCATCTATCATTCTATTTCAGGACCGCATGTGGAGAAAGACTCGCTCTAAAAATGCCAACAGCAATTGCTATGGTACAGATCCCAACAGGAATTTTAATGCTGGCTGGTGCAGTAAGTATCTTTTAACAAGAGCTGCAAGAGTTCATACTGAAGTGCAACAGCCAATATATTTAATTATGGGTTTCCCCTACCTGATGGTTGGTCCAGCTCCAGCTTGTGTGAAGACCACCAGTGTAGCCTTGTGGAGCAGCTTGTGTTCAGTTTTTGGAGCAGTTTTGGGCAGAAAAAAACAGACTTTGCCTACTAGCATCATCAGTATGGCTTCTTCTATAAACATACCTACATACACACACACACACACATGCATATACACACATATACACTTACACACATGAATACACATACACACATGTACACACACACACACACACACACACTGCTATGAGTTCAGGACAGAAACCAGAAGAGCTTTCTTTCATGAAGAGGAGTCTCTTCTGAGTGGTTTCCACTTGTCTGTTTCTTGAAAGTGCCTTAGAAATGGCGGAGATACACAAGGAGAGGACGGTTTAAGTACTGAAGCAAATCAATATCCCAAATCACTTCCATAATATAGGGCTTTACATCAATACTCATGCTCTTCCAACCATGCACACTCTACAGGGCATATTTATTCAATGCTATGACAGGTTTTCCAGTGTCTTAACTATGCCATGAAATATGCCCTCCTCTGATATGACACGAGTGTCAGATGGATTTCCAAGGCTTATCTACTAAAGTGGTGTAACATGACTCTTCTAACAAGCAACTAGTTCATTAAATACTCATTAAAAGTCACCTTTCTTCTCAGCTACCGGGGCCTCAAAAAATCCTTGTTCTGCAACTTACTGTGGCTCTGCACCCGAGTCTGAAAAGGAGACCAAGGCTTTGGCTGATTTTATTCGTGAACATCTTTCTACAATCAAGGCATACTTGACGATTCACTCCTATTCCCAGCTGCTACTGTTTCCTTATTCATATACTTACACACTGCCATCAGATTACCAGGAACTGGTAAGTCTCTTTGTCATTTTGACTTAATGAAAAGAATAAGTAAAAATCATCACTTGCTATTTGAGGTCCATTTAACTTCAAGCAGTTTCTTTAATATCTGGAATGAATCTGTACTGCCAGTTTTTGAAAATGTTTTAGTCTTTCTCAGCAAGAACAAGGGAAACCATGATGGCACAGGACAAACTTAAGGGCCTTATTTAATTCCCACATACACAATGAATTTTCCACAAGGTCAGTTTTGTCTTCCAGTCACACTATACAGAAATCCATTCTGCTGTGCAGCTCTGCTTCTTCCTGACTCCAGGGGTTGCTGTGTACGTAGCTTTAATGTATGACATAGAAACATTATGCCCTGTAAGCTAAGGTAACAGCTTGATAGATTGTAATAACTATGAAATGGATCAACTGTTACTATGAACAGCAGGCGAGGATCTCTGTCTTCCTGCTGAACCTGAGTTCTCACTGAAGTAAAATGCTTAAACTGTTGGTACAGGTTCAGGACAATGAGGCAGCTGTTGTCAAAAATATAATTGAAAACAGTTAGATACAAAACAGGTAAAATGTTTCAGTTCTGAGGCCTTTTTCAAGAGGCCTGGATTTAGACACACATTTTATTTGGAAGAGGAGAGGATGAATGTAGTTTTTTTAAAGGGCAATGCCTCTTTAGTTGATCCTAGAGAAAGGCCACACCCAAATGCCATTTAAGTAAGATAACAAAATTCTGGAATATAAATTTTCTTTATCCTCAAAAACAGATATAGGGGTTAGAACTATCAAATGTGTATAAAAGCTGTAAACATTTTATAGGCCAAGAATAAACATTCACAAATAATTGAATTACTTTACTTCTCTGGCATATTAGCAATTAGAAGCTGTTGGCAGGGAAAACAACACAGCAAGACAAAACAAACACATTTTGATTCCCCCTCTTTCCAGGATGATGCCAAAAGTCCAAGGCAACAACACTGAGTGTTGCTTTGCTGTGCAGGTTTGACAGATTTATGACTGCTCCCAAATAGATGCCTTGATTCTGAAGCACGAATAAAAACTGGGGCCAAGAGTGAAGTTTCTTGTTAGATTTTTTACAGCCTAAAAGAGAAAATTAAGATTTTGTTTCCTTAATTTATATTCCAGGAATTTTGTAATCAGATTTATTCCAGGAGACTATAGTAATTTCTCGTTTTCAGTATTTACAAAAGCATCATATTTCACACATTGCAGTTTAGTCTAAAGTAATAAAACAGAACTAAACCCTGCTTTGTTGTCAAGATCACAAAGTTCCCATTTGTTAAAAATTTGTATGACATCCCAATTGTTGAATCAAGAGCAAATGTGATGAAACATAACTAAAAGTACGGTGCGTTTCTCCCAGTATTAAACGGAAAAAGTTTAAACTGACAGCTCATTACTAAAACAATCCTTACCAATAAGAAACAACCTGTGTGTTTTGCTAGGTTGTAACATTCTTTTATTAAATTAAAATTGTATATTGACAGTGTTCTAGTCTAATACACAGTAAAATTTAATGAATCCCCCATACTGAAGTGCTATAATTTTCATGATTTAAAACTCCCCTTTTCTGCCATAGAAGATAATTCTGCTATTATCATAGAGCATAAAAAATAAATAGCTCAGGAATGCAGGCCATATATTCCTCTTCAACCATTTGATTTTGCTTTGTATATTAGTCTTTTCAACATCCCTTTATCCTATATTTTAAATTGGTCACATTGATCCCAGAGGGAGTTCCCTTATTTTCCACTACAAAGCAACCACAAATCTCACCACTATGACAAGGTGACCTTATGAGTGTTTTCCACATCTTAATTAAGGGAAATTATTTCCCCTACTGGTGATCCCAACAGAAAGACAGCAGGATCCTAGAGGTGTTTAACTTGTGCAGTATCCAATTTTAACAAGGGAAGACTTCTTGCCAAAAGTCCTTTTGGAGAAAGAGATCAGAGTATCACCCAATCAGCATGGCCTGTAGTGTGGATAATTAAACAGAAAGGGCCTTATGCACTCCATCGTCAGTGAATTACATAGAAAAGATGGCTTCCACAGGCTCTGGGTCAGGTTCAAAAGTGCAGCTTTTCAGGTTAGTTCAAATAACTGAGACACATTCATTTAAGCTGTGACTAAAGAAAATTTAAAATTTTCAGTCAAGAATTGTACTTGCTTGAGGTGAGACAGCTCCAAAAAGAGGTATTATTTTATATGTAAATTGCTGTGTTTCATGTCTGGAAGTCCTGTTTAGATTCAGAATTTAGAGAAATGCTGAAGAATGAGAATCTTAACTTTTAATAGATATTGTTTGGGCAAATAAAATAATCGTAAATCATTTTGTAAATGAAGAAGTGCCATTATCTTATCTTAGATGTTATTTTTACTCTGACAGATCTCATAAATTAAAGGAAATACCACTGCAAGTTCTTATCTCTTTCAGTGATCAATTGGACATGTGTTTAATCAAAACCTCGCATGTCTGCTTATCATTAACAACATTTTGTTCCATTGTATTTAATTAAAGATAGCACAATACCATGGGGTTTATGTTGCATTCCAGTGCCTGAGATATAGAAGGGTGCAAAAATTGAGTAATTTGAGATTGATGACACTAAGTCTGAAGAAGAGAAAGATGCAGAGAATGCCTGTACCTTCCTTTCCTGCAGGGGTACTGAACAGCATGTCCTTGGGGCTCAAAGGACGTTTTCTGTTCACAGCCTCAAGAAATCACCAGAAGGCTTAAAACTGTTTTGATTTCTCAGGTAGAACAGTACAGGGCACTTAAAGAACCCCTTTGTGCTCCACTGCATTGCTACAGCAAATCACAACACCTCGGAGTTACTGCAGCTTACTGAGAGCCTGGTATTAGAACTACCCCTCAACCATGCCGGGCCTGGGGTGCAAAATGTGATGAAAGTCATGTATGCCCCTTCCTTCCCATGACTCCCTACTCTTCTCCTTAGATGCAAGAGGATCTCTGAGATTCTCAATCCCACAGCTCACAAGGATTTTCCCAAAACTTTTCTCCCTTTATTCAGGATTGGTTTTTTTATCCCCTCAACCCTGGTGTTGCACAAAACTTTCACTGTTGTCCAAACAATACTTTAACAACAAAAATAAAAACACCCAAGACAGGAAAAATCTAGGTCAGGAATTTCTCAGAAGTTACACAATATTCTTGTGATGACACCTTGAAAGAAATATGTCCTTCTTTTGGTGAATCACATTTTGTCCGCTTCATAATCCTCTTGGCTCATTCTTTACCATACCCTGGAGTATTACACTGAACACTTGAATCCCTCTCCTAGAGAAAAGAGAAGCATTAGCTTTTCACAATTAAAAAACATGCTTGGCAAAAGCAGTACCTCTCCACACCCCAAAAAGATTATTTTCATCTTTATTTTGCTATTCACATTTTTGCCCTCTTGCAATAAAGAACTCGGTATTTCATTACACTTCTCATAAACAGTTTAGCCATATTTTTTATTCAGTTCATGTTCTGGCCTTAGCTTCCCATTAGGTCACCCCGTGCTCTCCTCATTTTCAAACAAATCTAGCTTTATCAATTTGTGTTTGAATTGGCTCTGAACTATGGTTTGAGAGAGCAGAGGAACGTGCATCGAGCCCTTCCTTCCTTTTCAGGTTCAATTCCATCTCTCAGTTTAACAAAGTCAGCCCCAGATACATGTGTGCAGCCAGCTCATACTCACTGTTGGATTAATGTATGTGTGTTGTTTCACAGGCTGCAGAATATTACATTCACTTACAACCCAAGATAATTTCAGTTTGTATTACCCTGAATGCATACTGATCCCGTTGGTTGCTGTTTCAACTCACCAAATTTCACCTTCCATATTGGGTTGGTCTAACATCTAATTTCCTCTTGAGTGCTTAAAATAGGATGTATTAGAAAGTCAAGATATGCCCAGTCTGTGCAGCCTGCAAGAGTGAATTTCAAACATATTGCATGACATTGCAAATATCAGTCAGACTATTTAACCTAATGCCTAGTTGTGAAGTCCTGAATATGGTTAAGATACATGAAGACCTGTGGATAAGAATTTTTGAATAGCAAAAATCCTACCACCTAAGAGACTCAGACATGCCAATGAGGAGTTGCAACCTCTGCTGCTGTTGTATCTGTGCTATTGCACAGATTGTATTACTGTGATTATTACACATAAATGTTGTTAAATTAAACTGGGAAGCAAATAAACAGGAAAATGGGCAGCAAAGCAATATTTGAAATTGGCTTCACAGCTCCTCTATCGAGTTTGCCACAATAGAACTGTTCTGTACTGGCAGTTTTACAGTTGTGAAAAGGATGTTTCTAGTAGCAGCCTTTTCCAGGTGAAGTCCATGTGTGAATCTGGCTGACAGAAAAGAGTCTCCAATAATGTATGTAGGGCACATGCACCTTAACTCGATCACATTGGAAACCCTCTCACCAGGGACTGATTTCTTAAACACTCTAAGAGACTATCACAGAGTAACAAGCTTGTAAACTAAAAAGTTTAATCCCACTGAAGTCCTCACTGGCTGGATTCCCTGGGCTCTTGGAGCACACGCTTAACCAGGAGCAATAACAGAATAGTGAACTAAATTATACGTCATAGTGGACTCTTGAGGGGCGAGTCTGTTTTCACTGGCAAAACGAGAAGCCTCAGAAGTTTAGATTCACTTGGCTAAAGCTCACTTTGCCAATACCACATTTTCAGACTTTCATTACAAAGGAAGTTGAGGGTCACTTTACTTAAAAAGTAAAGCACACAAGACCAAGGTGAAGTGAAATACAATTTTCCACTTCAGGAAAATCAATTTGCAATCCAGTGAGGGAAGAGAGCAAGAGGCCCAGTCAAGCAGTGAAAAGGCTTCTCCAGACCACTGTCAGACAGTGAGGGCAAAAGGAGTTGTCCACACAGCAGATGCATAATCAGCATCCCTGGAGTGTTTCTAAATGGCCACAGTTTGCTGGCAAATCCAGCCTGATTATACAAGAACAAAATTATGGTGATGCTCCCATAAAAATTACCTATTAACACACAGAAGATGCTTAGCCTGATAATTTATCTTGTTAGTTCAAAACTCCAGATGTTGTGAGAAAGAGAGGCCAGTACCACACCTTTTATTAAAAGCTAATAACTGTAAAAATACGTTTAAAGGTTGTTAATTAGCTAAGATAATGGCAACTAAGAACACAACTCTGCAGTCTCACTGGCCCACGCGCTCTGTACACAAGATCAAGCAAAATATTAGTAATTCCTGTGTAAACACAGATGGGTGATGAGGGAATAACGCCTTCTGCTGAAATGACCAGCTCTGCGAGTTCAGCTGTGAGTCAGAAGCTGAAATGCCATTTCTGCTCCCAGTTACAAGGTATTACTCTGGAGTTACATCTTGGACTTCAGGGCGACACTTGTTTCTCTGCTACTATAATTCTCAGCAAAATGTTCCTTGCAAAAGAGGGATTCTTAATGGTATAAAACCCCAAACAAACCACAACAATTCAGTTAAGCCCACTGTGCCAAGAGATGTAGAAAATCACTGAACAGCAAAGAGCATCCTCAGAGGTAAAAAAGAAAACAGTGTTTCTCCGTACAGGTGTATTCTTAATAATTTTTAGCCTTGAAAACCAAAACCACTTTTCAACCTTTTGGAAAATGTTGGGCTTTATTTATATACCCCTGCATAAATCTTCAGGTTATTTTGTTTTTATGGATTGCTTTGAGTAATTGAGCTATTTAAAAAAAAAACAAACACATTTTTCTCATATTTTGTATTTATACTCCCAAGTATTTATTTAATATTTATTATTCCTGCTGTTGTTAGTTAATTATTATTATTATTTTTATTACTATTATTATTAAGAGGTGGCATTCTTCCCATAAAGATGAAATTTATTTTTCTACCTTTAGGTTTTTGACTGTAAATCTATTAGCAAAGCAAATGGTAGATTCACTTAAAGGAAAAAAAGAATATATCAAAACTTTGGATAAAGCTATATTTCATGATGAAGTCATAAATGCTCAGTCATGTTTTTCATTTAGAGAGGGTAACTTAAAATACCATCTCCATCTCCAACCTGGAGACCTTGAGGAGGTTGTTTTTCAGGATTCTAAGCTCTTAACAGCTGGAAATCTCAACTGCTCTTTTTACAAATCTCTCTTTTTACAACTTCCTGGCCAATAATAAAAAAATCCCTCAGGTAAAAAGATTTCCTGACATACATTTTCTGGTATCTGTTCTGATATGATTTAAGGCCATCATTTGGCTGCTGAGTCAAAGGAATGCCCTGGGTGAAACAGCCCCAAAGAGCAGCTCTGCTGTTCTATTGTCTATTATCATGCGGTTTACTAGAGAGAGAACAAATACTAATTACCAGTCTGTAGGTAGTATCAGACTGTCTTTCAAAATTTTATTTCCACTTTCCATATATTTGAAAAGAGAAAGAATCAATTTACATTTAAAAATTCATTTGCTTTTGAGAGAAGATTTGACCCAATCTCAGCTGCTGATTAAATGTGTATATTACAAACAACAGATGGCTGAAGAAAACATGGTATCACTAGCAGATAGGAGTCTCCAACCTCTACAGTTCCCTGAACATGTGTTAAAATTTATTATGAATTTCAGAAAATTCAACTTGTGGAGGGATTTAAAAAAACCCAACCAAACAACAACAACAAAAAAAAACCCAACACTGGAGAGAGCTCAGCTACTCCAACTCCTCTGAATCCAAGATTGTGAAATGCAGAGCACCAACATTCTTCCTACAATTGCTTGTGTTTGTGCAATTAAGAGGCCAGAAACCAAACCTCACATTCAGGTACAGCCAGTGTTACAGGTGGAAGGACAAGCTTCAAGTACACTTTGGTCTGCCTTGTTTAAATATACTTCTTGTGCTAAATGACCACAAATTCCTACAGCAAACTCCCATAATTCTAGAATTTTCAAAACCAAACATTTCGGAATGGGGAAACACTTGCAATTCTGCAAAAACACATTTTGATGCTGTTTTGTAGAAGACGAGAAAGTTCTTTCAGTTAGTTTAGATTTTCTAAACACGTTGTCCAATATGCCTTTTTGAGTAATTCACAGGAACACTTGAAGCATAAGGATGAACAGAGAACATTTTACAATATATCTTCCACTGGGAAGTAAGCCAGAGTATAATCTACAGAGAAGGAAAGGGCTTGAGGAAATTCCTGGAATAGTAAGCCATTCATCTGTAAGCTATAAAGAAAGATATGGCAACCCATTGCTTATTCTTATACTGAACATCTGCTTTCAAAAATCATTCATATTTATCATCTGTTAGTAATAGTTTTCATGTGTTATTACCAACATGCTGTATAATGAAGAATTGGAAAAGCCACACATTCCAGAGAAAAGTCTGTAATTTTCTTAATGCAAACATACAAAGCTTCATAGTACAATTGATGGGCCTGATCCAACCCTCACTGAAATCAGTGGGAGTTGAATGAGCCCCTCTGAGCACAGGAAATGAATTGAAATTAATGAGACTACATATGGTTCCAGGGTAATTTATGCCTTTTCTGGCTGTTAATATTGATAAGACTTTAATCTGCTTCCACTTGTGTCACTGCTCAACTTCCCTGACTGAGCCGACTCTACTCTGAATTTATAGTGGCATGAACAGAAGGAAAAGAAAGGCTATTGTATGTTCACAATTTACTGTACCAAGTTATGACTATTCTCTAAGATTCTCTTATCTCTAAATAAGATTCCTTATTTAGTTTTAACCTTGCAGAAGTTTCTTCTATGTCTAGAAAATGCTGTTACCTATTGTCCCCTTACCTGTACAAACTCTACTGGACTGTACAGCAGCTGCACAGCACTAGAGCAATAAACACACAGCCTGGATCACACTCCATTAAAGCTTGGAGAACAATTTCTTTACTGATAAGCTCTTTCCACAACAACAGGACAAGCTGTGCCTTGTCAGCTACTGACACCTAGTCACACTGAGAGGTGAACAACAGTTTTCAATTAAAAACTTTTTCACCATGGCTTTTCAGCTTATTTAACAATATGTTTGCTTTAGATACACTCAGAAAGCTTCTGAAAATCTGCATTTATAATTTTTCTTTTCCTACAGAATTCCATTGCTAGTGCTGCATCCAAAGAGCTGGCCAGTTTGTACAAAACCAAATATACGTACGGTCCAGGAGCTGAAACAATCTGTAAGTACTGGCCTAAATATACTAACAATCTATATTAAGTGTTACTAAGACTATAAAATGCAGTTTTATAATGATTCTTGTTCCTCTTCCTAAATAGTCTATTGTACCAAACTACTAGAAAGGGAGAGTATTATTCCTCCAGAAGAAAAAGATGGAGCTGATATCCCAGATCTGCAGCAGTTTCCCATCTGTATGAACTTCGAAAAGGCACCCAATGAGAGGCTATTTGCTTCTGATACCAAACCTTACTAAACATCCCCATGCAACCATGCCATTCTCCTGTTCCTTAGACATTTCTACTGTGGTCTCCTCACAACAGTGACAAGGAGGGAACAGTTTAGCTTGTTTACACTTGCTTGCACACATCAGCTGGAAGGAAGCTCATAAATGGCCTGAAATCACACAAGTTTTTCCATGAGCAAGATAAATCAATCAACTCACCGAATACTTCTTTTTATCTGTCTTTCCTGCATTTCTGGTTACCTGACTTGACTCCAAAGGATTTCACATTTCAATGCATAGCCACTCTTTCCCAGTTAATCTTTGTTTAATTTCTTTACCAACAGACCCTGCTGCAGGGGGCTCTGACGACTGGGCTTACGATCAAGGCATCAAGTACTCTTTCACCTTTGAGCTCCGGGACACTGGTAGATATGGTTTTCTTCTCCCTGAATCTCAGATAAAGCCAACTTGTGAAGAGACTGTACTTGCTGTTAAATATATTGCCAATTATGTCCTTGAGCACTTGTATTAGAATGGAGTTCTAAAAACTATTAAAGAAGGCTTTATTCAAAGATGCCTTCCTTTTTATTCTTCCCTAACAAAACATTTTTTATTTCTCTTTACTTAATGTTCTTAATCATATTCTTAGTCCATCATAGGTCACTAGAACTAGAAGTTTTTCAAGAGAAATTGTAGAAATTCAGGAGAAATAAACCTTTTATTAAGGCAAGTGATATAATCAGGGAGGTCGAAAAACAAAGAGCACAAGAAGATTAATCAATGTAAAGGTTATCTTACTGATTAAAACTACCTTTACATATAAGAGATGGGCAAAGCAGTAGAGCTTACACAGCCTGAATGCTGACCAGAATGAAAACAGCCAGGTGATCCATATGAATGCGCTTTCACCCAACCATTCATTGCCTTCACAGCAACAGTAGCAAGAAGTTCATATCACGTACTTTCAAAATTATGTTAGCTGTGATGTGCTCATGTGAATTTTCTCGAAATCCATGCTCGATCTGTCCCATCACTGAAAAATAGTTTGGATTGGAGTTCACTACTAGTTCGATCTGGACTCAGTGAAGATTATTATAGTTAAAGACCAAGACTTGCTATAAATCATTCAATAAATTACCCTGCACTTAAGATTCTCACATTCACTACAGTAGCACCTCTCAAAATATTCCCAGAGTTCTGCTACTTCCTGGGGCCCCACATGTTCCTACTGTCATGAGCGGAAGAACCATAAACAGACATTAAGTCTGGTGATAAATGATTAACTGTTTCTTTCATGAAAAGCTGTAAAGAATTATCCTCCCCCAGTCAATTTTCTGTATGGGTAATGTGGCTCTAATTGGGCCAGTGAGTGAGAGTGATAAATAGCCACTCAACATCTTTCTCACACAGCTGCAGAAAATGTGTTTGGCACCTATTAATGCTGTTTAGAGCTTGGCTAATACGGGACACACTCTGCAGAATGACAGGGAGAAGCCTTATGTCAACATAGAACCTTGCTGATCTCCCTGCCACTGCTGGAAGCTCTGAGGAGAAATTTCCACTGTCCATTGATGCTCCTGAGATTAACCCCATTCCTGGCAGGTCTCTACTTAATGCACTCCAAGCAGCCCCCAAAATACATCCTACAGAGAAAACAGTTCTGCCAAGAAAACCACCAAATTCAGGACCTGTCAAGAACTACGTGCGCCCTTTTTGCCCCCTCTTTGCGGAAGCAAACAGGAAGACAAGGTCCAAATTAAAATTACACTTTAATTTACACATATAAGAAAAAGAAAGACACATATCCACTAGTCCAGTCCAGTTAGCCCAGCAGCACTGAGATTAAACTAGTCCTCACACACGACTGATCCATCTATTTTTGATCACTGGTGAAACTGAATCCATGTGTGAAAGTAGCACATACCAGTAAAAAGACATCATTCTGTTTTGCAATAGAAACAGGGGCAAGGATAATCAACATTACTAATAATAGCACAGGATGCATCAGAACATTCTGGCCAGAGCCAAACATGCCACAAAGGGCAGGAAAATAAATTTCTCGGAATATTAAATATTTTGGCTAATTTTAACTAAGTATTAACAACCACCCAGAGACTACGCTGACTGTAACTATATTATCTGGGAAGACGTCACAGGCTTTACACCAACTGCAAGGTGACTCATTGATATTCAGCACTTAGTGCTATGGTTTAGCTGACAAGGTGATGTTTGGTCAAAGGTTGGGCTTGATGATCCTGGAGGCCTTTTGCAACCTTAATGATTCTATGATTCTATGATTTAATACTAGGCAGGCTCTTCGTAGGACTGCAGGCAACCAAACGCACAGCTACAAGTACAGTTGAGAGGTAGATCATAGCACCCAGCAGCTCCAACAGTGTTACAGTTAATGTCAACGTGTGACTCCAAGACAGAACATGGCACACATTTGGTAGCTCTGACATTCCCAAAGCCAAGTCACAGCAGTGCAGTGATATGCAGCTTTTCCATGCCTTAGCCCAAAAGGCCCCCACTAGCACTGCTGGTCAAATTGCACAGATGCAAAGAGCAATCAAATATGGTATTATCATCCATGCAGCTTGGAACTTAAACCACAGAATATATGGGAGAAATTTAAGCCAGAAAGGACATTCCAGCAGATAAGCTGCTAGGGAGAGACGCTGAAAAAAACATGGAGAGGAAGCAAAGGTTCATCAACATCAAAAGTAACAACACTTCACATTTCAGCATCACTTTCAAAAACCATGGAAACCTCACATGCAAAACTGATAGCATGTTTTCAACTTATAGTACATGAAACTCCACAGGAATACAAGAAAATAGTGCGGATGTTCAAATCCTGGAAAAGGCTGCCCATAAGTGTCGTAGAGTCTCCATCCTTGGAGATGTTGTTCAAAACTTGACTAGACACAACCCTGGGCAACCTGCTTTATGCTTAAAGTGGCCCTTTGAGCAGGAGGTTGAACTGGACGGTCTTGAGTGGTCTCATCCACCCTGAACTGTTCTGTGATCCTGTGAAGTTAATCTCTGCCTGATGCAGGTCAACCAAGGACTGAGATGAACAATTTCGGCTTTTCCTATTTGATTTATACTGCTTCTTTAATTAGATAAATAGAAAAGGAACATTCTGTTTTCTCGATTAAGAATCACAACAAAAAGCTGCCATCTTTTTCACATTTAGCTATTTTTTAGTCAAGTACATTTAAAAAGTCAGTTCATTTCAGTGCTCCACAACTCAAAAGGAATTAAGACCTGATGAAGTGCTTTAAAGACAATGTACTTTCCACGTGCCACGTCTCACAAGAGTGATATTGGAGACACCATAGGAAATGTCCCTTCAGTATAGATCACTGCAAAGGCCCAACAGAGGCATCACTTACAAATTCTTGATTCTTTAACATATATAACAGGTAACTCACATACAGAAATGAAGGAAATGCAGGAAGTCCTGACAGTTGTGTGAGAGTTAAACATGAGCTTCTGGGGAAGGTGTTTCCAAGTTTGCTCAAAGTTCTCAAGCAACTGCTGACACATAATGGTAATCCAGTGAAGGAAACTTCTGTTCTTAATGGTCCAGACATAACTGCCTCAAAAACTGGGCTAGAAAATAAACCTGCGCTTACAGTTCAGCCTGCTCTGAACACTGCTTTGCTGACATATGGCCTCAGCATGCTTCCTGTCACTTTGAATTTTTCCAAGGACAGATGTGGGCTGTGCACTGAAGCAGGTTACCTCTGTGCTCCCCTCTGCACTCAGAACAGCTGCATTACAGCTGCATACACTATCTGCTAGTGATATTGAAAAGCTGTAGAAACAAGCTTCTTAACACCAATTTGTAGATGCTAAAAAGGGCATTCTTTATTCAGCATGTTGGATGTTCAGAGGATAGCTCCTGTAATCAAACGTGCCAACTGACAGACAGACAGGGCCTTCTATTACACCTACTGTTTACACCTACTATTAATTAGATAGTCTTGCTTGCTTAATACATATTCATTAGTTTGTTTACACAGTCACACCCTCATTCGAAGTTCTTCTTTGGCCTTTTTGCATCTTCTTCGTCATCTTGACCTCAGTTCTTGAGCAGGTACAGTAGGTACAGCATCATTGTGTTCTACCTCCAAAAACTGTATTATGTGTTCTTTATTTGATCTTGTTTGGGTACACAGACCTTAGTTTACATCTTCATTGATTGAGTACATCCTCATCAAATTCTCTAAGATCCTATTGGTCCTTATTTGGACATTCTGGGATACTGTGAGTAAAGTTTCTATTTCTTCTACCAAAATCCCCCCTTTTTCTTGGGACTAAATTCCTTAAAGGAACTAGTCCCTCAATGTATGTATTTTACTTTATACCATAAGGCACTGCAATGACTACAACACTGAATCATGATGCAAGCTAAAATACAAACGTCATTTATTGTGATTCAAACTATGAAGAGCTGCTTTCACCCCTTAAAATTAGGTAACCAGAAGGTCAGGATATTCCATATTTCTTGAAAGCCTGAAGAGGTGTCATCCTCAGCTACCTGATATAAAATTTCAGTTTGTTTCTGAATTTCCTGGACATCTGTAGACACTCTATCGCTCTGGTCAATGCATACACAACAGCTGGTGCAGCATACTCCTCCTCGTGATTCTAAAAGAGGGTCTAATGCCATTTGATTCTGTAAAACAACTTGTGACAAGCTATTAACTTCTTCCTCTAAAGTAATAATGTCATGCATTGTATGATTTTCTATACATTCTATGGTAGAAGAAATGTTTACTATTGTTTTTTCTAATTCACTCACTCCTAGACAGGGTAAAAACCATCTTACAAAACTAGGAAATCCAGTTGGTCGTGCTGTTATAACATTTAAGGTTCATTTTGTGCACCCCAAAGAGCTTCTTATCCATAAACCTGAGGGTACTTGACCTTTATAAATTACTGTTATGCTGGGGACTAAGGCTTCTAAAGTACGAATGCTTTTCCAGCCCAGGGGCAACAATTTACATTTGCATTTACACTTTGCATTTAGAAGAAGACCTAAGATGCTTAACTAGAGCTCTTCAAGGAAAGTATGAATCACATTGCTTTAACAAAAAAAATCAACTCCCAATTTCCTGGCTTCATGGGGAAAAATCAAATACTCAGGTTTCTCTTTAATACATTGATACATTAGGCCATAAGAGCCAGCATAAAGACTGTAATAAAAAGAAAAAAGGAAACCAGTTCAGCAGTAATGGCTGTCATTCCACAGTGCCCTGTGCTGCTGCTCCTGACATGAGGGAGTGAGGCCACTGAGCAATCCACCACTTCATGTCCGGAAGTGACACAGCTCAGAGCATCTCTGTTCCTACCAGAGTTAGCCCATAACTCCATCAGCCTGCTACAAAAATCAAGATATGCCAGTGAATTTTATAAATGACAAACAGAACTCAAAAGACAAAAGTGCTGTGATGCAGCACAGCAATGATGTCATTGTTGCCATCGTCACTCATCGACACGGTCCCTTTTCCCCCATTGCGAAGGTGCAACATTCTCAGATTATGAAACTGTAAATACAGCAGTAGACGCAAAAAAGCTTTTCACTTGTATGTTCATGTCCCTCTTTGCAGGATGTGTGTCTATGAAGAAAATAACCTCACATAGGTGAAGTTTCAGAAGTTCAAGTGCTCTGAGGCAGAAAAAACCCCGAACAAAACGCAAACCACAAGCCTGTCCTTTGCCAGCCTGCACAGCCATGGCTACCACAGACAGAATCTTCAGCTCCACAGTGCTCGGTGTTACAAGGCATCCTACACATCAGCAATCTAACTCCGCTGCTTCAGGGCACATGAGAGGATAATTTAATCTGTCCCCAGTCACTTTGGTTTCAAGCAGAATCTTAAGAGTATCAAAGAGTATCTTTGAGAAATGGAGATGCTGCCTTGGCTGCACAGTGAAATGAGATGCATTCAGAAAAATTCATTGCACAAGTACTGGGAATCCTGGCAGCGCATCCTCATCGAGAGGAGAGATGCGGCTTCTCATGACACCTTGTGGCAGCGTGACAAGCTGCTTTTGTTTTCACAAAAAGTAATTTAAGATGTTGCAAACCAGCAATATTACAGAAAACCAAACACACAACAAAAAGTACCAATTTACAATCAATTAAGCTGAACAAAGCAAAAGCACTTTTTAAAGTCAGGAAAATTCCCCATAAAAATAAAGACGCAAAGTATAAAATAATAAGACTGTTATTTTTAGGTAATAAAGTCAGAAAATAGAAACAAATTCAATTTGAAGCATTTCAAACTGCATGTAAGCTACAGATGTACAAGTATAATACAAGTGTGCATTATTAACCTTAACATATTCTTACCTATTCTAACTAGAAAATCAGAACATCCTTTCCACACTGCAACTTGCAGGGACAGATTGGGACAGGACAGAAAAGCTTCATTGTCCAGAAACGTAATTACAAGATGACTCAGTTAGGCCAACTTATCTCGATATTTCTGTTGCATATAACTGGAGAAATAGCAAAATAGCAAATTTTATTTCCCATTTGCTTTCAAATTATGTTTTGAGAAAAAATGTCTTTAATTACACCTGAAAAAAAACACAAATTATGGTTCAGTACTGTCCTACTTGGAGCACATCAGTCCCAGAAGAAACAATAACCCACCTTGAAAAGGAAATCAGGGAGAGAAGTCACCACAGACATTGCATATTGCAATATCCAGTGTACAAGGTAGCTTAACTGTTGCTAAACAGAGATGGGCTGCAAACCCGCAAATCCTGATCTCTAGCTGCCCCCATTCTGAGAAATAGGCTACAGATGAAAATCAGCTTTTTTTCTAAACTCACCAAGTGCTCAGTGCTGCAAAGAGTTTGGCTTCTTATTTATCTGGGGCTTTTTGTTTGGTGGTTGTTTTGTTTTGTTTTGTTTTTTTAAAGAACACAAATGGATACTCAAATAGCCTTCAGGTAGAAGCTAAAATAATCTTGGAGAATATTAGCCCCCTAAAGCGAAGGATATCTTTGTCCCAGAAAGCAGGCTGGGAGGCAGTGGCAGGAGGGTGATTCTCATAAACTGTGGAACCCTAACACAAGAGTTCATCTCTCCTCCTTTCAGAAAGTAGTTTCTCAAGGTCAGCAAACTTTCTTCTCATGTAATTGTCTTCTACTGACAGGGGTATAATACACTGTCTATCTTTGTGGTGCAGACACTGGATGAAGTTATACAGTCTTAACTTATAACTACTGTAATTTTGTGGGTTCTTCAGACCTAGATGATTTTCCCAGAAAGTGGAGTGAAACAGAAGACTGCTCAATCCTGATGCACAACATGCTATAGAAGAAAAATGTAAACATGAAGTGTTATGAAAGTAGGACCTGCTGAAGACCCCTCTGGGCCAAGCTTAAGAGTACTTTATAAGTATGCAGTTGATAATGAAGTACTTTTGTGATCTATTTTTCTCTCAAATTCTCTTTTTCAAAATTGATAGTTAAGTCTATAATGGAACCCTCTACTGGGAACTGCAGCTGCCTGCAGTGCAGTCCTAGCTCTGTGTGTACGTATTCCCTAAGGGCTGTGCAGGCCTCTGAAATAGAAACCATCATGACTAATTTACTTAACTTAAACTTCCAGTGTCCCTTGTTCAGTGCTGACAGCTGTGTCTGGAAGTGGAAGAGGGTAAGCTCTCTTCAGTCCCATAGTTCAATCAGTTTAAGGTCTGAAAATGAGCCTTGTAGGAGCTTTATGCTAGAAGCCTTTTATGTCAGCATACAAATCATAAAGTAATTCTTAAAAAATTGAGTAGATAACCTCAGAAAGAAACTGTCCCTTTCCTTTATTATGGCTTCTCATCCAGCCTGAACAGAGCACATGTGTTTGAGAAGGGAGCAAGGCCTGCTTTCTGTTCACACCATCACTGAAACCTTGGGATACAAACACAGCCACCTGGAATAACCTTCCTCTGCCTACATGGGAGACGGAAAGAGATGAAGCACTGATGGACATATCACCTGATCTTAGACAGACAAGGGCAGGGAGACCTCCTTCCCCAAGTCATGAGAAACTGTTACACCATCTAGTTATCCCAAAAGGGAAAGAGATGAGTTGTGTGCTTTACAGAGCAGCTCTGAGTATATCCAAGCCCCTGTGCAAGAGCTTGTTTAGACAGGAACAGGCAGCAGACATATGAAAGCAATTAATTAATCAGGCCATTACTTCCCAAACACAGTGTTTTGAAGTCCAGGACACTTCCCTCTGCAGTCTTCACCAATTCTTTGGTACTCTCCCTGCAGTGACATTAGGCACTATACTTACCTGAAAGGGCCAAATACACTGAGCGAGGAGCAGAAATCCCAGAGACTGCACAGAAAAATGCCCACCCTCATTCATCTTCACTTACAAGCTCTAGCAAAAGGTATGATTCATACTTTAGAGAAACTCAAATGGACAGCAGTTTAGGAGCTGTGGACTGCATTCCTTTGAGTAGGATTGTCTTTCATCTAGAGATGAAACTATGTATAAACCATGTCGATTTTAGTAGTTTTTATCAATTTTCACCTTCACAAGGAGCCTAATCTGACAAGATATGGAAGATGAGGTGTTGGATATTAGCTAAAATTTTTTTTTGGAATTATCTGTGTAGAAGAGACCATTAACATCAACGGTGGTTGTGCTGGTACCAACCTGAGCAGAAACTTGCCTGCTGCACAGGACAGTAAGTAACCTAACATATAGACCACCTTGGAACAAGCCTGCAGTGATACTCTGGTAAGGGGGATTATTTTGTCAGTCATTGAAAACAAAGGGTTTTAATGCTCCAACTTTTACTCTACTGATTTTATCCTATAATACCAAAACTCAAATGGTGTGAATATAAACCTTATTTGCAGCTATTGCTGCCTAAGAGAGGCACATAAATCACCCTATTGTGAGCCTGCACCTGTTTGAGGGGAGGACTGAAGCTCCTACTGCTTTAATTTCTAATAGCCTCCCTTCCACCATGTCTAAGCTTCCACTTATATTTTTAGCTGCTGCTTTTCTTTATGGACACAGTTCCATAAAACTCGCTAATTATGATGAATAAGTACTTATTAAAAAGCTAACACAGAGCTTGAATTTCCATAAAAGTCTATGTAATGAACTAGCATGTCAAAAAACCATGGGAGACCCTGTCCCTCCAAGAAAACCCAATCCCAAGGCACCAGTGTGTCAGGAAGCTGAAGAAGCCCCCCGTCAAGTTTTAAAGACTTGATTCAGTTTCTTTTGTGAAGCTCTAACTTCATCAGAGGCAGACCCGATTTCAGTCAGGGAAAGCAAAAATCAAAACCTGTTCAATCAGTTTCCCCTATATGTGCTTTTGAGAGTCTAAGAGTTCACATGACACATCATGTGCTTTTAAATCCCATTTTGATTGAAATCTCTCAAAACAGAAAACCTCACTTTAAAAAAGAATCTTTCCATAGACACTGCATATATGCAGCAAAGGACAATGACTGCTGTGAAGGAAAATCTTCCTACCACTTCCATTTCATATGGGAATGACTGTCCTGCAGCACTTACAATAAAAAATAATTTTAAATATCGCTTTTATAAGAAAGTACACCTTGAAAATTACTTGTTACACACTAAAGACTTTTACATTCACTTCAATATCAGCAAATAATTTAATTTCTATTCTATAATCAAAAAAAATCCAAACCAGAATGAAGAGCATTAACCAAACATCTTTCAGCATCCAAGCAAGAAGTGAACAAGACCGAAAATCCAGTCAAGGGAAGGAATATTCATTCTCTCCATCTTAAAAGACACTAGAACAAAGGATAAAGGCACAAGTCTGAATATACCTCCTTTCTCTCAGTGATTCTGTTACAAAAAAAAGAGTAACAAACAATTTTAATGTTACAGCTTTATTTGAAAGAAAGTGACTTTTGAGTTTTTGGTAACACAATTTTTATACAAAATTGATACAATGAAAAATAAACATCAGCAGTGTTTAAGCAGATTACAGGCTGTAAACTCATCATCAAATGTACTAGATCGGAAAAGGCAACCTTTTTCCAACTCTTGTTTGCAAACCAGCACCAAGCGATCCCAAAAATTTAGTTTTACTCTACCTGCCAAAAAAACTTCAAAGCCCAGCCAAATCCACACTTCCTAAGTAAGCAGTTATTCTATCTCACTGTATTTCCAATTTACAGCTGTGACTAACTGTACACAAGAAACACACTGAGATTTCCAACAGTATCTTCAGTGAGTAAATATCAACTTTTACATAACCCGGTACTTTGAAGGTTTCTAAGGAGTTATGGACAACAAGGTGTTTGGATGTAATTTTATGAATTGCCATGTCCAAGGAACTCAGAGGTCCATAAAAAATTACAAAGCTCTGTAACAGCTCCTTTTAAACTATTTCATTTCAGAGGGTCAATTTCACAGATATTGGGTTCACAATTTTTACTTCTATGTCTGGAGTACATCAAAATGCCATCATATAAACCAGCAATATGAATACGGGGGAAAGAGAAAAAAAAAAAAAACAACAAACCAATCTTTGCAATCCTTTTACCGTTCTTAGCAGAAAGTAAGGCTCAGTAGAAAGGAGAGACTCAGTAGTAAGGTTCCTCCCAAAACGCATTTCTGTTTTCACCTTTGTCTGAAACCAAGTTTATCAAAATGCATTTGGGGAACAAATTTTCTTTTTATACACACAGTTCCTCTAACATCCTATTTTTGGGACTAACTCTACAGCTTGGCTTCATGCTACCCTTGTAGGTGCATTAAACTTAATAGAAGACTGCAGGGGTCTGTGTCCTGCTAGGCTGCCTCTCACGTCATGATTCCTGGGCTCAGCAATCTGATTGTTTTATTATGGCTGTGTAAGTGTTCTAGTAACAGCATTAGTGAAAAAGGATACTAACCCAGTAACCCCAGAAAATCTGCAGTTTTAAGTCTTCCCCAGAAATTGGAAAATTTCCCTAGAAATTCCACTTCCTTTTTCCTTTCATCTCTGAAACACCCACCAATCATCTTTATCACTGCTCCCCACCCTGTGATACCAATGTAAACAAAATGCAGTGGTAGAATAATCAAGTTTGCCAGTGAAAAAAAAGCACCATTACATTAAATCTTTGTTCCTTTTAGTAAGTTACAGCAGCATTTAGAGACCGAAGCCTCAGACATTCTATTGCTTAAAACCTTGTTTCCAGGTCCCCTGCAACGCTTTGGATCCTGGCATTAAAACAGAAGAGATACTGAACACAGGATGTGCTCACAGAAATAATGGAGAGGAGTTCCTGTGAATTTCTAGCAACATAAATTTGTGTGCAACAGACCTACTCGGTGTCTGGTGACACTTACAGTGCAGATTTGGTTCTCCTGTGAGACTGACGAGTCACTGACACTGAACAATTTTGCCATAGCCACCTCTTCCAGCATCATAGTCCTGCCGATACTCATCTCGGACCTTACAAAGGAGGAAAAAAGGGGAGTCCAGGAAAGACAAAGAAAAGCAATTTCTCAAAAATTCTTACATCATCAGAATATAGTCAGAGTGAACTCACAACATGTAAGTGGCCATACAGAGCTAAGTGACAAAACTGAAGGCGAAGTGCATCATGCAGAAGCCCAGAACAACATAAAAATAAACAACTTCCTTTTCAACAGCATCCCAGGGACTCCTCAATTGAGGCAGCCCAAGCAAGGATGGCCAGCCTCATGCTCCAGCAGTAAAAGCCACTGCCACCTTCTCCACTTTGGGTAGAACAACTGCTGTCCTGTGTGCTCTTGACAGCCTCATATTTTCAGGGCTTACTTATAAGCATTATCTCCCCAAGCAGCCAAACGTTGTTTCTGCAAGAACTTTTAGTGAAATACATGAAAATGTTATCTGCTCTTAGTAGGTAACAGTGCCATGGATCAGATGTCTTACAGACTAAGGCACAGTGTTATCTTAAACAATGACTCCTAAGCTGCTGCTTCTGAAATTGTTCCAAGTGTGTTCATTCAAAACCAAGAAATTTGGCAAAGTCACCTTAAAGCCCAGGCGGAACAACAACCTACCTGCCCTCCTGATCTTCCACGGCCGTACTGCCTACCCTCCTTAAATCCTGCATCCCAGTCTGTTCTTATGATCCTGTCATCAAGTCTGGTTCCGTTGATGTATCGCATTGCATTTTCAGCATCTCCTCTTGCATAATACCTTAGTAATACGTTAAGGGAAAAAAACGGACTTCTGTTTTCAACACATAGAAAAAAACCTAATATCAAATGGGCTACAAAACCAAGCCTTTGCTTGAAACAGGTTCCTGCTCAGTTACTTTCAGAAGGAAAAGCTTTTATGAAGCTACGTGAGCTGAGAAAACTTTTAGTGAAAGCGGGCAATGTGCAGGAATTCAAGCACTAAAAATGCATATACTGGATTAAGTTTGCCAACCACGCTCACCCTTAAAAGCACAAAGCTCTATTGCCAAAGAGTAAGAAGCCCCACGGAGGCCCCATTCATGCTGCAACATTCCACCATTCTGGCGAGCTCAGTGGAACCAGTTACAGAATGATTTCCAGAGACTCACATGTAAGAGACTACACAACAGGGACGATACCAGCAGAAACTTAACACTTATGCTTGTATAAAAAGAAACACCTTTTTACTTGGAATGGAAAATATGAATTTACTGTAGAGGTCAAATACCTAAAAAGCACCTGGGTTAAAGTGTCACAGTGAAACGAATCTGTTACCCCTGCTCGACATGCCGTTTGTGTTCCATTCACAGAATCACGGTTGGAAAAGACCCGTAAGATCACCGAGTCCAACCGTGAACCCAGCAGAGCCCTCTCACACCTGCGCCTCCCACAGACGCTTTAGCAAACGATTACTTTTATCCTGGGAGAACTGCCGTGACCCAGAGCCAGCAGCGCAGAGCTGACCCGCGCCCTGACCGCTCCTGCCGGTCCGCAAAAGGATACTCCACGAAGCAGAAGCCGCAGGCGGTTTTCTTCACTTTGTCCAGCCCCATGATGACCTTCTTGATGTCGCCGCTCTTGCCGAAGAGCTCGTGGATCTGCTCCTCGGTGGTGTAGAAGGACAGGTTCCCCACGTACAGCGTGCAGCTCTTCCTCAGCAGCCGCTCCTGGTCGTAGCGCGTCCCCTGGGTCGCAAGGACACCGCGTTACCCCCCGGCACAGCCCGGCCCGGGCGGGAGGGACCGCGCGGCGCCCACCCCCGGCCAAGGCTCACCCGGAAGTGCTGGTCACGGTACTGGCTGAGCTCGGCGTACGAGTCGCTGCGGAGGATGCTCAGCGTCCCGCCGGAGCTCATGGCGGCGCTGCCCGGCCGGGCACAGCCCGGCCCGGGACGGACCGAGGGTCGCACCGACCCCTCCCGGCGCTGCCCGGCCCGGGACGGACCGAGGGTCGCACCGAC
Source organism: Myiotriccus ornatus (assembly GCA_036023395.1). Taxonomy (NCBI): domain Eukaryota; kingdom Metazoa; phylum Chordata; class Aves; order Passeriformes; family Tyrannidae; genus Myiotriccus; species Myiotriccus ornatus. The sequence goes on along the minus strand of JAYRBT010000010.1, from coordinate 12,888,151 downwards.
CCCTCCCGGCGCTGCCCGGCCCGGCCGCCCCTCAGCACCTTCCCACCCCCCGCGCACGCGCCCCGCGCGCAGCCAATGGCGTGGCGGTCCGCGCGGCCACAGGGGGCGGAGGCGGCTCTCGCGAGAACGGCAGGGGAGCTCAGGTTGAGGGAGCGGCCGGCGCGGCGGGTCTCGCGAGAGTGGCGGCCATGTCGCTGCGGCGCGCGCTGCTGCTGCTGCTGTCGAGCCCGCGGCTCGTGGAGCGCCTCTCCGAGTCGCGGCCCATCCGCGCCGCCGCCCGCGCCGCCGCCGCCGCCATCACCCGCGGGCAGCAGCACCTGGGCCCGCGCTTGTTCCGCCTGCGCGACACCTTCCTCGGGGAGCTCAAGGACGGCGCCCGCCAGCGGGGCTGGCCGTGGCCGCGCGGACCGGGCCGCGGCGGCCGCCCCGGAGCAGCGCCCTGAGCAACGCGCCGAGTGGGAAGAGGCGGCACCGCCGGCGAGGGGACGGGAGCGACAGCACCAGAACACGGAGCGGGCTGGAGCCGGCGGGTGAGGAGCCCCGGTGGCTACTGCGGACCCCTGGGCGGCGAGCTGCAGACCCGACGGTGCGTCCCACATCGCATGGACACATGAAGCTATTGCTGCTCATCGGTGTGATGGGTTTTCATTTCAAAGCCGTTTTACGTGTTCCACAGTTCTCAGGAACAAGCAGACACTCACTAAGCATCATCCAGAACGCTGTCACGATTGTCACTTTAAGTGCTTCATAAGAAACTTGAAATAAAACCACGATTCCCATGGGAGTGGCTGTAACAATGTCTGTATACAGCAGTAATACTCTACAATTGTTACATTTTGATACAAAAGGGGCTTTTAAATGTCGATGATGATGAATAGGATAATGCCCATCTTAGAGAAAGGTAAAAGAGATTCACTAGCTATCCTAAAAGCACACCTCGAGTCTGGTAGCAAGAAAGGTTTACAGGGAAAAAATGACCAATAGAGCTGTCCTAAATATAAATATGGAAAAGGATGCACCCATCATACATGATGCACTGGGCTGATTTGCTTAAGATGCTGTATATGACAGCATCTATGAGACTAAAGCAGTTAACCTTCCTTCAGAGCATGGTCTGGCTGACTTGAGGCTCAGTTAACTGTGAAGGATCATTTCTATTCCTTGTATCACCCCAGGCGACAAGAACCTTGTACATTACCTGAGATACAGTTTCCAGTATTGCTGGTAAAATTAAACCTCCCACCAACAAAGACTCAGGTGTGCATGGACGGAGAGATTGCATCTGTGATGTAAATTACAAAGGCCTGGCTGGTGAGACAAAAACAGTGTATTGTCAGTCTGAGTTATCCCTTGTACTTCAGGTTCTCTTCTGGCTCAGTCACAGGTTACCTGTGCAGCTGTAGAGTAGTCATTGTGCCATGGAAATGGTGCTCCATTACATCCATGAAGAGTTTCAAGATCTACCCCACTCAGATTGCCAGAGTTCATAAGTTCTGTGAAAGTAATTTTCAAGATTTAAGCTGTTTAAGAAAGCTGAAAACAGCAAGTACCAGCTGTGGCAGATGGCTGTCCTCCAAGAGAGCAAAAAGGAAATTAACGCGAAAAATGCATTTGGTGTCACGATGCTTTCAAAACCATTTCCACTACTTTGTGAGTCATCAGTACAAACATACATGCACCCCCTTTCCCCCCGCCTCCCCCCATACACCCACCTTTAATTACAGGCATGTCTGGAGAGTGATGGATGTGGACAAACATACACGGGAGAAAACACACCAATGCTTTACAGGAGAGCAAGAGCTATGTTCCCTAAAAATCTAGGTCATACCTATAGTTTGGAAAATACAGGCAAATCCTTCACACATGCATTTTTCCTAGCATCCCTTTAAAGCCTGGCATCAACTTATATTATCCTCATCTCTGTTGAAAACCTGGCTCATAAGACCTTATGTAAAGCTGAGTGGGTGCAGAACTGCCAAAAGCATTACCACCTTTGTGAGCAGAAATAATTCAAGTGTCAGATTCATTCCATAGAGAGAGGTTTGACCTACAACGCATGTGCCAAATTAGTATCTCCCTCCATGTGAAGATGTTTTGGATCCAGAAGTTCACGTAGGCAAAACCAAAGATTGTTAGTTGTGCTGTGCTATTATGCACACACATCGTTCTCAGCTGAAGCCCAGTTATTTGTATCCCAGTTTAAAATGAGCCTGCTCTCCAGTGGAGAGCCAGGATGTGATCTCTCATTCCCACTAAGCTGATTTAATGGGGAGCAGTTAAGCAAGGGGAGGGGGTGCAGGGGATGCGGCTCCTCCCTCGGGTCCTCCCGCCCTCCCCAGCAGCAGAACTGGTGCATCTCTGACCTTGCCGTGAGCCTGTTCAGAGATCCATCTGCTCCAATGGCACAAAGGGTCAAATCCCTCCGAGTTACCCGCTTTCTGCCTGCGCAGCTTCTCGATCCAGCTCCCCGCAGGGCCCGCCGTGCCCTCTGCCGGAGTCACAGTCGTGACAGAAGAGCGACAGCTGCGAGAGCGGCGCCGGGAACGTGCAAGGGCAGGAGCGCCCCGGCTGCAGCGGCAGAACACCGAGCGGCTTCAGTGCCGTCACAGAAGAGCCTCCTCGAGCTCTGGGCGCAGTGGGTGTGGAACACGTCCACGAGGATGGAACTGTGGCAAGGAAGGTTAAACAGGCAAAGCTTGGATTTTGGGATTTAGCACAAGTACTTAGGCTGAAGCATCCTCCATGTTCTAAATCAGATTCTGTCAGATCAGTGCTGGGGATTTTTCAAGGCAGAACCACCCAAGACAGGGTTGCAGTGCTGGTGCCTGTACTGTGACTGCAGCCTGGTCTAATGAATTTTTAAGTACATAAAATAAAATCTTACTTAATCAGACCAGCTTTTGTCTAGCCCTGTAACCTCTCTCCAACAGCCGATTTAATGCCTATTATCAGTAAACACCCCACAGTCCAGAAACTGTCAGAGATTATAAAAACTTCCAAAAATAAATCTCACATGGAGACTGCTAAGCTCGAATCACAGTTTTGGTGGGCTCTGATTTTATCCTCTCCCATCAGGAAAATTACAGAAGTTCATATGAAACACTATAGGGCTGAATAACTCAAATTCTAAGCAGATTCTATCCAGAACTGGCTATTACTGGTGAGCATAAGAACATGACAAAAAAAGAGACTCAGGAGAGCTCCCAGTGCCACTGCTTGTATTGAAGGTGGGCCTGTGAAGAGGAAGGTCTCACAGCACCTTCAAATCGTGCCCAAATGAAGTGAAAAACTAAAGCATCATTCTCCTAAAATCTGTGCTGATCTCTGTCTAGCTGAAGGATGTATAGTCCTAACTGACTTCTCCAATTTCCACTGGATAGGATGGACATTTGTGGTGGGTCTTCCATTGATAAGTGTGGAAATATCACAGTCTCATTCTTGAATGAGACACCATGTTTTGCAATTGTGGCTCTGACTGTACCAGGGATTATGACAAAAATGTGACAGTCACTGCAGGTAAAATTGCTTGCTTGCTGCTCTACTGTCTGGCAGAGGGTTTCTTCTCCAGACCCAGCCATATCAATGACTTGTACATGCACGTCTGTCTTCTTGATATTAAGCAGAAACCTCGGAGGCATGTAGGTGTGAGCAAAGAGTAGAGTATAGTGCCTTGGATGGTTTGAAGGTGCTGGAGAATGGATGAGCTGCTCCAAGTGAAACAAACAGGGTATCAGCCCTCCCTGGTGTAGGCACCCGAACAGGAATGCCCCGAGAAGATTGAAAATAATGATGAGGTGTTTCCACTTCACAGCTCTGTCCTGTGATGCACTGAACAGGACCAATGGCAAGATGAGGGGAATGAGGAACCGAGGCTCCTGGTGGCTGAATAGGGAGAGAAATGCCAAAGGAACAAAATAAAACAGCAGTAATGTTGGATTGCCCTCAGAATGCACCAATAGCCCAGGCAGCCCACGGTAACATGATCTGCCCCGTATTAATTGATGGATATATTTCCTTAACATTTTAAAACCAGCACCAATGGCCAGAACATGTAAGATCCCAAAGAGCATAATTCCATTGACTGTAAAATGTGTAACTCGTGGGTGACTTCCATGCAGTGCAAGATTATGAGGATTAAGATTATAGCTGAGAAAATTGAAGGGGGTTACTACCATTTTCTCATGTAATTGAGCTATTACATCAAATAGGTTGCCCTTGTTAATGCTGTAAAGGTTATCTACGCTCACAGAGGTAAAATAAAAGGTGTCAGCTGTTATGAAAACAATGGCAGTGAAACAAGCACATAGTATGAGCTTCAAAAAGTGGTTTATGACAGTTTTAATGCTCCTTTGAGAATCAACAATTAAACCTGCCCAGTAAAGCAGGGGCATTAGAGCAAATGCCAGAAAGGTTGGCCTGTTGAAAAAACCAGCAGTTGTTATAACACCTATGAGAGGGCTGCTTGTAGGCTCCACTGAGCTGCCACTGGACTTTCTTGAGGAAACCAGTACCATGAGAAGAGCAAAGAGAAGTCCTTCAAGCGTGTTGGTAAATGTTCTTGTATAAAACACCAGAGTGACATAGGATCCAGCAAGAAGTACCAGCGCTTTCCACAGATCTGCTTCCCAGAAAGGGGCTAATCGATATACGCTATAGTCAAGTATGAAAGAAAAGATTGTAAAGAGAAGGCGAGGTGATACAAGGAGAGTGTAGCTGTTGATGCAACTTGAACATATGTCCAGCTGCTGCAAAGACTTGATTGCCCAGTAGGTAACTCCTGATGTCATTAACGGGAAAACAACTGTTCTGCAAGGAAAGCTTGAAAGGAACTCCCAAGGATAAAAGACCTGTAGATTTAAAATGTCTCCTATAAAGGAAGAGAAAAAGAAAAATACATACAATACATAAAACATTTTATTCAGTAATTCAGCAGTAGGGATACTACTTGCTGTAAGAGACATCACAATGCAGAGCAGCTCCTAGACTTTTGAGACCTTGGTGTCAACCTTGACAGTTTTAGGAGTGTACCGTTCATTTTTACAGAGAATCAGGAAAAAGCAGCCCGTCGGGGTAACGCGGGTGCAGGCACTACTCGCTGTGGACAGCACAGAGCAGGAATCTACCGCCCACCCAGGCCTGCAGACCCGCTCCTGCACGGCTTGCAGGAAGCGCCGTGTGACAGAGACAGAGAACGAGCCGGAGGTTCAAGGGATCCCTCGGGAACACCCACCTGTGCCCGGGGCTCTGCAGCTCCCGCATCCGCGGGGCTGTGTGAGGCAGCGCGCCCCGGGGGTCCCCCCACCTTATCCGCGCCCCTTACCTGCCATGACCTCGGGCGCCTGGAAGAACTCGTCGGGGTGCAGGTACCCGCTCTGCGGCAGGAGACACCAGCCCGCCCTCAGCGCCGCCAGCAGCGCCCACAGCGCCCGCACGCCCATGGCGGCCCCGCGCTGCCCCTCGCGCCGCCAGGGGGCGCCCGCCCGCCGGCACTGCCGCCGCAGCGGGAGCCCCGCGCGCATGCGCAGCGCTCGCCCCTCAGCCGCACCACCGGCTGAAATCCAGGGAATCACTGGGTGGAGGGGGCTGGAAAAGAATCGCCCCCCTCTCCCCCCCAGAATGTGCTCAGTTGGAAGGGACCCACAAGGATCATCGAGTCCAACTCTTAAATGAGTTGAACTCTTAAGGGAATGGCCCATATGGAGATCAAAGCCCCAACCTTGGTGTTGTCAGCACCACACTCTGGCCAACTGAGTCATCTCAGGGCCACCTTAGAGACCTCTTGAATCCAACCTGAGACCAAACACCACCACGTCAATGAGATCATGGCACTAAGTGCCACATCCAGTCTTTCCCTAAACACCTTCAGGGATGGTGATTCCACCACCTCCCTAAGCAGTCTATTCCAATGTCAAATAATCTTTTCAGTGAAGAAATTCCTTCTAATGTCCAACCTAAACCTCCCCTGGCACGGCTTGAGGCCATGTCCTCTTGTCCTATCGCTTGTGTAATAAACACAGGTTATAATTCATGTCAAATGGGTGAATGTAACCCAGGAGGGAAGGAAAACAAACGAATTATAAAACTTAATTGCACCCCCATAAAGACATAAAACAGACCATCATCTTCCCTGTTCTCCTAGCCAAGAATTATGTCCGAATCAGATCAGGTAAATAGCATGAAGGCACCTTATTTTGAAGGACATATGAATTTATAACTTAACGTAGAGATAAGCAATTAGTCTAAGCTGTGAAAATAAACACATGGTGAATACATTCTTATTCCACTTTGAGGCTCAGACTGACAATTTGAAGGAGGGGATTCTGACAGCAAACAAATGCATTTCCAGCCAGGAAAGAAAGCCCTTACCCTCCATCTCTCCTGTGCAATTGGTGAGCCATTCCTGGCACTCCATGCACACACAGAGCTTCCTGTGCCAGTTCCTTTTGTCTGGAAGGAATCTTCGTTCTTACTTCATTTTGGGACTCAGACTGACAATTCCAGCACAGGGGTTCTGACAGCAAACAAATGCATTTCCACCCAGGAGAGAAAGCCCTTACCCTCCTTGTCCCTTTTCCCCTTTTCCTTTCCCTTCCTTTTTCCCTTTTGGGGGTTCCCTGTTAGCTTGACTGTGTACAATTCTGGGAATATATATGAATTTATATTACTTGGATTTCGGTTGGTTTGGGTTCTTTCAGTTTTGTGTAGTCTTTTCGGTCTGTCCGAGGAGGGAGAGAGGGAGGGGGGAAAGTTTTTTCCCTGTGGTCTGGGCACTTGGCTGGGAGCCAAGTCCAACCTAAGACAAACCCAAAGTCCCAGGAATGTGGGAAAAGGCGATGGAGAGGCGCAGGAATTTGGGGGAGCCAAAGGCTCTCAGCCTGTTTGTCCTGCCACCTCCTGGTCGGTGTCAGGGCCAATGGGAGGGAGTCAAAACCCAAAGAAACCCCAAATCCTACAGAGGGACTCGTCTAAAGGAACAAAGCCATTATTGCCATCAACAGCTTCAAAACCTGTTCAGAATTCTGGGACAGCAATACTGGGATCCACAGGAATCTTTTTAGTGCTCTTGGTTCCATTTTAATGTATCTTTAGTCCTCAAGGAGCAGCTTGGAGAACTTACCCTGGGATTTAAAGGCCAAGCAGGGTTTGCTTTGGATTGCCTTGCACCTCTGGCCCCAGCTGGTGCAAACACAACTTGGGCCAATGGGGTTAAACACACTTTCCTACCAAAACAGTTGCTGTATCCTCTAGAAATTACCCCATGTTTTCAGATAAAAATGTCACCTCTGTCCCCACTGAGTCACCCCAGGTTTTGCCAGTTGGGAGCTGCAAGGAGGCTGTAAATTCAAAGGCAGAAGGAGACGATCTATCAGCAAAAGGCAGAAAGAAGGGGACAGGTTTCAGAAAACATTTCTGCAATATCATTAATAACTATTTCCAGCTTCCCAGTGAGAAGAACGTGAATGCACCACCACCAAGGCCTGACAGTCTGCTGCAGCCAGAGCTCACCACATATCCAGAGAGGCAACTCCATCATCTAAAAGAAAAAAAAGAAGAGATAATTTATTTCTTTTTAAAGTCATTTCAAGCTCTTCCAAGCAAAGCAAGACTTTTCAGTTTCAGTTGGGTGCACAGTGAACAGTGGGCACAGGGCACGTCATTAATGCCCACGGGGATGGTGCTTTCCAGGGGAAGAGCAGCTGACTGACAGCCCACGTCCACTTGCTGCCCCTGATTTGCACAGGACAAACCCTCTGGCAGGAAGCGGTTTTGTTCCCTGTAATGGTCTTTGCCCAGTGTGTCCCTCTGGACAGTGCCAGGCTGGAGACTGGCACAGGCAGCTGTCAGCACTCTCTGCTCCAAAGACAATTCTGGGCACCTGGGCAAACCGCCTCTGGCACTTGGTTTTCTCCAGGAGAAATTAAGGAATTGCTCATGGCAGTTTGGAGATTAAGGTATCCCAAAGAGAAGTAAAGAACAAATATTCCTGGAAGAGCCCTTGGGATCTGCTGGGCTGAACTGAGAAGGGCACATTATCTGCAGTGCAAATACAGGACAACCTCCAACACAAAGCACACACTGTCAAGTGGGGGGTGAAAGCAGCACTCGGACAAAACTGAACTCTCCTTGTTCTTCTCAGGGACTGCTCCAATGCAACTCTGAAGCTGATGAGCCCAAACTGTCCTCAGTGGTCTGGAACAACTGGATATTCCCAGGGATGATGAACTGGAAGCACAGTCCCAGCAGACACTGCCAGACACACAGAGGCACAACTGGAGCTCGTGGCTGGGGCTGGGAAGGGCTACAAGGAGGACACAACCCCCAGGTGTGGGGGCCTCAGCAGCGACAGCAGCAAATTCCCAGTTTGGAGGGAAAACAGAAGGACAAAGGCCGGCAATGCCCAAGGGATGGGCAGGTTTCCCTTCTGCTCCCTGTGGTGCCACAGCCCGGCAGGAAATCTCCAGAGGGGGCAGAAAACCCCATCAGGCAACAAAAGGCAGCAGCGTCTGTCACCCTGACCCTCTTCAAACTCAGCCTGTGGGCCCAAACCTCACCCCTCCAGGGAAACACTGCCCTTCCCGGCATCAGTCTGGAACACAGCCCTCACTCTCACCTTCCGCATGCTCCCAGGCTCACCCCACATTCTGCACAAGGTGCCAAAGGGTACTTGGGCCGGGGTCCTCTCTGTCTCTGCGGGCTCAGGGACTGCAGCTACCAGGGCACTCCAGCACGGACAGCCTGGACCCAGAGCAGATTCCTCGGGATTAGCAGTGTCCTGGGGATACCTGGAGACAGAAACCATCAGCCTCTGGGGCTACCACTTCATTTCCATCACACGGAGCCTGCCAAATTTAGGGATGCAGCTCTCTGACCACAAAACCCAGTTCTGACCCAGTTCTCCTGGGCACCCACACAGACTCCACAAAACCCACAAGAATGAGAATGTTCTGCTGCTTTGACAAACTTCACCTCAGCTCTGCAAACACCAATCCCTGCAGCTCCCTGCTTTCCAGAGCCCCCGTCAGTGCTGGCTCCACTTCCCTGCAGAACCTGCCCCAGCCCCAGGCTGTGCCAGGCTGATGAGCAGAAGCCACCGGGTTGGACAAGGAAGAACCCTCCCCTGACTGCTGCAGCTGCAGGGAGATCCAGCTACCAATGCAATCCTGGAAACAGCCTCCAGAATCTTCTCTAACCAGACCTGGGCAATGGCTCAGAATGCCAACAGCTCCAGTGCCAGCTCGATCCCTGCACGAGTCCTTGTCCCAGCCCTGCCACACTGACACACACGGGAGAAATCCGTGGGCACACAGGCCTTGCTTGCACAATTCCTCACCAGAGCTGAGGGAATTCAGACACAATCTTGAGAAATAACCTTTGCTGAGAGCACTCATCACTCCAGTCCATCAGGATTTGGAGGGAGTTTGGTAGGCAACAGTCCCAAATTCTAATCCTTCCTCGAGATTTCTAACAGCTTCTCTTAGAGAGATCCTGGACAGCACATCAGACAACAGAACTCCAAGACTGCACAAGCAATAAGAGAAGGTTTGCCAGGAAGAACAGGAATTCCTTGTTTTCCTAGGACTACAGGACCCAGTCTTTGCAACCAAGTGACAGTAGAGATGTCATGTCTCCCCCATGGTTCTGTCTCAGAGAACTGGGCCAGCCCTGAGCTACTCCCATGTGCCTGCAGAGCTTTGGGGAGGGGCAGGACGATGTCCCACTTCTGCTTGGAAACATTCCAGAGGAGGAAAAGCCACTTCCCTTCTCTCTCTCTGACCCAGCACCAAAGCAGTCCTGTAGGACAACGTGGATTATGCACGGAAGGCCCGAGTCAGTGTGGAAAAAAAACCAACCCTAAACAAGCCAAAGCACCCCAAATTTCAAGACAAAAAACACGCTGCTTCCGTAACAGGAGCACACAAAACTCATTGCAGCCAGAGAGCAAATTACAAACCAAAAAAAAAAGACCAAAAAGATGCTTTGCACTGATATACTCTCTGCTTGATCATTCCAAAGGAAATTCTCCACAGATCATAAGCCAGTACCAATAATTTGTCCTCTGCTGAAAATTAATGACTTGGGTTTCTGCTGCGGGGCTGGACGTGTCCATGGAGGGTTCAGGGGTCTGGTGGGTTGTTTGTGGCTGATCCTGACCAGCCTAGGCCAACTCCAACCACCCCCTCCTCTCTGCTCCATCCCACACCCGGGGGGAATATAGATATCATGTGGAAATACTCCCCTTCCCTTGCTACTCAGTCCTTCCTTATGCATCCACGGAGCACGTTTGCTCCACCCTTTGTTCCCAACAACAACTCTCCAGCCCGAATCCCAGCTCCCACAGACACAAACTAAACACACCCAAGGCAATGGTTCCATTAGCTCCTGGAATTCCAAGCTTCCCCTTCCCTGGCATGCTCATGCCAACACTCACAGCAATCTCACCTCAGCCCACAGGCTCTGTGTCCTCTGAGGGAAACACAGCCCAGTGGGACACAGCTCTGGCACCGCCTTTCCTCTCATCCCTGCTCTCCAGCAAAGCCCCAGGGAAATCCAATCCCTCAGACCCTGCATCCCTGGGCACGAGGGCAACTGGAGTTGGAGCGGATCCCAGCGCCCTGGACGAGCATGTTCCCACGAGCACGAGCCCCTGGCTCCATCCAGCCCATCCCGCCCCCCTTTCCCTCCAGGGAGTCCCAAACCCTC
>JAYRBT010000010.1:12809670-12864911 GCA_036023395.1 Myiotriccus ornatus | reverse complement strand
CGAGCCTGACCCTCCCCTCACTCAGCTGAATCGGTTCCGAGGAGGAGCCAAGCCTGGGCAAGCCTGGGCAGCAAAATGTGTTAGCTGAGTGGAGCAAAAAGCCCCCCTGAACACAGGCTTCCTCAGTCATGGAGCAATGTCCACAAGAGACAAGTCTGGGAGGTGAGGGGCTTTACTGCAGCACAGAGCGTGTCTGGAGGCTCAGTTGCCAGGATTATTAAAAGCTTCTTAAGGCAGAGACTCTTACGTGTGTTTCTGACTTTCCCTGAAGGCATATCAAATAATTTCTACTTTCTTCTGATAGTAGGAAAGACCGTAACACTTCAGTAAAGAGCAACTTTAGAGGATTTCCTTCAGCTTCTAAAGGAAATCCTCTGCTAGGAACCCACTCATACATTTTTATAGATTACCTGAGGATTTTTGCAGCAGTGCATTGTTATTTCCCCTTGTCAGCAGGTAAGAAATTAAGTACCAAGTAACAGTAGCATCTTACCAGATTAATGTCTCCATATACCAGAAAGGATAGAAAATGCTTGCATCTTAGAATACAGCATGTCAATTTGCACAGGAAAGTGTTCTGCCGTGTGATACTGTTTCTATCAAAAGGTGACCTTCCTGCAAGCTCAAAGATCAGGCTGGCATCTTGCCATAACCCTCCAAGAGTGAGGAGAAAAACCAGAATGAACACTATCTCTGCTATCACCTATCTTTGTTCTTGGTTATAAATAGGAATCTACAGACAACTTACTGTTGGGGTCGCAGCTCAGAGCTTGCATGGCATGAAGATACTCATCACCCAACCATGTTTGATAATTCTGAGCTGTGATTGCAACGAGCTCTGTGGTGGAGTCTTGGAACAGAAGATTTTGGGCACTGTAGGCTGCAGAGTCAAACATCTGAAACTTGGCGCCCACTCCATTAAATCTTTGCTGTAATGTTAAAGAAGAAAAAAGCACCTGTCAGACGGCCCTCTGCCTGGGATCTGTGACATCCCACACCCCTTCAAACACCACAGAGCCGAAGGTGCACAGACATTCTGTCTTCAGTTTACCAAGAGAGGTGGGAGAACCCTTCTAAAATGCAACTCAGTGATGAAAAAATGGTTTCCTACTTGTCCCTGGTTTAGGAGTTGGAAGACAACTGTCCCATCTGTGTCCGGCCGCACAGCCACGGCGCGAGCTGGGATTCGGGCCAGGTGGCAGGTTCTCCACTCTGACACATCGGCTCTGCTGCCGTCGCGACACAGGAGCTGGAAGTTCCAGGAGCGAAGCTGCCGGGCCCACGAGAAAGAACTTCTTCCTGAAATCAGAAAGGACATGCTTATGGAACAGTCTGGCTCCAAGCCTTCTCAAAACATCACTTGCACATGCAGAGCAGGACACACACCTCCTGAGCATCTCTGAGCTATTCCTGACTGCACAACACACCCCTTGCACATTTGGGGTCCTTTAGTCCTTTATCTCTGATGAGAAAACAGCTTACCACTTGTGAGACTGCACTGAGCTGTGCTGTGGTCTGCAGCAGCATCAAGAGCATCCCTAAGTTTAGCATCACAGGCAACATTTTTTTGTTTTTTCTCTCCCCTGGGTCAGACTGGTCCATGATATTAAAGCACTGATATGCACAAGGTGGTTTTCACATAGTACCAGATAGGACAGGTCACCTCTTGTTAACTTTCTGGTAGTCTCTTCTGAAATCCCATGGTAGGCTGAAGCAGTGTAACAGCCCAGGTCTAAATAAAAATAATTTACTGCTGTTGAAATTCTCTTTCCAAAAGCAGCTTAAGATTCCACCTCTAACCTTTAACCTTTATTGAAACTATCAAGCATTAAAAAGGAAAAAAAAAATCCCATGGACTCCTCTGTCTCCTGGTGCATGGAGGTACATGTTTTCACTATCACAGCATTTATTTTCTGAATACTCAATTCAAAATACATCAAACATTTGATATTATTCTGTCATTACAGACACAGTATTTCAGACCTTGCAGCCGTTATTCAACAAGCTTCAGGATTACTCACCATCTGTATTTTCAGGCACTGTGCTGTGCTTCACAAAAGCAACCTCTCCAGCACCTTCAGCCAAACACCTAATAAATATAAATCCAAGCACAAAAATGCATTACAAAACCCAGCTCCTGTGCACTGGCCACTGCCGACAGCCCGAGGGCTCTGTGCTACGTTCCATCAGACACAGACACTGACCTATTTCCTTGTGCGGAGAGTTTTGCTCAAGGCAGAGACTAGTGGCTGTTAGAGCATGAAGTAAACTATCATTGTCATTTGGTGAACATGGACAACATGTTCATTGCTGCCTGTGACAAACACCATGACCTTTTTTGTCCAGGACAGTTTCTCTGTCTAAGGCAGTCACAACAATCCTTTGGGGAATGTGCAGGAAGGAGCAAGTGTAAGCAAATTCTGCCCTTGCTCAGTTAATGCTATTACTCAGGGACTGGGAGCTCCAACACAGCACACAGATAGAAAAGAGGAAAATAAGGGATTGGTGTGCAAAAACGGAGGCAGAGCAAGTAGATAATTGAGTGCCACTGAGATAGGATGACTGAAATAGTCAAGTAGGGCAACAGTTCAGCTCTCAGACTCCAAAGGTTTTACTGGGAAAGATAAAGTCAGTAAAGTCTGATGAAACAAACACTCTGATTGTGTGAACAGCTGCTCGACAAAACAAACAGCAAATAGGGCTTTCCCTGCCCAGTATACATGCTAAATATCCATTTGGTTTTAATACTCAGGTATTAATACTTGAAATAGTGGGTTAAGAATTGCTTTTGTTGAATCAGGTTAAAAGCATGGTTGTCCTAACAAAACTGCAGATTTTCTAACAAGATAAACTGGAAGCTATGTGTCTTCAACTTCCAGTCAGTGAGGCCTAGACTGGTATCTACAGAGAGAGCACAGTGATAAAAAAAAATTGACAGAGACATGACTTTTACCTGAAAGCCCCACTGTAGTCATAGTATTGCTCTTGGGAATTTCGTTCGCATTTGTGCTCTCCAGCTGAATTCCCTATGCAGAGCTCACAGAGGGATTTGGGATAGTTCACACCATTTGCTCCAGGAACACAGCTTGCATTGAAATATTCACTTACAGCTAAAACCAAAATTAGAATGAGACGTTTTTAGCCATGAATAAACAAGATCCTACAATCTCATTTTAACACATCTACACAGTACATCTCTGAATAGATTTAGAAGGCATAAGTAATTTTCTTAAAAGATGATTTCCAAGTTTAAAAAACAAAAACCCTGCAGCCTTCATCAGACCTACATTAGGTCTATTCCCTGGTACAAGCATCAGCAAAGCCAAGGAACAAAAGAGCGGTTGAACCACACGCTTCTGTCCACACACAGAGGCCCAAGACCACTCAGAAAGGAATTGCTGAAGAACAGATCTTTGCCCTGTAACTCTTACCTTTTGGAAGGTCACATCCCATTGCTGCCAGCCGCCCACTGTCAGTCAGATGACCCACTGGCACATCCCAGCCTGTAGTTCTGTTGATTCCTGTGTGACAGGAACGCACACCCTTCAGGCTGTTGATGGTTATGTTGGAGCTCTTCTTTACCACAGCCACAGCATAATAGGAAGTTCCAATCTCTGCAGCGTAAGAAGAAAGAGAAGCAAGATACGTAGCCTCACATCAGCATTACAGTGAGATACATTGATTTGTGGCCTCTTGTGGCTCCCCTGCCCACAGGCAAGGTACACTGTTCACATCCTTGTTGAGAACCTCCTGACCGTGATTCAGTGTCCCCCATTATTTTTTCAGTGTGCATTGTCTTAAAGTCCACAGGCAATCTGCTCTAACTTTGAAGGTCACACTGCTTTTCCTTTCTGGAAGAAGTTTTCTATGACTCTAAATATATTTCGATTGAATTGAAACCAATATAATTTACTCCCCAGTTGATCTTAATTTTGATACAGCAGAGCAGGCTGACATCCCTGGAGCATCAGAGCTCATTTCATTCTCTTTGTTTTGCAGTTTGATATAACTCAAAGAGTCAAGAGCTGAGGGTCTGAAGTGACCATACAGTCATTCAATCTGACCTAATCATTACATTTCATTCACTTTTCTTTGATTTGAGGCTCATAATCTGAGTAATGGAGACAGCCAGCCTCTGGATCATGAGGCCCATTTGGTTTTGAGAAGCCAAAGTACAGATCCCTCACCCAAGTCATGATGTAGATGAGTCAAGACCCCAAGTGCCCAACAGGCACTTTCTGAGGATGCCTTCGATCAGATGACAGTGAGACCCAGCTACAAACCAAATCCAGCTCCATCTCACATTAGAGTGGTGGGACACCACTGCCTGCAGACTGCTTCCAGAGTTCCTCCTTCCCTTGGGTCTCTTAAAGTGATGGGCAACATCATCAAGCTCTGAGCTAATACCGAGCCCTTAGTCAAGACAAGTCACTACTGCATTATTGCCTCTGCCTTGAAAGGAACTTAAAAGCTTAAGGTCCCCTAGACAAGGAGCAGAATCAGCACTTCCTTTCCTCCAGCAGGCAATCATACACACTACTAAAACCAAAATCTAATTATTCTAATGTACGGGTTTGAGAGATAAACCTTAACAATTTATGCTTTGCAATTCAGTAATCTGAAAAGTATGGAACAGAGAAGACAGTAAGCAGCGAGACAGTAAAAAATAAACAAAACCCAACCCAAAAAACGTATTACAGGAACAGCTACTCTGACCCAACTGCTTCAGGACAGACTTGGCCCCAGCCCAGCATCTCCTCCTTCCCCACACAATCTGTTACGGGCAGGAGCAACCAAGGAGAGGAACCTGACCCCTACCTACTGTTTAGAGTCTTACAGGGAAGGACCCCAAGTAAAATGGAAACAGTACGTTCTTGTGCATTTTAAAAAATCTAAAAGTTATTTAGTCAGAATATACCTTGGTCATATACTTCCCCAACCACAGGTTTCAGACCATGCTCCCTTCCAGCCTTGTAAATCGAACGGCCGTCCAGTGTCACTGCATCTGCCAAGTCATCCTGTGCAGACACAAGGGCAGAAAAATGTTGAAACTTAATTATCAGTATTTACCAACAGCTAGAGTACACATGAATTTAGAAGAAGAGGCCCCTTAATCTGCATTTGTGTGTTTTCTTCTCTCTGAACAGTTATTTTAAGGGCACTCAAATTTCTGAAAAACAATTACCAGGGGGGATTTTAGACCTTCAAAACTGTCTTCCTTCAGAAACAATGCAGAAACCAGCTCTGTACTATGATGGCTTCACTAGTCTTAATAGTCCAAAGGAACCCTAGAAACAGCTCCTGTGGATCTGTGATGAATCTTTAACCCCAGCAATTTGGAGTTTAATTCATATCTTTAACTAGTACCCCAAAGCTTGAAGATTTAAATAAAGTAAATATAGTTTTGACATCATACACATATAGTTTAAAGTAATATCTTCTGGGGCTGCAAAATCTGAATGCCAAAGTGTACTCAAAAGAAACCTTAAAGCACAATGGCTTGTACCTCTCCACACATGCAGAGGAGGGAGTGGATGGCAGTGCACATCTGAGAAGGAGGAAAGCATCTACAAAGACTGTTCAAAACTGGGGGGATACAAATCCGAGGCAGCCACTGCTGGGAAGGTGTCCAACAACACCGTATATTTTTTGTTGATTGTAACATCAAGCTGGCTGGAATCCTGCTGCAGGATTGCTCTGGATAGCACAGGATGAGACTTCCCTCAGCAGCAAGGCTGAGAGAACTGCTGTATACACACCTCTGGCCAGCTGAACCCAGCCCCCACTGTGTACTGAAACTCGTGGGAACCAGGAGAGGGCATTTCACACAGAGACAAGATATTGCTGAGGAAATAATCAGCAGTGTGACATTTTGCATTTCTAAGCTGATTCCAAGTTTCTTATCAGTTTGTTTGACCTCTGGTTTGACACTGGAGAGGGTAATTTAGCTCACCCATCCCTTGGCATGTTGAAAAGCACTAGTTAAAGCAGGGCTGGGACTGCACTGCCCAGCACACCACAACAGCTTCCCACAGGCTGAGACACATAAAAAGCTTGAAAATTTTTTAAGAGATCATGTGAGAACATAGGTAATATGTTGATGTTGACAGCTAAACCGGATTTGAAGTTGTCATGTGATTTGAAATCCTTTATTTCTTTGGCTTAAAGGAGAAAAAAGATTATATTCATTAATTAGTCAAAATAACCAATGTCCCGAGAGCTGCTTCTCATGAAAGGAGTGCAGAATGAATTCAAGGAAACCTGAAGAGGAGTTGGGGTTGGGAGATATCTGCATCTTAAAGAACAGACATAATCTTTCTGGAATAACCAGATATGATATTGTTCTAGTGAAGGTCAGGCCACAAGACAGTATAGGAATCAAATATGGCCTGTTGTTTAGAAGCGACACCTGACAATGAGAAGGAGAGAAGGTAGGAGTTAGAAGGATCTTACCCTCAGGGAAAACAGTGAGTCTCTAGAATTGGTGGCTGACAGAAAATAGAGCAGATGAAATGAAAAGGGCTGGCCACAGAAGCCAAGGACTGTGTTATGTGGCCATATTTCCACGTCAAATAGCACTTTTCTGATTGGAAAGCTGAGCCTTTGAGTCTGTTTAGCAGCGAGCCTCTGATCAATAGCTTGTGTATAAATAGCAGAACAGAACAAGATAAAAAATGCCTCTTGTTGTATTGAACATGAATTAGTTTACAAGCTACAGACCTTTCCTTTAAATACACACAATTACTGTGGGGGCTATTCCACATACAACATTTTTAATAAGTATAGGTGTGATAGTAATACTTTATTCATTACTTTCAGAGGAATTGTATTGCTGTGTGTCACAACATTTGAGAATTACCTACACAAGTGTTTAAAGCCCTATTGAGGAACAGCTCTGGTCACACTAAATATTGTCAGGTTACCTAGTTAAATATTTATACATTACTCAATTTTTAAACACCTTCTATCAAAGAGGGTTTTTCCTTTATCCATGTGCTAACACATTCACAGGACTAAGTCCAAATTACACAATGATACAAAACAACATATCTCCGCCTCTTCAGCTGTGATGTCCCACTCCTTTTGGCCTCAAAGATCAGAGTTCAGTGCAGATGCAGACACAGGGGTTCCACACAGTCCTAAGCAGGCCAGCTTAAATATTTAGTAGATTACTATTAGCACAAGAAAAAAGAGGTCTCAAGGACAAAGTCTTGTCAGAAGCCTTACAGTGAACATTCATTTTATCAGAAAGCTACTTACTCATGCTATCTGCCTGCAGGTTTCTCTGTTCAGCTAAACAAGTTTTATAGGAATCCAAGGTTTTAGAAAGGTACCTGCTGCTTGCAATGGCTTACAAATGCAATTCTGGGAGCTCTGTATTTCAGAAGCAGACACTTATCAGCCCTTTCAGTAATCTGCTTTGCAGAGTCTAACAGGTGCCCCTGTGCAATGCAGCAATCAGCCAAGTGCTTTTGGGAAGCTCTGACATTAGAAGGTATTTCTTGTCTAATCGCAAGGTAAGATCCACATATACATCAATATCTACTCCTAACATTCTTCAGTACAGTCTTCCTCACTCAAGGACAGAACTTATCAAAAGGCAATGAGGTAGTTTTAGTAATCAGAGAGCCATTCTGCTTCTGTTGACATAAGTTACAAGATACCAATTTTTGAAATTTTTTCCTTTTATCTGGCCACAATCATCTGCCTCATCTCTCTTCGAACTATTTTGCCAGACCTCCTTTCCTTGCTCTGAACCTCTTGTCCTTGACAGCCTTCATTTCCTCCACAAAACCCTGATTCTTGGGCATGTCTACACAGTAATATTACTTATTAACACAGTCAGTCATCTTTCCCTTTCCCCACACTCTGCCAGTGAAGGCAGCCACGATTACCTGCCTCCACATTTCTTCCAATATCCACTTTTTGCCTTCTACCACCTCCTAAAGAGGGAATTATTTTGCACACAGCATTTTGCAAATCCACATGTTCAGTCTTTCAAACCTTCCCCAGAGCAATGTTCCTTTTGGAAATGAGCACACTCTGGGCAGTTGAATTAATACAGCTGGGTATGTGTGCCCTTTGCTCACCCCCTTCCTGCTTTGTGTCTCTTGTACTCTAGTGTTGGGAGATTTGATCTGGTTTTACACTCATCTCATCTCTATATACAGCAATTTCCGTGACTGGACCCTGAAATAGAAGTTTGATCCAGAGTTTATCAAAATACAATCTACTTATAAGCTCAGCACCACAGCTTTAACTACTGTCTGCATTTTACAGCTCCATCCCTTCTTAACTATCTGCTAAATAAATCTGACAATTCCCAAATCGAAGATTAGCATTTGGGAGGAAATGTTTAAGATCTCTGCTGTGTTCCTAATGACTGGCCACATGTGATCAGCCAAACAGATGACATGGGGCCATTCTGACATTCAGGTTCATATGAATGAATAGTATTACGGCTTTCTAAAAAGTATATGCTTGGATTTTTCAAAGACATGAATGCCGTGAAGCCTATGGTTGGCTGCCTGGATGGTCAGACACTCACCACAGAGCCATGTACATCACCAGTGGATTATTACTAGGCACATGGGCAAATTAAATCAGTGACACTGCTGTTCCCGACAGCTCACCTTGATCATCTGGGTGCAGTTGGCAACTGACCCACCTGCTGTGCACTCCAGAAGGGGAAGGATTCCAGCCTCACCAAAGGCCTTACTCATGTCATTACACTTGGAAAGTTCTTGCTCAGAGACAGTGCACCACCGGAGACGTTCCAGGCCGAGAGCTGCAAACACAACACCAAGAGAAAATATTATGAAACACATCAGCACCTTCAAAACAGAGCTTACCATTTAAAGGCTCCCAAAGAGCCAGCCTTTCATTCTGCTTCTCCTCCCTAAACAGAAAAAAGTCAGGGCTCTTTTAGCAGTGGGTCTTTAGAGGTTATTCCCACATTCATTTCGATTAACATGAATACTGAAGGTTTTTTTGACTGAATACAAGACAGGCTCAGATTCAGATACTGAAACCCAATGGCATTTGTTTCTGACATAAGAAATACGGATACCATGGAATTGGTCAGGGCGTCTAGACAGTTCTTAAAACCTTGCAGAACACGTCATCTTTTCTCATGTCAAAAGCATTTAAAATGATACACTGCAAAACCAAAGAGACTGTCTAAAGATAACTCTGTCTCAACTACTGCTGGTTAGTACTTGGAGTCCTGCCCCAGCCCTTTTTGGTCTGAATTAGGAAAGCAACCTTGGGTGCTCAAGAGTCTTGCCACTAGGCTTATTACGAAAACTAAAGAAGTAAACTCATCTCTTCAAAACACTCTTTCATAAGAGACTGTAACCACAGCCATGAAAAGGGTAGAGTAGTGCCATGAATGAAAAGACTCAAGTTTAGTAATGGAGATTTCCACCAATCAGTGAAGAAAGGTGCCTTTCAGCAGGCCCAAACACCACCCTCCTATGTGCCAAAGCTATAAACACTTGGTTGCTTTTGTAAGGAGATGTCACCAACACCAGCGGTGTGGCTGTAAATGCAAGGATGGGATACGCTGACAAACAGGCACAGATCGTTTTCATTAAGTGGGGGCACAACATTCCACTGCTTTTCTACAGTATTGATTTTTAAGCTGGAGTTTGCTGCAAGCTATTTGTCACGTGGTTTTCTAAGACCCCTAACTGGCCCTCTACTTCCCACCAGTGTCACACAGCTGAGATGCCACATTCAACTGTGAAAGTCAAAAGGTACTCTGCTAGCGCTCAACGGTGCTCCCACGCACGTTCTCTGACTTGGTGGCTGCAGACTAAACAGGATTGTTGATGCCAAAAAACCCAACACTGAAACAGCGATTTTGGCTTGTTGTTCCACCGCAACACGAAGCCAACTCTACTGCTGTCAACAAACATTAAGTCAGATTTGGAAAACTTACAGGACGTTTTCATGGCAGTATGTGCTAGCAGAGGGAGAAACAATTATACCCCTCTGAGCTGCAGGAATTCTAAGAACCTGGATGACCAGAAGAAAGGCACAAGAGGGTCATCATAAAAACACATCTCACAGAAACTTAACCTGTACCTCATCTGGCTGGGTGAAATTTTCACCATTAATTCCTTGGGGCTGAAAGAAGAACCCTGGTTTTCATTGATAAAGGAGTTTGGGTTTTCTTTGCATAAATACAAGCCAACAGAAATTAAATTGGGGTGTCAGCATCTCAGTATGTAAATCTGCCAAGTGCCATTCTTCAGCCTCAACATTCTGGTTTTAGATATACACACACACAAGGTGAAGCATGAACTGTATGAAGAAATCATCAGCCATATACACCCAAAACATGAAATAAAGCTCATTTGGCTCCATGTTTCAGAAAAAACAGTGAAATGGCATTAATCTGTTTTTTCCCCACTCATCAAAAACAGGTAATTATTTGTCCCTTTCCAAATTGATGAACTTAGTTATTATAGGAAAGCCAGATCTGGGCAATGTCCTGGCTCCCTCCTTACAAGTTAACCCAGCTGAAGTGGGCTTGAGCACAGACAAGGCCTGCAGTTAGCCTCTCTTCCCATCTTAAAACAGCAGGTCAGTCTCTGAACCCAAGTTTATTCACAATTTTGCCTCTCTGAAGTTAAAAGCATTCACCATTAGAATTTGGGAGTTACAGGAGAAAGTCAACATGTTGCACAGAGCATAAGTAAAATAAAGCAATTATTTCTATTTTTACAAAGTGAGTGTCATAGAACTGCTTACTGTTGTGAGAAACAGACACTACTGCACCAGAAGAAGTAGATTCAGTGCTTAGGAAATAAAATACAACATTTGATATCAATGAGTCAATGGTGTTCAAGAAAGTCTTTTCTTCTCCTTTTCTATTATTCTATTTATTTTCCTGGTTATATGAGGTTGGTTCTGAAGTGGTTCTAGTTTCCTTCTGCTCTCTCATATCACACAGAGGTGAACCCCAGAAACACCATGCCACAGCCCAAGTTTTTGGAGGACACTTACCAGCTTGAAAGAAGAAAAGATAGAAGACATTTCCAGAGCTCTTCATGGTGAACATTTGGGATCTGTGATTTTTCCAGCCTTCAGAACCACAAGAGATCAAGGCTTCTGCAAGTGCGTTCTCTCTGGCCTGGTCTTGGGTGAAAATCAGCAGCATTCAATTGCAGATGCACTTTGTTCAACAATTTATCTTGCTTACCTTGGCACACGTCACCTTGTAATGACTACCAGAAAAGAAAGCATGCTTTCCTCACACTGCCTCTACACTTGGAAAAAAAAATCAGACCTGCAAATTGCAAAATATCAAAGGCACCAATGAGGTTGTTGTTGCTTTGGCACCACCCACAGACTTTGATAAATGGCGATGCTCCTGCACATAGGGGTGAGGCAGGGCTGTGGAACCAAATCCTCACTTTGAGTGCTGTGTACTTCCTACTCATGGGGCTCAGAAAGCAGGAGGAGATTCAAGGTAAGCACTTTATCTGACAGAGAGCTCAGTCACTTTATGCCACACTCTCAGCACTGTCAGAAATTTCTTAAAGCCAAAACCAGAAAGCCAGGCTATCACAACAGCAAAGCCCGTACACTCTACAGATGGTACAGCACATGCTAAGTGCACATTTCCTGAAATTTAATAATAAATGCTATAAAATAGCTGAAGTATTCTGGTTTTTTTTAAAGGTTTTAGAGAAGGCCCAGCAAAAGTAAAAACTTTGCTAACAATAGCTCTGTTAAAAGGTGCTGTGAATTTTAGTGTAGCTTTCACACAGCAACGCTCATTTGTGCTGCCCTTTTCTTCGTGTCTCATTAGTCAATGAACTGCAGCTGCCTGTAACACCTGGTTTAGATAAAAGCCATTGAGTGCTGCTGTGCTCTGCTGACTGCCACTGCTCAGCTCAGCACCTAGCAACAGAATGGCTGTGTCCTGCCATGACTCCTCACACACACCGAGAGCTGTGTGCATCCCACACACAGCCTGTACAGCCAAGAGTGTGGCATGGATGCTTCCAGCAGTTACTCACTCAGCTACTGACTGCAGTTTGGCCAGGATGCTTTAACACTTACTAGCAACTGTTAAGACAACAGCTGAGTCAATTAATTGCTATTTCAAGCTAAGAATTTTTAAAAAAATCATAATGATCCCTCCAGATCTCCTTCCCAAACAAAACCTTATGGCTGCCTCTGGAATTAATCGTCCCTGTGCTGTCTGAAGTGCTAAACTGGAGTCCTTCCAAATTTCCTGAAGGATCCATTATTTGGATCCTTCCTGTGCCCTTCCCACAGATTAACATCTGAAGCCCTCTCTGATGCGTGCAGTGAGGCTTACATTCGTACACAAATGACAAAACTGATGCACAGTCCCAGCACCAGTTGCTTAAGACTGCCAGGGCACGATTAATAAGACATGAATTTGGTAGCAGGCCTCTCCTGTGCTGCTTCTGATCCTCTACAGGAAAGGTTCAGAAGGCAGGTGGTCTATTCTGAATGTAGCCCCCTCCAAACAATCACAGTTCATGAGAATTTGGATAATTTTCCTATTTTATTCTTAACTTTATGAATATCTATGCTTTAAGGAGATACTAAATTTCTTCAACTAATTTTCAGCACAATTTAGAAAAAAATGCCCACGAGGAAATAATTAGTATACAATAACTTAAAATATTAATAGAGAGTAACAAATACTTCATCAAGCATGTGTCTGTGTAGCAATTACAACCAGCTGGGTTAGCAGGCAGGAAGAAAACCCATGGTGCCGTCACTGGGCCAGGAAAAGGGTGGTAATGCATCAGTAAGATACCATTTGGATTTCCCAGTTATTCTGGTTGTGGAAGGCTTAAGAGAAGTGTAGGTATTCTACAGTGTATCTTTAAAATGCAGAAAGCATACCTAAAAATCACACATGTATCAACACCTGACACTGGAAAAATGACAAAAAAACCCACTAAATTATGCAAAATCCTAACAGTTACAAGATAAAACAAGACAACTAGGAGCATCAGGTCTGTCAGAGTCAACTTTTCTGACAGGGCTCAAGGACAACATCTGAAACAAACAAAACCAAAAATGCAAAGAAAACACGCCAGAGTCGTTTAGAGTTTCTTGATCAAAGACTTGTTTTCACTCCAGCACGACAACTGTGCAAAGAAATTACTGTGGACTTCAGTCTGAGTGGAGTACCTAGCCACTGTATGACAAGTGCCTGGGGGTGAAGTTCTGTGAAGGTTACTCAAGACACTCCAATATGTGAAAGAGCAATTCCTCACAGATCTACTCAGCTGAACAAGACTCCTTCTGAGCAGTTAAAAAAAGAGGCAAAAACAAGCATACACAAAATAGCAATGTAAGATGCATTTGCAGATTTGACACCAGATATTTATATATTTCTATTTTTTTTAGAGTAGGTCTTTTCAGATGTCTCACTAGAGACCTCAAATAGTCCCTTTCAAAGAGGGAGACTACAGTACATGTTTAGCTCCCTTAAAAATGTATGACATTAGGTATCAAAAGCTTCATCAATCCAGTACACCCTGCACTTTCATAGGCAGGAAATCTCAGGAAGACAACCCACCTAACTTCCCAAATCTTGCAAAACAGAAAGTATTTTGGGCCATGCACCAGCACCTTAGACTTCCTGTAAGCCTCACTAGCATTCCATATAACACTAGCAATAATTGCATCACAAGTTTTAACCTGTTTTCAGTGCAGTAACTTCACCAGCCCCAGTCTGGTCACTGCTGTTCCTCTAACACATTATTTTCATTCACAGTTTGAGTCAATTAATTTAAAATGCTACAACATCTGTATTCCTTTTAATTAAAAACACACTTGACAAATATATTGTACAATAAAGTTTATTAGCTGTTCTCCTCTTTCTAACAAATGGAATGGATAGTGTTGATAATTCTTTACAAACCAAAGCTGATTTGGTTGTGGGGCTGCCCCACAATTGCCATAAGTACACCCCTCTTAGAAACAATCAGTTGCAAACAAGCAATGTCAGGTACCAAATAATATGGGAATTAGAGAATTTCATTACTGAAGGTTTTGGTACAAGGTATTTATAACATTCAGCACAGAACTTTGTGCATCGCAAATGGAAGATCTTGTGCCTGTGCAATCTGAGCTGAACACGTACAGAAAAATAAAATGGACTGTTGTCTCTGAATTCTCCCTTTGGTTAAGACATGCATATTACAAAGGGGGTGGGGGAAGAAAAACACCCAAAATTCTGTAGAAAAGAGGAGAACTTGCATGTATTTTTTTTCTTGTACTAATATTCCCTGGACTTCATGCCCAGCCATCACAGCCCATTTTTTTTTTTTTTTTTTTTTGTGATTAAGGAAGGTAAATTCTAATTTATTTATTTTATTTATTTAAAACAAAAAGCTAGGAGTAGGTGGTAAAAGAAAAATATATATTTTAAATATATATATTTATACGTGTGCGCAACTATGTAAAGAAAATAATTCCCATAGTTACAGAGTTTAGTTAAAGAAAGTTTAATATATATATATTTATTATAACAAAATAGGCAGTTATTGTGGGTAAAATAATTCATTAAAATCTGACCCCTAAGAACACACACATTTTTAGGCTATGAATCATTCTCTCATTGCCCTAATGACCATCTCTGCAGCTGTTTTCTGTATTACTGCCAATGGAAATTTGGCATTCCTCTGAAAAATACAAGGTTTCATAGCACCTAAATATATTTTAGGCTCAAAAAGTGTGATGACCATTATCTATAAAGAATTTCTGTAATACACTATAAATAGTGTTTCACAAGGAAGATTAAAAACATTACACATCTTTGTCCCTAGCAATTTCATTCGCAAAAAATGAAAAAATAGATTATAAGAATATCCATACGAAATTATGAAAATTAATATCCCTTGAGGAGTAGTAATGGGACTTAATGAAAATGTTAACTCAAAATTTTAAAGTTTCTCTCTAACTGCCTGGAAAGAAAAAAAAGATACTGTGAGAATAGAATTGAACTCAGAAAGTAAAACCTGAAATTGATTGCTCTGACCAAACCATGCTATTAAAGTTAAGCATGCAAAGTTACTCATAATTTACAACTTCCTTGAATACAACTTTTCTTTCAATTGTTATGAAATTTTAAAAGAATGTCTATAAAGCTTTTTCGAAAAATCTTTGAAAGTTACTTTCCCTTAAACATTAAGGAATTTTACCAAGCAATTCCCTCCCACCCCCACCCTAAACTAATAGCTGGTCAGGCCACTCCACTGTCATGTTTGAAAAACAGCAAACCAACAACACACAATAATACAAATTATTTAAACTAAGAGAGACACCAAATGTAAAGCATTATGGGAACTGCAGAATGTGATGGTTAGGGTATGAACCACGCTGGAGAGAACTAGAGGCAGGCTCCACTGGAAGGGCTTAAGAGTCGTCAGATGTAGTAGGTGATGTCAGTTAGAAAATGAAAAATAAAAATCTGTTTTCATAATTTTTCCTTTGCTGGAACCCAGATGTAAGGACCAGACTGTTCCTCTATGATCTGTTTCACTTGGTTGTAGATTTCTTCCAGTGTGTCTCCTTGGACAATAGCTGCAAAACACAATGTAGAAATCAGCAATCACCCTTCCCAGCTCTGTACAGACCCCACGCTGCTCCACACAAGCAGTTCTTTTCTCTCAGAGTGGCAAGAGGATTTATGATTGCTGAAGGAACAGACACCCACAAAGATTTCTGGTTTCTGTGCTGGAGTGAAGCACAGAATGGTACTGCAGGACACACAGAGCACATCCTTGGGGACAAAGTGGTTTCCAACTGTACTATATATATGCTCAACTGAGGGGGTTTTTTTACCTTTTCCTAACCACATGTTCCAATTCGCCTGAGTCAATTCACATCCTCCGGTATTCTTTTTGGCCCAACTGTCACTGGAGTTTCCAACACAAAGTAAGACAGTACAGGGTTGTGTCCTCACACAATCAGTCTCAGTCAGGCTTGATGAGCTCCTTAGCTGGATTCTGAAGCTTCACAGCATGGTTGGCTGACTTTGGGATGTCTCCCTGCTAACACTACCTTTGCTTTTGGCTAAAAAGAGGAGGAACTCACAGAGTTTGTTGTCCAGCCAACAGATTCAAGTTTTATAGACAATAGGCTTCCTTATACAGTTAGAAGTGCAATTTATATTCATGGTGTAAGTTAGATATACTTTTACCAAGGCCAGAAAATAATTAGGAGTGAGCCAATATCGTTGTGTTCTGACATACCAGAATAAAGTACAGTCTGGTGGAAATGAGGATGAAGTTTAAGATCTTCTTACCACATTTCACCCTAGAAGAGCAATCACTGTGAGACAGCAACTCCTTTTCAATTAGGATTGCAATCTCAGTGTCAAGAATCCAAGAATAAAGTTTAGCATGAAAGATAGTTTCGGAGGCAGGCCAGACTCACTCTTCTGTATATTAATAGATTTTTGCTCCTTCCAAGCTTTGATTTCATGCAAATTACTTCCTTTTTATTCCTAACATTCCATTCCCATCTCTTAAAAACTGACAGCTGGATAGCACAAAATGGAGAGAACAGGGCAGCAGAAAGACTGAGGAAGGGAATCTGCTGGTTGCTCTCTCCTCCTCCTATGTGAAGTTGGAACAGACTGCTGCATTCACAGCTCTGCCAATGTAGAATGTGGAAGATGGAATTGGGCAAAAGAGTCTTGTCACAGAAAGGAGGTGAAGGGGGCAGCAAACACTAAAACACTGCAAAAGAGAATGTAAGAGGAAGGAAAGGAGCAATTGTCTATCAGGGCAGGAATAGGGAAGGCTCATTTCCAGCCTCCTGAAGGTCACGACTTGACCAACCTCCCCCTACAAGCCACAATGCAAAGAACGAGCACAGTCTGAGTGATTGCAGCCCATCCCTTGCTGTTACAGTGAGTTTCACAGCATGCACAAATTTGATTTCCATAAGTACCATAATGCTGTACTGTTCAATTTCCAGAGGCTTAATTCACTACTATTACGCTTGATCATCTTCCCAATTAAAGAAAAGAGGGGTAATGAACAATTTCCTACAGAATTTGCTGGATGATCTCACATCTGCAAATAAAAAGCTTCAAGCATATGAAATGTCAACAAAGCAAACATCTGCATTACGATACCCAGGAAAATGGTAGAAAGTCTTACAGTTTTTAAATCCTATATTAAGCTCCCAGTAAATCTCCGTGTATATTAAATTAATTAAATAAATTAATTAATTTCAAACTGAAATTGGTGTAGAGGTACTAAGACAGCCCTATGCCTCAAAATAATCACAGATCATCTGCAAAACAAAGTTCAGCCTTATCTCAGTGGTTAGGCAAGAACTATTTTTACAGCAAGCAATAAAACTTCAATTCTTGCAAGGGAACATTCACAAGCAAAACACACCTGTGAAGTGTTCAGTAAATTCTTGCTCCAGTTTCATGGCTCTCTCAAATGTCTTCCTGGCTTGCTCTTCTGTTAAGCGTTTATTCATTTCCCTGAAATTGAAAACATTATATATTCTGAAATTACTATAAAATACTTGGGAGTCTTCAGAAATAAAGTTTTAAACCGTTGTCTGAGTCTGAATCCTTATAAGAGGGTTAACCCTAACACCTAAGGAAAGATTGTAGTGGAAATGAGCTGTTCTGGCACTATGGAATAACACAATAACATTCCTCCTCAAGCACTTCAGTTTGGATTAGAAATCCCATCTTAAGACCCTAAAAATTAAACACAGGAAATTAAATATTATTTAAAATATAAATATCACAACTGTCTGCACATAACTTGCAATTTGCTTTTCAAATGCAACGACAGCCTCAATCAATTTAGCCCGAGGTTCTTTAATATTACTCACATGATATTTTCCACTGTTTTGGGTTTAATAAAAATGGAGATTGGGTACAGCTGGGCAATCTGCAACCTTTTGATCGCATTACCAGAGACATCAAGAATGCAATGTTTACCCTAAAAAGTGAGAGAAAAAGGAAAATGGAACTAAGCAAAGTTTAAGTCACAGGCAGCACAGCGTAATAATTCAGAAGAGGAAACACGTGTCCACTGAAGCCAACAAAATTAGAGAATTTGCATCAATGATACTGTGATTTCACCACTTCGGCACAAGGTCCCACAATGCTCCTCTGTGGGCTTACACATCATTTGATATGTTCCTGACCCTTCTTTCCATCAGAGGTTGCAGCCCAATCAGCAAAGCAGAATCATACAGTGGAACAGCTGGACTTCAGCAGCACAAAAGGTCTTTGGGTTTTGGGGTTTTTTTTGGTAATAATTTCAGGATGTTTTAGGGAGGTGGCCATATCACAGATGCAGTTCAGAGAGGAGCCAGATGACTTAACTGGCATACCTGAGGGAGTAACCACCCCTGACGGGGAGGAAATGTGCCACCACAGAACCTTAGGTGGAACTTCAATCAAGCCCTCTCCTTCCCCAGGTACCACACATAGAATACCTCATCACAGATGGTGAATGCCATTTATTTGGGCTGATTCACATAGCTCCTTGGGCAGCTGGAGGCAGTGTGTTAAGGCTGCTTTCCTCCTGCCCACTGTTCTCCCACTATAATTTTCCAGCTCTCTGGGATATCTCATCTCAAAGGCTCATCCCATTACTCAGCTCCTTCCATTTTGGATACGTTCATTTCTACCTTGCACATTTTTATTTCCTTCCTTTCTGAGTAGCACAGGATTAATTTAGCAGAGCACCTCTTTAGAAAGGTACACGGGAAGAGGAACAGAAAAACACTGACCGAGTTAAGTTTTTTCTTCAGCAGGAGACTAATGTGAATGGCAGAATCCTGTGAGCCAGGACACAAACCCACAAGCACCACATAACCAAAGGTCACTCATATCATACAACACCAATCCTGAACTCCTGGGAAATCACTCCTGGAGGGTACGCTGAAAAGCAAGGAAGCAACTGCAGTCTGAAATGACAGACACACTTCTGATTCTTGGCAGAAAGATCACTATGATCATTTACATTTGATCTTGTGCACAACAATACCAGAATTTTAGTTCAGGAATTCTTAAAGAGAAGTGTTTTGCCCACATGAACAATACATATGTCTGTTTGCTTTCAACTGATGATAGCTGTTTCCCAGATCCACTCCATGGGTCTGGATGGTGTCTGGTAACATTTAAAAAAGGTGCTTGTATGTACTAGCAGACTATGTTACTACACATGCTGATCTGTCCACGTCTTTAAATATGGCCCATGCTCTGGGAATTGAGAATTAACAGCATTACCTGGTCCCTTTTTCTTTTTGGAATAAAACACTTACTATTTGCTGTGTTTGGCCCAACAACTTTTGCCAAGTGCCAAAGGATTTTGAGCAAAGGGTGGAGAGCTAGATAGCCAGCACAGCACCTGTGATGGACCTTATGGAATATAACTGTGACAATTTATTCCAAATCCGTAATGAATGTGCATTAACAGTGGCCTCAAAACACAGATTTGCAAGCTGCTAGTGATTCCAAAGAAAAGAGGATATGAAAATTCCCTTCAAGTGAAGATTTGAAAGACAAGGAAAAGAAATGCAAGTACTTCATGATACAATTATCATGTTTTCATCCAAGGAAGTTATTTTGCTCTTTGTAGAGTGCATTTAGAACACTATTTTACATATTTTTTAGTTCCTTACTTGCACTGCATCTGATTGAGAAGAACAGAAAAGCGCAGTACTCAGTGCCTTTTACAAAAACTGAACAATGACATCAAATGCATCTTTAGCTGTGTTTATTGTCGGTAAGGAAATGAGCGAAATAGGGATCGGCTGGAAGCATGGGCAAATGAACACAACTGAAAGCTACTGGAAGAATACTATTCTTGTACTTTGGGGTAGTAGCAGCCACTTCTAAATTCATCATAGAAAACTTGGAAATCATTTTTTGTATCCAAGTAATAAGACCCACTGAAAAGACTCATCTCTTCAGTGAGATGGAGAAGAAAACAAGAAGGGGTTACCCCAGACTGACCAGTTTGCAGCCCTGTCACGATTTTGAAGTTCAGTTCTGAAGGACAGGCCATTGTTTCTCAGAAAAATAAGTTAGCTGCAACTGAGAAACTGCTACATCTACCCAAAGTCCCATGGAGCCTGTGCAAGAAATTTAATACATGGAGACATCTGGTAGTACTTTGCTCTTCATGTCCATTCACACAAGATTCACAATCACTGTGTATCTTACTAGCCCCAACATATGGGCAAGAGAACACAGCCAATTTGAGGTCTAGGATGGAAGTGAAGGGTTCTATCTGTGCTATCAAGTGAAGAAACTGCCAATAGATTTAAAAATGTTTAAACTTCAATAAATAACTTCATCATGTAACCACATACGATAGTTTTACAGCTTCATTCAGCCTCCCTTACAAAGTACTGTTCATTTACTTGAACAATTTTGCAATTAGGATTATTTCCTTTCCTTTTCTCGCTATATACCACAGGGCCAGGTTCCATTCCACAGGGTGAAAAGGCAGCAGGAGAAAAAAATCACATGACCCACAGAATCTCACAATGTTCACCCTGGTTTTGCTTCAAGTAAATTCAATTGCCTGAAGCAACAATACTCACCCATTTAGACAAAATGGCCTACACAGTTAATCAAGAGGACTGACTACACTCCCATGTCACAGGGGGCAACCACACTCACCCTCTGCATGTCCAGACTGACAATGCTCATGCTTGTGAGCTCCCACTTAGAAAATAGCTGTTTCTTCTCCCATAGAGATCAGACAACATTGTCTACTGTAAATGCACTGTATTTTGTAAGCAGTAGAACAACACTCATCAACATGGAACATTTGCAAAAAATTTTCACCAAAAAATTTTCTTTGAAACAAGCACCTTGCTCTCAGAAATATGCTTACTTCTTTCCACATTTTTTTCAGAGAAATTAAGTTAACTTCTGCTTGAATTTAGAAGTAATTGCAAGAAATAGTTAATTCAAATCTGTTCAGTATAAAAACATTAAGGTCAATCTCCAAAACGTAGTGGTAGTTATGGAAGAAGTCTTTTTAAAATTGGGTTTATTATACTTACTCTTTTCCCTTTCTCAGTTAAATCCATGAAGGGCACAAAGAATAATATTTTTACAAGTTTTCTTCTACACAGGTCTGTATCAAATAGATTATCATATTAATTAACTCCACCACCACTATTCTTAATGAGCTAATGATCTATGTATATGAGCTAATCCGCCCATAATTCCAATTATTTCTTCTATATTCTCTTTAAATAAGAGGGTACAAACTATGGGAGCTCTTTCCTCATAATTTAATCATGATGCTTTTATTATTCCAAAGTTTCATTATTTCTCTAAATGCAGTGTGCTTTGTTTCTAGTTTTACACAAATTCTTTTTAAAGTCCAAGGGTTTCTAATGGCTTCTTGCCATTATTCTCTTTTTCCCTGTCAGCACAGGCAGAGAATCACCTCAGTAAATGAAAATAACTGGCACTGATTTACCTTTTCTGCTACTTCTCGCACTGATTGGACACTTGTTCCATAAAGATGATTATTGTACTGGCCAGCTTCAATGAATTTGTGATCCTGAATATCCTTCTCCATTTGCTCTCGAGAAGTGACAAAATGGTAATCACGTCCATCCACCTCATAATCTCGTTTTGGTCTAGTAGTATCTTTAAATATAAACCAGTAGTTTTTAAAGCAAAACAAAAAAAACAGTGACTTTCTTCCCTACAATATCCAAAAATAGTCTCCCATTTATACTGCAAAATTTTCACAAGAAAAGAGATTGATTTATAAAGTTTAGACAATACATTAATTTTTTTTAACTCAATAGTATGTCTATTAACAAAATTAACAGAAAAGTATAATTTAGAATTGCTTTAGTATTTGCTGAGACTTACGTGGAACACATGAACCAAATTTGTCTGGAAATTCTGAGATCAGGTCATCATTTATTCTGTCTTTCATGGGTCCCAAAACAATCACAGGTCGAGTGTAACTGACTATTAAACATAAAGGAATAACAGCAGTTACATTTCAGTATGATTGCTAACTTCTAAGAGTTCAGCAAAATAAGCTTTATCTCATAGCAATGGTTTTAACATCTAAAAGAATATGTATTCTTTAAAAAGAATAAAAACATGTTGAAGAATGTAAATCAATTAATACCACACTCAGAGTAAGATGTTAGACCTTCACTCTCAAATCACTATCCTTGGTGACTGAAGATGAGTCTTAAATTATGAAATCTTTGGGAAAAAAAATCTTGTCACAAAGTAACATCCTGCATTATAATGGAAAAAGCAAAAAAGGGGCAAGTTTGAAAATCTCTTCAATTCAAAGAGGTACCTAAGCAGCAGAGTTCATGCAATTCTATATCTGTATTGGTAGATGCTTGTTTTCCTCTGAGACCACAGTTAAACACACATATATGAAACAACTCAACTATATGAAGTTTTTGTAACTACTAACACCCTTATAAAATTAACTGCAGTATCTTTTCAAAATAGCTTAATTTTTTATAAAGTTATAAAGGGCTTTTGGTTGAAAATTAAGCTTAAACAGAATATATCTAATTATACTGCAAGAAACAGACAAATTATCTATTCACGCACTTTTTGCTGCGGCAGAAACAGATAGAATGCTAAAGCAATATGAAACAGAAAACTATAATTTCTGAGGTTCACACTGACAAAACTGTTAAACGTACCATATTTTCCTTCCTCAATGTAAACCAAACGAGAAATTATTTAAGTAGCACACCTTTGGATTTTGCACTAAATAATTTAGCAATTTTATTTAATAATTTATGCCTTTATGATTTATTCATTTGAGTAATGGTAACAAGTTCAAAAGTTTATTCTGGCGCTTAGTACATAAGGGCACATGAAGCATTCTGATAACTCAGATTCTATTTATTTTATACTGAGCAAAATCTACAAACCTTCTTGTTGATTGACTGGTTCATATGACAAGACATATTCCTCTTGGCCACCTAAAATGTAAATGCAAAGACATCTATGTATTTTTTTCTAAACCAATATAATTAGATTAAGTAATTTGACAGACTAGAATAATGCAGACATTCCTCAGCAATTACAATGATACCGATGAAGGACATCTTTCAAGAGCAATGAATTATAAAAATCACAAAGATAAGCCAAGCACCAAACTTTAAAGCATAAGACACAGACAGTATAAATAATTTCCTGGTGTGCATTAACACATGTCAAACTGACATCAAGCACAAGAAGACTTTTAAAGCATTCCTGAAATGCTCTTACCCACATGTCCCTGGATGCAATGCATGCATGCTGTCATTCACTGCTAGAGGCACTGCCACCCACATCATGGACTTTCTCCATACTCTGAAGCCAGCATTTACAAACACATTTTTCCGTATTCATACAGGGCTGACAAACATGTATGCCCATGTGTGATCTGCCATTAACTTTACCATGAACTGGCACTTATATGAACACCTTCAACCACTCTAATTCTACCCAAAAAAAATGATTGTATATACTAAAAAACTATTATTTTATCAATTAATTTTTAAAGACAAAGTTGAAAATAAAGAACACTTTGGATTGTTCTCAGCTCCAGGAAGCACAATAGCAGTGAATGAAACTAAAATAACTGAATCTTGAACTTTGTGAGCTGCAGGCTTTTTAAATATTAGTGAAAGCATCTGAAATGTACCTCAATTGCCATCTCTCTACAGGATTTATTTCTAGTCTAACATTATACATTTGAGCAAAATTTCTAACTAAAAATTAACTCCATGACAGTAGAGAATTTATAATTCTGAAGACACAAGCTCAAATTATATGACATTACTTTGAAGAAAATATAGTCCTTCAATAACTCCCTTGGGTAACTTTGGAACCTTCTTTGGTGTTCAAAAGCCACTTACAACAGTCAAAGGAACATATGAATGCTACACCACAGTTATATAGAAACAGATGGTAGATGAAGACTTTTATAAATTTATATACTGCTTTTATTTATCTATTCTCTGTTTCATAGCAAATACTACTGATATTTTAGATCTAAATTTCACAATTTCATTAACAGAAATATTTCTCTTATTTTGCAATAGATTGGCATTCAAACTGTCCTACAGCAATAACGGAATAAACATTTTAATTTCCTAAATTGTTGCAAGTGAGGAATACCTTAAGACAGACACAAAAACATGCAACCTGTGAATTATAATATTGCAAAAAGTTATTCATGCAAATGGATTTTAGAAGGACAGTATATACTTTCAGAACCCCATTTAGGCTAGGGAGAGGAATAGGGAATCATCAACTATCAACTCATCCATAAAAAGATCCAGCTCACATATAATTAGATACTTCTTTGGAGAAGTCACATTGCTATAAGGTCAAAAATTAGTTAAGCAAAATACTAAGGAGAAAGTAACAAGTAAAAGGCATCCCTTAATTGAGGGCAAAAAGTATATATTGTCACTGCTTTTCAATATATTGGAAAAATTAATATTAATAGAATGAACCTTTTGAACAACCGTACTCATCTGTAATCAAGATAACTTTCATATTAGATGGCAGTAAGAAGAAATTAAAATAATATTTTAATTAAAAAGTGCTCAGAATTACACATTCAGATAAGCAAATCCATGACATTCATAATAAAATCATGGTTTCTCAAGTAACAGTAAAAAACTAACTAGTAGTACCAATAATGAGCTTTAAAAATAAATAAAGCAAGTCCTCAGAAAAACCTTGGTAGTGGAGGCAGCAGCAAATTTATGAACAGTCACGGTTAGATAGTTTTAATGGTGTGTAATTAAAAATGGTTACAATTTCTAAGTTTGTCTAAGGCGACTCCCATACATGCTCAATTTTGTTATTTTCTGTGTTATTCTCAGGGAACACAGATGCCTCCCTCAACTGGTTTATTTCCAATTACAGTCTTCTGCACCGTGAGCATTTTGTATACAGGTATAAATTCTCTCCTTCAGTGTAATCATCCGGAAGAAAACCTGCGGTTCATCACCTCTGAAAAGATCTACAGCTTCCAAACAAATATATCTGTTAATGAACCACCTTCCTTATTATCCTAACATAAATTATATCTGTTTCTGAAGTGCCCATTATACAGTGAGCAGGCAGTCCAGAGCTGATCAGTGAGCCACTCAATGTCACACTCCGTGGCTTCTACTGTTCCTTCTTCTCATGTTCCTCTTCAAATCCCCAACTTTGCTAGCTTCCTGCTCTGCTCTATCTCGAGTCCCAGTCTGGACTGCAACTTTACTAAAGAGCTGTTCACTGGAAATGAACAGTGGGATTGAAGTTCTTGCTCTCGTTTAAGACATTTTAAAGCAGAGTAAAGCAGCATCATGCAGCACATTACCCACTTCAGGCTACTGAAGCCTGGGTAACAGTAAGTAGTTCTGTAGCTTATGCCAGTAGAAAAAGCTAAGTGTGGTATTTAAAAAATACCAAGTCTTCAGAGACAGAGAGAACTAGCATGTTGATATACGATAACGGACGCAGCACTGGATGTGTGTCATATGCTTTGAAGACAATTCATACTAAGCACCCACACTTGACAAAATAAATGAGCTGACAGCAAGGGTAAATACATGTTTGCTTATCTGTACTTTCATTAAAATATATGCATATTAAATCTGAGTACCGGTTATGGAAAAATGTAAATATGGCAATATTTAACAGATTACACAGTTTAGTTAAACCTCCAGTATTAAGGCTCAACCACACGTAATTATATTTGGCAGCATTAAATTTACATTTGGGATGTAACAGGTCTAGCTAGCTTGTATAATTAAAAAAAAATAGGAATAGATTCAAATTAGGCTGAACTAAGAAAATCATAGACAAAAATAAAAATACCCATAAAGGAGGTTTGCAATGATTCTAGTCTATTTTTTAGAAACAAAGACATAGCACAATTTGCAGTACTCCACCAAACACATGAATATGGATTTCACCTGAGGGTGACTGGGAAGTTCTATTTAACATGTAATTACCCAGAAGAGATAGACAAACCAAACCAAAGAGCGAACTACAAAACAAAGGTTCTAAATAAACAAAGAACTTAAAAACACTTACGGTAACTACTTTCACTATCACTGGCATTAGAGGTTACATGCTCTGAAATTGCAACACAATGGAAAAAAAAATAAGGAACATACACTAATGGCATGAGTCAAACAGAAAGAAAATCAACACAAAATAATCCAGATGAAAGACAATACTGATATCAAAATGCTGAAATCAATACATACTGCATATAAAAGTTTTAAGGTACTTCTCATAGCTCTCAGGATCAAGCGTAATTTCACATGAAAGGAATTTATGTTAATAAAAAGAAAAACATTAAATAGCACATCAAAATAAGATTACAAAAAGTACACTAATTCACAGTTCACATGTAATCCTGCAATTTTTAGGTTTTCACTTCAGGATGAATTTTGTTGTGCAAAAACTGTGGGATTATGCATTTCAACTTTCATTCAGGCAATTTATTGATTACATTGAAAGTCTAGTAGCAGAAAATACTGGACTGTGTTATAGGAAATACAGTGTAGCACATTCAGTAATTGACACTTTCCTATGGTATATTAAATAGTTTACTGAAGTGCAATTAAGATTTTAATTTTGTTTCCCAGAAATGTTTAGTTTTCACTTTGATGAAGGGCTATCTATATTCATTTCATGCCTTTTTATTATGGACTATTTATATTAATTTCATGCCTTTTGCATAGTAATCAAAACAGTTTGCTACAAGGTGTTTACATTTACTTTTTAATGCATATAACTGTTAAATATGTTTATGATAAAAATTAAGTCAACTGAAGAGTTTCAGGTATCCAATCTAAAATTCTACAAATCTGGTGAACAAATATCAACTTCAATATTGCTGAACTTGACTGAGAAAAATCAATTTTCATGCCATCCAATGAATGTGTCTATTTGCAATGAAAACCACTAATTTTCACAGCTTAACACTGCATAAAAAAATGTGTTTGAACTATATAAATTAAATACAAATAATTTGAAATTATGTACCTGACTCTGCATGCACTAATACTTATTGTCATGAGAACCCTTTGTAATAGATTAAATTCAGTGCAGTTCCTCCTCTAGAAGATTGAAGAGAAGGAAGCAAGGGGACTCTAGAGGTATGAATACAGTAATGAAGCAAGTATGCTTCTACTGATTAACAAACATGAAAAAACTTTATCATATGTAAACCAATTAACCTTTTCAAATTTTTTTTTTATAAAGTGAACTAATATTTTAAATCCACAAATCTCTGGCTAGACCAAGCTCCCTCATTTCACTTCTGTGCAAGAAAAATAGACAAATACATTTTAATGTCTGCAGATACGAGAAATTTGGATCTACTCAATTTCACTTCCCAGTCTTGGAAAAACTATGTCCACACTGGCATGGAAGAGGCAAATTGTGATGTTTATAAGCCCCCTGGTAGAACGTGAGAGGGAGACATTGCCAATTGAGAACAGAAGTTGTGTGATATTCTATGGGCACAACCAGTGAAGATATAAATCCTGAAATGCCAGCAAATACCGCAGTCTTGCAGAGCCCAAGTACAACTTGCATTAAACATGGTAAGGCAGTTTCAAAAAGTCTTAGCTGAAAAACAGACTAGAAGCCAGTTGTTTATAAAACAGAATCACCTAGAGATATTTCTGGACCATATTACATAGTTTAAACTTGGTATTATTATAAGGCCATAAAGGCTGCTTATGTTCTTCTCCTCTTAGCCATAAGGTCATAAAGGTTTTCCATTCTAGACCAACAATTCCTTTCAAAGTAGCCATTTCAGAAATGAAAAATTAATGTTACAGCTACTGGAATTTTTAGTTCATGACTGAGGCCAGGTACAGAAGTACACTGAATCTTACAGGTAATTTCACAAACACGGTGCCTAAAAGTTGTGCCCTGGGAAGAAATCTTACCTTTGAAAACCTCTAGTCACATCTTTTTAGGGACTAGTTTTCCTATTGCATAAATATCTAACAGTGTATGTGTTCAATATCTGCGATGAAAGCAAAGTCTTGACTTTTTTCCCCTTTGTTTTAGTGCATTTAGTGGTGGGGTGTGTGTACACAAATGGCAACTTTTGAATCTTACTATTCAAATAAAAACAAATACAACAAATGCTTATGTGTCTCCTCTATTAGATACCCCTCCACTTGGTCTAAAAGCACCATAAACATTCCAGTCTGCCAGAAAACCTCTCACTGCATTTGTTAAGGAAAGGTTTTTTTATTTGCTTTAAGTAGCTGTAAACATCAGTCACCTGGAGAGAGGAGTGAAAACAGTAACTAGTTAAAGTATGACAGCAATGGTTGTACTATTACTGTAAAAAGCCATAAGGTTATTTTTAAATAAATAAAAATACAAAGACAAGATAGAAGTGACATTAAAAAATAATCACCAAATTTAAAAACACAGTACTGTTAAGGACAAACATGTAAGCACTGGTAAGTCTCTGAAAAACAAAACAAAACAAAAAAATCTAACATGATAGTCACATGATCCTGAAAGCAAAAACCTCCAGAAGATTAACTAGGAAAAGCTAATGAACCATTTTTAGAGTCAACCTCCTTATGCCAGTAGAGCACCAGTCTCAAAGAGATCTGTCAAAAAAAAATAGTAACTTTCAGATGGAGGTTAAAATAACTTGGGAGTATTTTGATCACTTACTCAGGCCTTTTGATCCCATGTCGTCAGGGACCTCCTGCAGAGTAGTCCCCAGAGGGCAAGCAATAAAAAGACAATCACAAAGAAAATAATTGTCAGTAATATATAAAATTGGCGCTACGACAGGAGACAGTTCCCAGAACATCACAGGGAAAAATAAGTCTATAGGATTTGACCTGACTGGCACATGAAGTGTAATCAGTAATGCAAATGGCAGAGAACAGAGTTTGTTTTGAACCTGGTCTGAATAAGCAAATTTATCCAACTGCATTTTGAGAAGACACTTTTTTTTTTTTGCGATAGCAACAATTATAAAAATCAAAGTAACCTCTCATCATGAGGAAAATCAAATTAGAATCAATGACTTTGAAGACCCAGTCTACAGGGACTGATTTGAGAAGCTGGAAAGCTCCATTGTACTTTCATCACTGCTGTGCCTTCTCTTTCAAGTCAGAAACAAGGATGCATCACTGACAGCACTGGAAGGCAGTTAACCCCTCCAGTTATTCAACAGTACTGCCCAATTTATTTTAAACTGGGACACTCTGGTGTTAAATTTTATTTTAACAGCAAACAAACATTTCATTGATTTTGTAGATTGGTTTGCCATTGGCACTGCAAGCTCCTTAGCCTGTTGCAGCTCATGAAACTGTCTCCATGGTAACACCCTACTGCAATCTAGCAGGCCCTTCTACTGTGCTTCACTCTCCATCGAATGCCACATACTTACGGTCAATATCACTGGTTTCCTGCTCACTCTGGTCCTTGTTCTTGTAGAAGGGAAATTTTCGGGAAAAGAGGTTCTTTTTACGCTTGTCATTGAATGACTGCTGAAGAAGAGAAGGAGGGGCAAAACAAAGGATGTCTAATGTCTGTGTGAACAAAGGCCCAGACCAGCAGCTTTGCGGAAGCTGACTCCTACAACCATGTTATGCAGTGCATGTTTCAGTTTAACACTGTCTCCTAAGCTCATGAGAAACACAGATCAGGATCACGACTTTGTTCATACCCTCTTGTATTTCACATGCTTAGTACTGAAATAACTGTAGGGTTACTTCAGTCTGGGTCATTCTATGCAGCCTGACCTGTATTTCACAAATTTAGGCTCACTGGCAGTATAAAGAAACCTCAAAAACTAGGCTGCTGTCAGATGGCCAAACCATAATGATTCAAAGTCAATTAAATCACTAATATTATCTCATATAGGGGTTACAGTATTTAAAAAAAAAAAAAGCTGAGGCTTCACATATGCTTTTGCAAACAGCTCATAACAGCATGCCAGAAGTATTTGTCAGTGTAACCCATTTGCAAAGGCAAAACTGTAAATACTTTGTTGACAACTGCTAAATAACAACTCATAAAGAAAAATTGAAGCAAAAGCTGCATTGTCCCAAATGCTCTTACAATAAAACTAAGTAACGGTGAAATAGGAAAAAAGGAAAAAAGTAATGCGTCCAGCTAAAATACCCAAATTATTAAAAAAACAAACCCCAAACCTGTATTTGTTTCAATGTTTCATAATTGCAATCCATTGCATGTTCACTGAAAGCAATTACTTCATTCTGTGTAAGTCTGCATTCCAATATCTTTCAAAAGAGACAAACTAATTTCAACTGATTATTGTGGCAATTATGTTTTTCAAGAGTGACTTTATAATCCCCATGTGAAAACCTCTGTATATCAAGGATCATGTTCAGCAACTTTCAACATTTAACTGCTCATGTTGCTGAAGAATTTCTGCATCTCAGTGGCTGCAGACATTTCTAGAGATACCTACACAGACACACATACCTATGTGAATATAAACTATTACTGTGCTCCTGTCCAAGTGATGGAGAGCATTGATGTGTTTTCATTCATTTATAGGTATGTCTACAGGTATAATTAACACAGAATTTAGCATTATCTGCCATGTTTTCTGCTGAAGACATTATGTGACTACAGCATCTTTAATTTGCTGTTTCAAGTCAAATAAGAGACTTAATGTATAAATAAATCAGTAATGTTTTTATTGCAATTATGCCCAGATCTAGAGCTAATATAGAAAGATTAAAGCCAGCTGAAATTTCTTTTCGTCTTTAGGCGTAAGTGAATCATCTGACCAGTTTTGTCAAGACAAAGTTTGCCATGTTTTTGTCTTTTGGTTTGCAGAAACTGCAAAAGTAGGAAAACATCCAACTTGGTTTTGAGACCCTGTGCTGCAGGGGGACTGTTTACTTCTAAGCTAAGCTAAGCAGAGCCCATGTGCAGCAGAAAGTAATAAAGTGCCACAGAAACATTTTTTAAAGCTACTATAAAAAAATTTCATACATTTAAGACTCTATTAACAGCTATTACTAAAATTTGAAGCACATTAACTTTCAAGTAATTGTTTCTCTGTCTTCAGCCAGTGTGAGCTCATTTTCCTACTATATGCAATATAGCTGCAAAAAGGTATATCATCTTTCCAAACAGCATTAAGCATGGAATAAAACACAGTCACAACCAGGGGTCAAACAGGACAATGTTTTTTCCAATAGTGGTCTACCTTCTCTGCTACAATTGCAAAACTAGCACTTGACCTTCCAAAAGAGAACACCTACCACACAAAAGCTGCATCTTGCTACAGGACTAACCCTTCTGGCCATCTGTTTTAATAGAGACTTGCTTGGTAATAGCAGATACTGAATCATCCAGTGATGTTTTCATTACCAATGTTTTTAAAAAAATTACTTAAAATTACTTAAAATTACCAGGTATTAAAGAGGTACAGGGTACCATGGGAGAACAATCAGTGACATTGAGCTCTGGAAATAACAATACCATGCTAAGGAGGAAATCCATAAAACCTTTAATTGCCTTGCATCTGTGTTCAACTAAAACTGTTGTTCCACTGTAAGAATTGGTAAATTACCAACCTGACACACAGACAAAAGATCTAGTTTTGAGCCAATCATATGCTTGCAGGAACCATAGTTGGCATGGCCAAAGTTTTAGGTTATGGTCCTCCTGACCTTCTCTGTCTGAAGTCAAGTCATTGTAATTGATTTCTCACAACAAGAAAGGTTAATGTTATCTACAGAAAAAGGGCAACAAAGAAATATATCCAAAGAAGATCTTTGCTAAGT
Source organism: Myiotriccus ornatus (assembly GCA_036023395.1). Taxonomy (NCBI): domain Eukaryota; kingdom Metazoa; phylum Chordata; class Aves; order Passeriformes; family Tyrannidae; genus Myiotriccus; species Myiotriccus ornatus. The sequence goes on along the minus strand of JAYRBT010000010.1, from coordinate 12,833,087 downwards.
ATGCTGAAAAATAGTGTAATGTGAATTTCAAGAAGTGGAAGTCTCACAACTATATAATTGTTTTATTTGGGCAAGTCCTTCAGATTGGTAAAAGGAGACATGAATGTAACAAAACTAAAATGTGCAGTTTAATCTAGGTGGCGAGACTCTGCAATCTGTACAGTTAGAATAAAAGGAGTGGCAGATTTATTGTACTTCATAAAACAATCAGGTTCTTCACTGTAGTTTTTGAACATATTTCATAACAATAAATATTTTAACTGTCTGTACACTAAGTTTTACTGAGCTAATATTAAATTTTATATACTGCATGTATAATGGTCAGAGTCAGTTCCATTGCCCCCAAAAAAAGAGAAAATAAAAGTATTATATTGATTTTGCAAAAATAAGATTAGCCAAAAGATTATTTTTAAAAGATACCATGATTACAAAAAGCTAGAGGGATTTGCTTATTAGTTGAAAATGCATAGTAATTGCATTACATTTTTCATAAGACCACTGCAAATAATACACAGGCATCATAAGCAAGAATATATTAAACCAGAAGCAGCACAGAAAATGAGATAAATGTGTACATGAAAGGAACAAACAAGAAAAAAATGTAGCCATTTCTGCTCCAGATTTTTTAGCTTTCCTTAAAATGAAAGGAACATGGATTTTAATGTTAGCTATCACTAGGGTTCTTCTTCAACGTCTTAACGTAGAAATTTTCAAAAACTGTACAAAATTGGTATTTCATCCTGTTCATGAAGCATTAGCACATACAGACACAGGAAGGCACATAGTCCACAGGGACATGTATGGTGTGGACAACTTACTGGGAAAAGTATCACCATGACAAATACAGGAAGAATACTTTGAGGAGAAACTCCAATGTTAAAACATTCGCAGCTGAAGCAAAAGATTGTGAACAAGTGTGTGTTTGCAAAACGAAATGTTACTAAAGAAAAAAAGAACTGCAGTTCTACATCAATGGCAAGCGTAGTTGCTTTTCCACTCAGTATTCCATGCATATCTTTGGTGCTGTGCTGGTACTCAGGGACTGTGCACGAGCTCCACTATTGTCAAAACTCTACTTCAAACACGTCATTAATTAACTGTTTGCAGTTTATTGGTAGACAAGCTACAAAACCATGCAATTACCTTTCAGAGAACATGGTAACATTTGAAAAATTACTTAATATAATGAAAAGAATCTGAAGTCTTTAAGCATTTTCTTTATCTGACTTCTAAAAAGCTAACTCAAATTACCATGGCAGTTGATAGCATTTTATTCCAATACCAAAATATAATCACATCAAAACAGAAAAACACTGCAAATAATCCACTAAATCTCCAAGCCAGTACCACAATTATGCATCAGAAAGTAGCAAGAGATATTAATTTCCTTTTAAATTAATTCTTATAAGGGAAAAATTCTTTAATAACTGAAACCTTTCACATGTAGCAGAGGGATGTATATATGGACTTAATGGTCTATACTTTAAAGTCCTACACTATCAGGGTAAAATACTGAAGTTTTAATATTCCCTCAGGAGCTTAAAGCATGTTTCAGATTTTTAGAAATTACAATATATTATTACTTTAGAAGACTCTTACATCTAAAATGCATATGCTAAGTCTTGAAATTACTAGTTATATACTATTGGTAGAAATTGTAAGGCTGTGAAATTCTTTCTCAAATTTCAGAACGACCAAAACACTGCAAAAAAGCCTCACCCTCAAAATAATAAAAATATTTGGCTGCTGTGCCAATTATGAAATTCCTATAATTTCATCTACAAACACTCCTATTACTACTTAAGTAGCCTCATTGCTTTCTCACCACTCATTTCCATTACATGTTCTGGGACAGGTATAGTGTATTGTGCAGTGAATTGCACTGACTAAAATTAAAACTAGGATTTCTTTTGGATTGGGTTATTTTTCATCTACACCGGCTATTTTATATGATTAAAGCACATTTAGATCAGTATCTGCACCAACAGAGAGTGTCAGTGAGAAAAATCAGCTGTGAGCTGGATGGCCTTGAGTTCTCTTGGCCTCCGCCCTTCCATGAAATTCTTTAAAGCTTCTATATCCATAATCATAACAAAGAAGTGACTTTATGCTATCTGGGTTACATGTATTTTGTAAAACCTCACTTCATCAGAGGGATCCTGTTGAGCTCTACTTCCTTGTTTTCTACATGTATTAAAAGAATTTTACTTTTTCTGAAAATTGGTACTAAGTCCTCTCTCAAATAAAGGGAGTCCAGGAGTACAAATCATACTCAAGTACTACATGGTTCTATAAACAGCACTTGTAGAGCTGTTAGAAATGGCACTATTCAATACTTCATTAGTATATACATCTCCTACTACATTACACTATTACTAGGAATATATATTTCTACGTCACTTCTTTAAACAATTTGCAGTGTTTTGGCATTTTTAACGTCTGCTTTGGTACTCAGAATTATTTTATTTCTATTTGACAGAATTTTGACATTGGAAACAAACACCACACATAAATCACTGAAAAATGTTACCATTCACAACATAATTAGCACTTCATTAACTCACCCCCTTATCTCCTCTTGCTTTGGAATTGAATTTCACTGTCTTTAAACGGGCTCGTTCTTTTTTCTCAACTCTACCACAAAAACATACACAAAAGTGTCAGAATCAGCAAAACTCCAGAACTTCATATTACTGCTTGTTACAACATAAGTATATTGGTGTACCTTTTGTATATACATTTTTATTGCTTATGACACATTCAGAAAACAGAAGCCTGCTAATGGAAAACTGTATTAGAAAAGCAGGGAATTATTTCTCAAATTATGAGGCTGTGAGAGTATTTTGTGGCTATATATGTTCAATAAATTCAGAGGGTGCAAGGAGAAAACATGATATAGTAAGTGAATTGCCTCAGTTATCAGTGAACAGCAGATACAAAGATTCAGGGCACCTAAACTCTTATTTGAGTCTCTAGTAGCCAGCAAACACCTCATCTCCATTGACTGGCTGCCAAAGAATGATTTTCCACATTTCCAGGTGCTGGGTAGAAAGAATTCATGACAGTGTCATAACTTGAATAAAATTCATTTTGCACCTTTTAATACACAAAGGGTGTACTGTTATTACAACCACATGTAATATTATTAATCCCACAACTTTACACTGAAAACAGCACACAACTCCTAAGACTAAACAGGGTTTTAACAAACTTCTTGAGTTAATCAGAATCCCACTATAGATTATTTAAAATAAATAAATAAACAAATAAATCAAACAAGTGGCTGATGTGTTACATTAAGAACAAAGAGAAAAGCACAAGCAATATATTTATTAATCATATCAGATGTTTAATAGCAGATATCTCGAAGTCAATAAAGTATGACATACCTCCGTTTGCTTGGGATAACTCCAATTTCATCACTTTCTCCATCTGGAGTCACCTGCCGTGCTTGCCACCATTCATCATCAGAAGCATTAATGACATGGAGAATATCACCAAATTTGAAGTTCAATCCTTGACTTGGAAGGCCACTATCTTTAGTCTTGTCATAATCAAAAAGTGCTCTATATTGAAAAGAAAAAAATTAAACACAGAAAAAGTCAAAAACCCCATGAGAGTATAAATAGCACAAAATAAGTTGTTCATAAATGATTGGATCCTTCTGACACGTACTTATAAGAAGGCTGAATGTACTCTCATATACACACAAAGAGAGAGAATACATAGTACAGAACGGTACACACACACACCCCTCTAAGTTTCAATGAATGAGAAAGAACTTCATTCAGAGCAAAGCTCTAGTGCTTTGCAGAAGGTCCACAGAAGGCACCTCCTGCAATTCAGTAAGTACTTTGCAAAAAGCAGGTTACATGTCAGCCTAGGATAAAAAAGGCAAGCAAGTATTTGAAGCATACAGCACTGTCAAAAGTTCTGTAATGTACACTGTTTTATATCAAGTTATAAACTGAAATTATTTTAGCAAATAAAAAGTACTGTCTTTAAAATGAAAGTCAATATCCTGCTCACAGGGAAAAAATAACTTAGAAATATGATCTGATCACCACTTTGCTACCACAGTACCCAAAGGCAAAGAACCTTAGGTGAATTCTTTTGGAAAATTCCCAACCATTTCAAGAGAGTCTCACTCTTTTTCCTAAGGTAAGACTGTTTACAGTAATAGGCACTCACAGTAGCTGAGCAGCAGCTGCGTGACTACAGTTTTATTAACATTTTCTTTGCCACCAAGGTTGGTTTATGCAAGCCCACTATTATCCTACCCACAGTCACGCCTGCTTTGTACTGACTCCTGTTCCCTTTCTCACTTATGAATGCACAATTGTCTGGAAAGGCACACGATCCACCACACTATGGAACTGATCTGATTTAAATAAATGTCTTTTCTCCCTGTTGGATCATTTTGTATCTGGACCAGTTCCCTGAGGAACTGAAGCATGTTTCTCCCAGCACAACTGAGGGTTTAGTGAGGATGTGAAAATGAATGATGACAGGAACCCCTTAGCAAACTTCAAGGGCTACTCCTAATATTCTGCCCTATAAAGGACTCTCCTTTTTCATTTGAAAAAGATGCATGAATCTGTGTAAACTGTGTGCTTGTATGACACAGTCAAAAAAATCCTCAACTTTATTTCATTTTCCAGGTCACGTGTGTCAGTGCTGCACTTTCTAAACGATACCCTATCTCAACTTACTTGATACCAAGTCTATCACAAAGTAGTACCAATAGATTACAATGTGATAATTTAAAATGGTGTCATTTTTCTTGTCCAAATTCAGATTGCTTCTTCATCCCAAACACTGGTCTTATGTACTTTTTTTTTCTGCTTGGTTTTTAATATTGAAGAATTTTTTTTCACCCCTGTAAGTACATTTAAGTCATAACCTGTTTTCTCCAAAAAAGTACTTGTGGATTTTGCCTTTCCAAAGCACTGAGTGTATTTCTTTATGCTTGAACTGTATTTGTTCATAACCAATGACAAATTGTTTTCAGGGAAGAAATTCAAAATCTTCTGTAAGATCAATTCATCTTCAGCATCTATTGCAAAACAGAGCTGAGACAACACCAGGCCTTTCCTGGGCCATAAAAAGTATCAAAAACTTTTCCTAAAGGATTAAAGGTTTTATTAAATACTTTCTAAAATGTCTATCACAAGACAGCAATTTTAAAATGGCTTCAAAATTTTTACTCTCATAATACACAGAGCCCTATATTTAAATCTGCAATACCTTTAATTTCAGTATATAACAAAATTTAGGCTTTTGATTTTGAAATATCTTGGAGCTTCCTTCAGCAGTGCAACCTTCATGATAACATCTTTTTGTTTAATTTCATAACATACTTGAGATCCTGATTATTATAAAAAAAAAAATCAGAACCATTTTTTTTCTTTGAAAATGCCAAAATACTGCAGATAAGAAAATTATACACACAGTAGTTATTCCTCCACATTTACTCTGAACATGTTTGTTCAGGAGACACGCTGGACAAATATTATTTCATATCTCAAAATAAACTATATATCATCCATCCATTATGGACTTTCAGTGCAGATTCAAGTGGTATACATTTTCACTGAATTAATTACATGCATCATGAAATTCATTTCCTGAGATTTCTTTTTAGCATTCAGGCAATGATTTCTACCAGCACTACTTTTAACTTCTATTTTTTAATTAGAATATAAACTTACATAAGCAGTGAGAGCAGGGCCTAACAGCATTAACATGTGTGTTGACTGCATGAGAAAAAATACACAGGAGTGAAATGGAAGCACACTTGGATAAAAACATTATTATCAACATGTGCTCTTCCAACTAGATAGATGGCTACACAGAACGATTTTTGAACAATGAAAGGCAGTTTCATCAAATACATTTCCTCTGGTGAGGTCACTTCAAGTTTGAAATATCAGAATAACATAGAGATGCCCAATCAAATTGCCAGCAAGTACACTTCTCAGGCCTGCTGCTAATACCAGATCTTATTTTTTCAGTGGATTTAGTTAAAACGCCCTAGTGATTTTGAAACTATAAAGTTCCTTCAACTTGGAGATGTAACCATTTTCTGCTCTGACTGAAGCAGAAATCAGCACCATTCTTTGAATTCAGAATGTATCATGCTGGTGAAAAAAAATGCACAAAAGTAAAATGGATTTTCTGTGTTGAACTCAACACAGACTGTAGACTGAAATTTGCCATAGCAAAAAGATCAGATAAAGTATGGAACATTTCATCAACATATTATCAGAGAAACTTAATACCATGAAGGCATCTCACATGTGCTTTTTGAATCTGAAGATGAATATACATATATAGATATAAGCTCAGATGCAAAACGAGAAACATTATATGAGAGAATCTCTCTCCCAATAAAGATCAAAAGAAATACAAAGCAAAAAAAAGAGAAGGCCATTACATCAGGATATCTGAATTAGTTGAAGGAGGGTGAGTGTGGGGAGAGAGTCAGATGCACAAATGAAGAACTGACTGCTGCTGCTGAATTGCTATATTTGCTTTGCCCTCCAAGAACCGTTTGCTAGATTGCTATTCATCATTTTTTGATATACATACAATTAAGAAGAAAAATAATCTGTCATTTTACTTCCAATTTTATTTTCAAACACAACTGCCTTTTCCTTAATATTACCTAACACCCCAAAAATGCTGTTTACAGGCAGACTATTTATAGAGATACCAAGTTTACAGGGATACAAGGATGCATCTGATTTTATTTGCTAATTTGTTACTATGATTTTGAGATATCACCAGAGATGATTTTCATAGTATTTTTATTTAATAGGTTTTCTGCAATTGTGATTGAATGCCTATAAACATTTTACTGTTGGATTCACTATTCAATTCAGCATTTTGTTACTTTACAGGCATCCTTTAAAGGCACATTCTAAACCCAGTATTACTGAGAAAAGACAGCTCCAGTTACTAAAATTGGCTTTGAATTGGTACAATTAAAAGTACAGTGTGATTATACCAGAGAGACTTATAATAAGGAATAAGGTGGATAACTTACATGTTCTGTCAGTACCTTGCAATATGTGAAAAAATTCATAAAAGTTACTTCAGTGCAGTCAAAATTATATGAGAAACCAGACAGAACAGATGTGAACCCATTCTGTGCATACCAAGTTGCCTACAGGTCTTTGGCAACTTCTGGTGTGATGACAAGAGTAGATCTCAGAAGCCTTAGCAGCACCCTCTGTTAAGAGATGTGTGTAGAAAAATACTTTTGCTGTGAAATTTTTGCACTTTGAATTTTTATTCTGACTTATAACAAAGCAGATTATCGGGTCTCAAAAACATTCCTGGGACCAGGAATCACCAGTCTCCATGAAGCATCTGCCAACAACCACCTGGAGAGTTGCAAGTTTTGTGGCAGCTGTTGAAGTCAAAAGTTCAATAACTTCCATCAGTGGAATAAAAGCTACATGAACACAAAATACTTGACAATGGCTTAAAATACCAGACCAATGTGTGAACATGAGCATAAGCAGTTTAGAACCTAATCAGGCTATAGCTAACCAAGCAAAATAAAAGCATTTAGAATTGTTCAGGCTTAGTTATATGATGAGGGCTAAAGTGATAAAGCTTGCGATTATGGAAAGGAAGATCTCAGCACAATATCTATATATACACCTACCTGTGGAAATTCAAAGACACGGATAACTGTGATATCAAGCACTTATCCCCTACTATTTAAGGCATTTATCTTTAGAGATTAAAATTTTCATCCCCAAAACATTTAAGGCAGACAAAAGTATATATATTTTTAAAAAAAGAATAAGATCAGCTCTGCAAAAAAACAGAATCCAGGCAAAGATACTAAAAGAGTAGGTCAAAAAGAGTTACTTGTTAGAGTCAAGTTAAATGGAAGCCCTGCGAGTAATTGATTACATTTGTTTCAAAGCCTTCAGAAATAGACTGCAAAGGACCAAGACTTTTCTGAGCATTGATGCAATTACTCAGGTAACTGCTTCATTTAAGACTTGCTTCCTTTCCCACAGCTCAGTAGATGGAATTCACCATGAACAAAACAGCATCTTCTTTGCTTTAGAAAAGTCAACAGCAACTGGGTCTGGGATTTTAGCAGGTAAACCAGTGAGGTGCTACAACATTTTAAACCAAGCCGAACCCATGCACCAGAACTACTGAGGTCTCGTCTGCTCTACTGAAACATTCTGGTCCCTTCCAAGAGGCTACTGCTGGCCCTGAATCAATCCAGACATGAGCTGATACAAGGAATCAAAAATCAATTTATTTTTAAAAATGCAATCCTGTTACCCACATTCTCTATTTGAAACATTATGCTTTATCAGTGTATGATAACCGATGTAGCAATTAGGTGGCACATGAACAAGCTGCACCTTGCCACAATTTCCCTGTGAAACCACCTATTTTCTCATCTGCTTCGTGCTCTTATATTTTCACTGCCTTTTAGCCTCCTTTATGTTTAACTTGATATGAATAAATTAACAAAGTATACTCAGTTCATTTGCTTTGATGCATTTTCTCTCTTGGTTACCATCGAAAAATATTCCCTAACAAAATGCCATTGGATACAGAAATGCAATTTCTGTACAAGCTGAGAATATAATCAAAGTAAGCTAAAGGAAATAAGATAAATAAGATGGAAATCTGACAAACCTTAAGTAAGGGAACACTATAAATTTGAACTCAAGTACTGAACAAGGCAGAATATGGAGACTACTGTCACAAAAACACAAACTGAACTAAGCAAGTTGTTCAGACTTCACATACACGGTCCTGAAGAATAAGTACAGGTTTTTGCTGAAGGATTATCATGTCTCTCAAAGCCAGGACAAAAAGCCAATAATAGCACCACTCTTCAAAGTTCTTATAGTGTTCTTAGGGCTATTACTTCTTTTTCAGCTATATCACATTTATCAATCTAAATTATACTTTAATATACATGCAAGTATCCATTTGTTAAATTCAATACTTAGTAAGTAATTGTATGAAAATGAAAATATAGAAATAATAAGTCTACAGAAAAGCAGAAAAACACAGCAGCAATACCATGAGAAAGATGGTTACCTGACATATAGTGATCTCTTCTGGCTGGTTCGCAAAGATCCTGATCCTGAACTAATGCTACTGTTCATCATCTGTTCCCGTAAATCATGTATTTTAGCTTCAAAACGACTGTATTCTGTAAGAAAGAGGGGCATGGCAATTAGTTTCCCCTGAACTTCAGCAATTAGACTGACATCTGAAATAATTACAATTAGACATAGCAAACACACAAAAAACTTACACTTTTAAATTCTGTGGGTTAAATCTGTAATTCACAGTAACCATTTTTTCCTAAGACAAACACTTCTACTAATGATTACCAATTTCATAGTAATAAAAAGACATACAGATAAATTTTAACCCATGACAATAGGAAAACTTCCAAATATACATGTGAAATACATGTTTATAACGAAGAACTATGTATTTCAAATTTTAAATGTTAAGAAATATGAATGAAATGTGTCTGTACTTTAAAATTATTGAATTTGAATTAGATAAAGAATTTAACACTAAAGGTGGGAAATATGCAAAACATCTGAAATAAGACCATGTTCCTGTTCCCCTGGGAACTCAAGAAAAGAAAAAAACCTCCAGAATTCTGGCCTGAATCTCAATCCACTTGTAAACGGCATTAGAGATTTAAACTGCCCCCACAGAATTATGGTACAATGTTAATCCTGAGAAAACGGATTGTGTTCTTAAGCAGTACTGTGAACTAATAAAACCAAGCTAAATACGTTGTGATTGTAGCTACAAATGGATGCAGTAAAATAGTAATAGCTTGTTCAGGACAAACATTTCCTGAAGCGAGGTACTTACATGCTGTCAGCATAAAATATGAACTCAGAGCAAATAAGTTTCTCCTTCAGCGGAATATCTGGATCAACAGATCCACTTCTAAAACCTTCCTAGTCAACAGAAACCTTCTGCAGCCACCACGTTCCCCAGGAGACCACGTGATGCCAGATTATAACAAGTCAACACTGGGAGAGCCGGGGTGCGTGAGCCACGAGCAGCTGCTGGACTGGGCACGGCTGCTCTGCTGAGCTGCACCCTCACCCCCTGCGGGCACTATGGGCATGCAGGAAATGCAACACTGACACAGAGGGCTCTGAAGTAAAGAATCTTGAGAAAACTCAAACCTACGGTTCCTTCAACAGTCATCTAAATACTCTGGATGTTTTATCATATTACATTCTATAGCCCTTTCTCCCCATAGGCTCATCACACAGTGAGCCCTGGGCTTACAACAGACCACAGAAGAAAAAAATATTAGTTACAGAAGAATATTGGGTGCATCCGTTTTTGATATATCACTTCATTAGGTTACTACTAATCTGATGCTCTAGCAATAACATCTATAATTAACCCTATCCAGATTATGACAGTATGAACGGTCTCTTAAATAACCCTAACTTTTGTCCTTTAAAAGAAAAAGCTAACACTAGAAAGTACCTTTTTACAAATAAGAGATCAAATACTTTACCAGCACTAAATTAGACTGATGAGGTTGTTTGACAAGAGAAGAAAAACATTATTTCCACCACTACTGATGCTATTACTAATAACAAAAGGATTTAAGACAACAGGACAGCAACCTAAGAGGAATGTGAGAAAACGACATTTTTTAGAAAGCAACACCTCTTAGGGGAAGGGCTCAGTTGCAGTGAGAGAACAGCCCACTCCTGCTGTGCTACTTGCTGTACTGCATCACCTTGGCTAAAGTCACCTCATTTTACTCATTTATACCCAAGAAATGATCTTTTAAGCTTCTTACCTGTTTCTTGGGTGTTTTGGAAGATTAAAGCTCTGAACATCAAATGTACAAGAAAAGTAACACAGATTTCTGACATAAAAGATTTTTTTCTGCCCCTGTGCAAAAGGAAAGTAAGCATGGAAAAGACCAGACAATTCAAGTATTTTCATGTGCTACAGCCTGTTCAGTGCTGAAAATATCTGCGATTCTTCACAATAGCTAGTGCAAAAAAATGCAAATTTCTGTTAACAAACTATTACGTGTCATCTGCTGGAAGAATCAGATTCCCTCCTATGCAGCACATAGATGTAAGAGAGTTAACAGAGAGCCTATTGCTTAACTTTACTTTATCCTATATATCATCCTTAGGTTGCTGGTCTTGCAATTTCCTGCAATAATTTAATTTTTCTCATCAGAACTCCTGGGAAGTAAGAGCTGAATGAGTGACAGGGGCATCTGTAGGAGTAAGAAGGCAAAGAATTTCACCATAGACGCTCTTGCCATATGAATAAAGCAAAAAAAGGAAACTAATGGGCTGGGACTGAGAAGAGTTTCTGTTCGAAAAGAAGGACTGCCAAGAAATGTCTTACTTAGGAAAAGCTTAAACACTCTGTGCAGACAGAATCTGGTGAGCTCCTTCCATGTAGAGCAAGCTAAAATTTGAGTTATGTTTGTCTTACAGAAGATTTTGGGAGGAAAAGGATTGATAGAAATCTCAAAATCATTGGGTTTGGAGCTGGAAAGTAGACAGGATTTTGGTATTTTTAAAAAGAAACCTTAGTATTAGAAACAGCGGTACTGAAACTAATGCTGGAGACAGAAAATAAGACAGTAGCAGGACTCTTGAGAGCATGAGAAAAGCACAGTCAGTTTGATACCCAAGGGATTAGAACCCGTCCCCTGTTGAGTACGTACGATTAGTTCAACTCTGGCATTATAGAGCAAAGGGAGAGCTCTGCTAATTTGTGTAGGTGAGGTTATATTTCTCTCTCTATGATTAAGAAGAGTTGGATATCAGCTGTCTTTTGTACCTTCAATCTCTTATTTCCTTCAGTTTATCATCCCTAGATTCTCCCAAATGCTAGAGAACTGGTTTTTTTACAATTCCATTCTCTCTTATGTGCATGCATAATAATTCCACATAGTGTGTGACAAATTTGATCATATTTGTTTCCCTAAATCAAAGTGAACAGCACAAACTTTCACATGGCTAAGTGTGACAAAGTCATACAGTGAACATTTGAACATACAACTTTTTAAAAAAAGTTTAATTTTGCCACTCAAACATTCCAGAAATTTGGAGCTAGAACAGGCACAGTGAACAAGAAGAAAAGGACACTCTGCTTTCTTTTCTTGGCTGGAATTTTCTCAAAGTTCCCAGTAAGTTTAGAGGCAGAGAGGGAATAGTGTCTGCTACCATAACAGAGCTTGAGGAAGCACAAGCACCTACTGCTTCAATTCATAGCGTTTGTCCAACAGTACCCCACAATCACCAAAGAAAAACCCAAAGCTTACACAGGTTTAGACATAAACAGGTGTTAAGAACATAGGATGAATACATCTAGGCTCAAGTTTAAAATTACACTGGATAAGCAGATGGTGAAAAACTAAGACTAAATCTGCATATTTCATTTCTGCACATATCCTACAGCAAGTAACAAAAAGGAGGGGGGGGGGGGAGATTAGGAAATCTTGAAAGATTACTCTGCTTCCAAGCTGATTTTACCTAGAAAACTGTAATGTTTTCATGGTCAATGTTTATTTGAACAGAAATCAAAACTTCAGAGAAAGAGTCTGAGTAGTGAAACTCTCCTGGACTGCCTCTCCAGTGGGCAACAAGAACACACAGGAAAGTGGTGAATTGTCTGTACAGGGAGGAGAAAAGAAAAACGAGGCCGCAGTGAAAATGCATCTGGTCTGGAACACACATTCCAGCAAATGGGGCAAAGGAACAGAAGGCTACACAAGGGATGGAAAATTCAGCAAACAGCACAGAAGGAACAGCAACTCAAGGAAGCATGGATGTGAGTATAGGGAACAGATGGCAGCACAGCACTGAGAAGCAGAAATTCTTACATATATTGAACCCACATAGAGCTGAAAAAGTTCACTTTAATTAAAAAAGTATGCCACTTGCTTCCCTCTTCCATCTGTCTATGGAAAGCCCCCTTTAGCAGGACGCACTGGATCTGTCAAAGCAGGACTCTTGTGCTGACGATTTTATATAACTACTGATTTTTATATTCTTTTCTCAACTCTCAGAATACTCAGTTTTCTTTTTCATGGTGCTTCCAATCACAGAAATGGAGTCTGGTAGTCAGGATGGCCACCATCACACTGATCCTGTATTTATCTTCCATTTGTTTTTCTCTTAAAATGCATGGACCATAATAAAACCATCATAAATCATTTTTGAGGAGATATTATTTTGGTTCAATGCTTGTCATTTTATATTAACATTACCTAGAGCAGACCACAATGCATTTCACATGCATTGGTGGCTTTCATGCACTCTAATGTTTAATGAGCTTGTACCTCATTAATCCCTTGAAAGACTGGGTCAAGAAATTTCAAAACAGATTAGAAAAATTGCATTTGTGTTTAGTTAAGAACACTTCTTATAGACTCTGCAAAACTCAGAAAGAGACTAGGTCCAGCCAGTCACCGCTGACGTAAATACACTTAGAAATGTTGCTGAAGGCTTACCACGCATTCACAATTTTGTTTAGTATGTTAAAGAGCAGGAGTGAGGTTTTAAAGGATTAAAACATGTGTAAGCCATCTTACAGTGTCTACTATGGCTATATATAGGAGACCCCTTTTTCCAATCTTAATGGGTCAAGTTTCAAAGATTACTTGCAAATGAGTAGAACCAGGTACAAAACAAGCAAGAACAGAAGTCTGGAAAACTACAGCCATGTACCCAAAAACAGAGCAAACTTATTTTTAAGGTTTGGGGTTTTTTTTTGGAGGGGGGGTGGGTGTTGTTGTTTTGTTTGGGTTTTTTGTGGGTTTTTTTTTTTTAAACCTCAATTTATGAAATTGGGATGCACTTATCTTTTGAATGACCTTTGTTTAATAAAATCCATATACTCAGCTAGAAAGCAAGGGAATTTCAGTCTTGATAAAAAACAATTGCTGAAAACTAAGTTTTGCACAAACATTATTGGCTTTGTGCTACCCCAGCTGGGCTTTTACAGACAAAATATATTGACAATATATTTCAAGACAAGTGTTCAGAAAACAATGTCAGCTTATGCATTTGAAAATGCTACCATTTCCCAGACATTCCACTAGAAAGCAGTTCATAGATGCAGCATTGCAAACAGGAAAATTAGCCGCGCACCGGCCACTGACTGGAGAGCTCTAACAAAAAGGTTTTTTGTTCCCTCTTTTTTTTTTTGACTCATTAGTTTTAAGGACGAATGTTGTCATTATTAAATCTTACTTTCAGTAGATAAATACAATCCTTCAAAACAAAAAGAATTCATTAAAATCCACCTAAAACCATGACTAACAAACTATGAATATTTTTGAATAAATTTTGCACTGGTGAATCCTTATTTCTATCAATAAAACTGCAAGAATGTGTGTTAACTACCTGTATCAACACTGTAGGTTCAGAAGCAGACATTTTACAAAAAATACCCTGAAATCTTCTCTTGATGTTTTGGCTCCACCTTATCCTAATCTTACATTCATCTACCCAATCACCTAAGAACAGAAAGCTAATCTGATCACTTAAACATCTTACCACTCTTTCAGAAAAGAATTGGATATACAGCCTGGTTCTGGTCTAGCAGAACATAACTATTAAAAAAAGTTTAATCCACTCAATTATTTTCTATCAAATTTCAGTCAATTTTTTTTTATATATTTTTAATATATTTCTTTAACTATAGTTAAGGCAACCTACTGGCACCTCACACCTTTTTGGAATGGCAAAATCAAACCTTCCAGAATTTCTCAACTTTGAGTTAACATTATTTTGTCATACTGAAAACACATAAGAATATCTCAGATGACCTTTTAATTTGAATGACCATAACAATGGATGTCAATGTGAAATGGGGAGCTGTCCAAGAGCTGTAGACCTCTGCACAGTCCTATACTTCCCCCTTGCTGCTCCTCTCCTCGCTACATTCCCCTCAAGCACTGAGACTCTAAAGTTCCTGTATCCCTGCCACGTAACAGGATCATAATTCTGACCACCTCTGAATCTCCACTCCCAGGAAACATAAATATCCAAATTGTCTAGTGCTTCCTCTCATTCTTCCACACTAACACGACAATTTTTCCTTGCCATTCTATCTCTGCAGAAAATCCAGAGACACAGCACTGGGGCACTGAGGTCTCCGCAGAGCCAGGGAACAACAGGAAAATGAAATGGATAGGAAACCTCTACAAGTTAAAATGGGTTATCAAAACACTTTTGTGTACTGAAGCAACATCCCTTATTATGAAACTGCTGCAGGTCACAGTATTTAGTTTTCAGAGGAATTCAAGGTAAAGCCAAAATCCCTTTTAATTAATGAATGATTGTCTCGAAGGAGATAGAGATTTGTAGTACAATGGGGGACAGGGAGGCGGAGGGGAGAGGGAAGGGGAGCGGCGTTGTGACAGGACAAGGGGAGTGTACTCCTGGAGAGAACGGGTTCAGAGTAGGTATAGAGGAAGAATTTCTCTGCTGTGAGGGCGGTGAGGCACTGTCACAGGCCGCCCAGAGAAGCTGTGGATCTCCATCCCTGGAAGTGTTCAAGGCCGGGCTGGGTCGGGCTTTGACCAGCCTGGTCTAGTGGAAGGTGTCCCTGCTCATGGCAGGAGGGTTGAGATGAGAAGATCTCTTAGGTCCTGTCCAGCCCGCGCCGCTCTGTGGCCGCGATGGACTCCGTGGGCGGAGCGTGGCGTGAGCTGTGCCGGGGGCAGGGGCAGCGCGGGCCGCGGCGGGTCATGCGGCCTGTGTACCTGGCAGCAGGCGGCTGCCGAGGACCTTCGACCCCAGTGATGACTTGGATCCGTGGTCCACTCTGAGTTATTTTTATCCAAGGCCTGTTACTTAATCTTGTTTCCATGATTGCCCAGATGCTTTTATTTGCACGTTACAGAGACAGTAGGAGCATGTGGTGTGAAGGATGATAAGTAGAAATAGAAACTAAAGCTACAGCTTTGGAGGTAGTGAATGAGGCTAGTTAGTATCTCTCTTGGGAAATAAAACGATGAGAACTAAAGGTAAGATCTCTACGGTGTTGCAAGGGCAGTGCTTGTGTCGGAAAGAAACAGCTACTGCTAGAAATAAGCAGAAAAGTTTTGTGAACCAGTCCCCCAGCACTGTCTGTGAGAGTTCCTCTGGACTGAGCTATCTGGAAACAGGTCTCACTGCATGCAAATTACCCAGTGCCCTTCAGAGAACTTGGTCTGTCCCCACACCTAAGGCCTGCTTTCTCCTAACAGCTTTTTGGTAATAAGTTGTTCTTACCATATGAATACTGTGCCCCATCTGAAATATTTTTATCTGAACACAAAAAGAGAATCCATATCTATTAGAATCCATATCTGTTAGAATTCAGACCAAACTGTAATAGACCTTGGAAAAAAAATGTAGTAAAGGAACAAATCAGCAAGATATTTCATAGCTTATGCTTTTAACTGCGCAACTTGAAAATGCCCTGCCATCAAATTCCCTGCTTTCAGATATATGCTAACCAGTGCTTCTACAAACACCCTCCTTGCTATAGTCTCTTCCCTGAATCCTTTTTGACAGCTAGCCTGCTAAACTAGGAAATGGAAATTATATTAGAAGTGTGGCATCATCTCATGGTATCGACTCCCCCTGTATTCCTCAGATTATGAAATAAATGACGCAAAATACATCCTGAATAGTTACAACTTCAGAATCATCCTTCTCTTGGATTAATTGCATCTTGCCAAGTTCATCCTACTTCATGAAAGTACAGAAAAATTTGTCAAAGAAAATCCGTGGAACAATTTGTAGGGGACCTGCATGTCTTTCATGCTTCTTTGTAGCTTTCTTAGTTAATGCTGCAGCATCCTAATATGTTCATGTCAGAGTCAAACATACTTTCAAGTCATGTTGTTGGTGCATGCAGATCAATGCCAGGTTGTGTGCTGCGAGCAGCATTGAGGGAAACAGGTACTGCTCTTAATAGCAGCTGGATTTTAGGATTTTTTTTGTAAGAGTAGAGACTGGAGCCCTTGTAAGCTTTGGATTGCTGCTATTGTTCTTTTCTCTGTGAAGAGACATGAGGTACACGTATGAAATGAAAAATAATGTTGGTAGCAGCGTGACATTAAAAGTGTGATTATCGAAATCTACACATCAATAATACGAATGCAACCTAAACTGTGTGATGTTTTTGATACATTTTTGTAGGCTGAATCAAAAACATGCCTAGAATGGTAATGTGGTAATAATAGACTTTTTCTAATAATAGGCTGTTTGTACTTGACTACAAAAGCATATTTCTCAGTGTTTTGGTATGGGAATGTAACTCATAATACCCTGGGACACAAAAGTTGTGTAGAAATAAATGCGTGCAGTAGACCAAGCTCAGGGAATTTCTTGAACAGATCTGGCAGTGGCTACCAAGGCACAATGACAGGATATAGCAGCAAGACTATGATAACAAAGCTCAAGAGAATTGAGAAAGGCCTTTATGCACAAAGATCCACTTGTCAGTTGTCATCAAGTTCACCTAGCTGAAGATAAGACTTGCTTGCAGCTGCCTATTCAGTGACAGTCATGTTGTTGGAAACTGCGCTCTTGAGATAGCTGTGTCCTGGAAAGGAAGAGCTCATGCAGAGCTGTGGGAACATCCAGGGACATTGAAATGTCATAAACCTAAATATTTAGTCCTGCTTTTAGCCAGCTAGTGAAAGGAAGGAGGAGACACTGCTGGTGGCAAAAGTAGATTGAGAATGAAAATGTTAGATGAGAGTAGCTATTCTGTGTAGTTGCCACTGTTAAGACTCCTGGTGTTGATGTGCAGCTATTGCCATGAGCTGTCATTTAGATTCTGCAGCTAATTCTGACAAAATGTTACATCTGCAGCTGTTCCATGAGCAGTGATGGAGGGTCAGTCCTTGCATGTTGAATTTAAAAAAAACAATGACCTCTCCAGTCACTATTGTCACTGCCAGCAGCATAGCTCAAAGTAAAACAAAAAAACCAACCACAACAACAAGAAAAACAAACAAACAAAAAAAACAGACAGAAAGACTGCTGGTGAGGCATGGCCGTGGTCAGTGTCATCAAGTTTTTGCCATGCTGCTTACAGATGCAGGCATTATGTCGTATAAACCCAGAAAGGGTGTGACAGTGCATAAAGCACATGTGTTTTGTGCATTAAAATGTCTTTATTAAGTTATCTTCACTTCTTAATAGTGGTTATGGAACAAATGAGTCTTTTGCCTTGCTCATGAAGTGTGAAGATTGCATTAGCCTCTTATTTAAACTGCACGTTTTATCATTTTAGTCATCCTTTGAACCAACAAAATGGACTTTTACACTGAAAACAGTTCCATATAAACAGGACAAGGTAGGGCAAATACTCAACTCCTTTTCCCACAGACCACCCACAGAGGTTATCTCAAGAGGGTGAATTATAATGTTTGTTAACATCCTTAAAGATGAAATGTAAACAAATATCAAAAATAATAATATTCGAAATTTTTAAAAAGAACCCAATAAAAGGAAAATTATTTCTTATAACACAATAGGAAAATCTTATGTATTTTAAAAATAAAATAAATAAACCCCCCAGTGCATTAAATGTTAAGGCTAGCCAGTTGCAGTTAATAAAAAGAAAAGTCACTCTGATTATTTCAGACATTTTCTGAATACACCCAAGAGAGATGGAAGGAGTACAAGGAGTACTCGTGAAAGAGACTGTTTAGGAAGAAGGGGAAGAACAGTTTATTTTATTGCTACTGCAAAACTGAACTCAGCAGTTTGTGCTTAGATACAGTAGATGACCTGAAGTACTGGGACAAAAACAGTAATTCTGGAATAGAGTACAGTACAGTTCTTAATCCTAATTTTATACTTACTGTTGATTTTTAAAAATTATTTTGTATACCGGGCTACATTTAAATACAGTAGAAAGCTGAAGATAAATTCCACCTGTTTTTTTTTAGGAACCATTCACTCACAAGGGGTAACAAATTTATTTGGCAACATTATTTGCCATTTGTTAACTTATAAGGCAATGCAATTAATAATTAATAACAGATTAATTATTTAATTAACATTATTATTAATGTTAATTTAATTAACATTATTATTAAGAAATAACAGATTTCAGATAATTCTCTAATAACATGTAAATAGTCACCATTTGGTTTATAGTGTATTGTCCATTTCACACAAGTAACAGTACTGTTTTAGTTTCTCACTGAACCGTTTGTATAACTAACCAGCAGTCTAATTCAGTGCTATTAGAACCAGTTTCCTACGTTTTTCAGTAGTGTTTTGCAGTAATGTTTCTGGTGGGGTTTTTTCAGTGAATGAACCAAACAACTGACATCTTTTCTTTCTAAATTTTTGGAAGGTATCTGTTATTCAAAAGTAGCTTTTGCCGGGTTCAAGAAACCAAACATGAGATTTACAAGTAAATTTACTAGTGAATTTTAGAGTCAAAATATGTGTGGATACAAACACTACAATGGAGTTGTAGTTGTGGTTTAGTTAGGTTAGAAATCAAATAAATTTAGGCCCAGAATACTTTGTTTTGTTTATTTGTCTCTGAGAAAATAGAAGGGGAAATCACAGCAGAGCTCTTTCCAAACATTAACTGCCATACATAATATAAAAAGCCAGATAAAAGGGGAGAAAAATATTTGACAGTTCTGAAAACAATCTGTATCATTTAGTGGATTAATCATTGTCAATGTCAATGAAGATATGTTCCAAAGCCATGATCTATCAGATTTAACATAGCTAGCACAACATTTGTAGAAAATCTGAGCTCTTTGGATTATACAGCCCTGAGGACTTCAGCTTGTTTTTCATAACTGCTATAAATTCAGTAGGGTGGATTTTTAAAACATCCTCTACATCAGTGAAAATATCCCTAGAAATGCAGTCTGTTTTTTCAGACTTTATTTTCTGGGTTTCGCTGACTGGTGAATATGCTCATAGTTTCATTAATACCTTACCACTGAAGTATTTGCTTTGTGCACACAATTATTTTGCCAAAAGCCATTGTGGTTTCTGAATATGTCTGGAGAACTGCATTCCTTGAAGGTCTTTGATATCTGATACTAGGAACCGAAACATCCAGAATCACTGATCATTTTTAATGTCTTGGCTTTAGGAAATAAGTTTATTTTTGTGGCTTTCCAAGCAGAAACAAAACATTGTAGAACAAGCTAACTGACTCTGGTATACATTTTTTAACATAATTTTCAGTATAAACCAATATGGCTGGAAAAACATTATTCACTGTGAGCAAACTGACTAAAGAACCCTGGGAGCTGCCTTATGTGGAAGGAAATTAATGAAGCTTTTTTGGGGTGATGACTGCATGTTTTTACCAGGTAACACCACCTATATGAAGTACAGGGTACATGGTACAATTAGAGTATATTAGATGGGTATGGGGGTTGCGGACAAAGGAGTTGAAGAGATAGCAGCTCTTGAGTATGGAAAGCATTGGTAGATGGGATGACCTAGACTTGTCATATGTTATGCACTTAAACTCTTTGTTTAACTACTTTTTTTCTGGAATTTTGTGAACATCTGCTTTACCATATAATCTGAAACTCACAAAAATGCACTTGAATTATATTGCTATACATATTATAACCGTACATGTTATCTTTAACGCTTGTGTTATACAGTGTTAACTCCGCTGTTGAGTTTGAATGTTTTCAGTCTGAAAATGAAGATTAAAGGACAACATAGATGTTGGAGACAGGAGTCTGGTCTGGTAAGCTGTTGAACATCATCTGAGCGTGGGACTACAGTCTATATCCAAGAAGCAGGGTCCGTCCTTACAGGTGGCAATATGCAAAACACATTTTCGAGTATCTTCTTGAACAGATATAAGGGACAAAGTAAACTCAGAGAAGAAATCACTGGGATTTTCTTGTATAATATAAGTGGATATTAACCTTACATTGTCTTCTGTGTCTCTTTGTGTTAGGCACTTGCTTGGATTGAGATGCATATTAAATAAGCTCTGACAGTGTGTTAAGATAGCAGTAGCATTTAGCAGTGCCCTCTGCAGGATTTTATTTGATAACTAGAGAGAGCTGCAGCCACTCTGCTCTGTTTTGATTATGTATTTATAGTGGTTGAGCTGGTTCTTTTTACATATTTTGCTAGCAGACTACCATCTGAACTTTGGAATTTTGTTCCCAGGCTGCTTGGAAATAAACACAGAGCGCTGTAAGTGATCCACTAAGTGCCACACAAATTACCTGCTTGTTTCAAGAGCCTGGTTTCTTATCAGTTTGTGTTACAACCATACAGCCTTTGTTGTTAAAATCTTACTAAGATCTTACTGTTATATGTGTAAATTACTTAAAGAGACAGATTTGAGCTCTTTTGTCAAGCAGAAGCTTGTACTTACTTAGCTGAAGGGGCAAAAGATGCAACGTCAGGACTATTTGCTAATATACATACAAAAAAATATGAATACTGTCAGTTGTATTCTTAGATGGACCTCCCAAATATTGAATAACCTAACTGAAAAATAAACCCATTAAAGAAGAATGCATTTGAAAATTACAGAAAGTTGGTTGACTTTATCCACGTTTAGAAAAATCTCTAGGTATTCTATGCCAGTTCAGAGGTTTGATGTTTGTGAATAAACACTGTGTGGAGCTACAGAGCTTGTTCTTCAGGAGATTTAAATTAGATAGCATCAAAACAGCCAAATAGAAGAGGAAGTGCTATATGAACTTCTGCTTTTAGGCTACACTGCAATAGTCACAGTTTTTCAGTCACTGAACCATGCCAACTTTTCAGCAGTTCCTTGACAGAGTTAAATAGACATTTTCCTAAATGTACTCAAAGCTCTTGTGTTCCATTAATAAGAAAAAGAGGAGTATTTCAGCTTTTGTAGATTACAGCCACAAAACTACTGAGTGGGAAGAAGACTGTTTGGAATGCTGACAGAACAAAATACAATTCTGTACACCAAAGCTTACTTGTTTCGATAAGCATGCTGTGTGTCACTGGATGTCAGTTTTTCAGCTTGGATAGTGCTTTATGACTTGGCTTAATACTTACAGTAAATAAATAAGGACATGCTCTGGCAGAAATGTTTCCATTACTCATCTTTTTGGAATGATATGATGAAACATAGCACCAAACATTCTTAAACAATCCTGGGAAACACAGGTCTCAAAGTGACTGTCTTACAGTCTCATTAAGAATAATTACTAGGTTTTATTAAGAATACTACGCTTCCATAATAAGAGTTATTTTTCTGTTTTACTTATGTAGGTCACTGAAAATTGCTGGCCAACACTGAATATATTGAAATAATCTCTGTGATGGGAAATGCACATGCCTTGTAGAGGACAGATGGAGGAAGATGTTTAGTCAGAAGGCTCTGGTTTAGCAAGCACATGCCTTAATTGCCTCAGTCTCAGTTATACTTTTAGTTTGCCATACTATACAGATAAGAGGTTCTTATTTACGCATTAAAAATTAACGAAGCATGCTTTTAATGCACTCCGAAACCATGGCTACAATATCAGCTCTTAAACACTTTTTTAATCATTGGTGTTTTGCTCTAACAAATGCCAAATCAATATTACTTTACTGATAATAAGAAGAACATTAATTTATTAGTAAGTTCAAGTTGTTCTTGTCACTTGAACATGGTGGGCTGTTCTCACCACTTCACATCAAAAAAGCATGAAGGACAACAAGAATGATCAAAAGCCTCAGGACTGCAGGTTGCTGAGTAGGATCTGACCAAGGGTAAAATTTGTGTAAAAGGATGTGAAAAGTTATTGTACATGACCTGAAAAGGACTGCAAATATGAAAGTATCTTTAAGATACGTGAGTGAGAGCATGCCTATGTTCCACAATTCAAGAGTGATCAACAAGAAAGGAGGAACTGGATCAGGCCACCTGTGTGTCCATGCACACGTGTGAGTGCAGTTTCTGTTTGGTGGGAGACAAAGAAGGAAGAGGTTGGGGTGAAACACTGTAAAATCTGTCAGACTAGATGGTATGAATGAAGACCTGGTGTTCACTGTCCCTTCCATTATAAGACTCAGGGAGTATGCAGGGAAGCTTGCATTTGGATAGGTACTGAATAAACCTATTAGTTTATTCTATCTAAAATAGAAGGAGAAAGTCAGTGTGTCCACTTCTTGAGTAGGTTGTTAAGTTGCAGACACATGGTTTCTCACCATTTTATGATTTTTTTCCAAAATGAGTTCATCAGCCAGTATGTATTGTTACTTGAAGAGTGGGAGAGCTGTGGATGTGTCTATCTGGACTTCAGCAAAGCCTTTGACACCATCTCCCAGAGCATACTCCTGGAAAAGCTGGCAGCCCACGGCTTGGACAGGGGCACTCTGTGCTGGGTCAGGAACTGGCTGGAGGGC
>JAYRBT010000010.1:12776866-12807503 GCA_036023395.1 Myiotriccus ornatus | reverse complement strand
AAGGAAAAATCCTCTAAAAGGAAAAATCTTCTAAAAGGAAAAATCTTCTAAAAGGAAAAATCCTCTAAAAGGAAAAACCCTCTAAATGGAAAAATCTTCTAAAAGGAAAAATCTTCTAAAAGGAAAAATCTTCTAAAAGGAAAAATCTTCTAAAAGGAAAAATCTTCTAAAAGGAGATGAATTCTGACTTTCATAGTATGAAGGGATTCTTTCCTTCTTAAAACCCGAATCCTAGAAAGCACTGAAAAACTGCTGCATTTGTATGAAGTCTGCATACATTCTTTGGCAAGGAAAAAAGTGTGTGTGTTCTGGGAACACATATTCTACCAGAGAAACATTTGTTCTGCTACTAGGAGCCACACATCTTAACATGCCTGCCTGGCAGAAGAAACAGTGACCATAAATGTCCTTTTTTAACAAAAAAAAAAACAAACAAAACCACACCAAGAACCACCACCTCCCCCACCCCGAAACATTTTATCTACCTGTTACAACACTGAAGAAACATGCAGAAGATACACCAAATATGTATCAATATCAATATTTGACAGTTCTGACACAAAGCCAAGGCAAATATTTCAGAACCAATGCTGACCTTACTCTTCTTTTTAAAAGGAAGCCTCAGAGTGAGCACTCTTCAAAAATGAATCCTGGAACGCAGCAAGCTGCTGAATGAACATGTGACCAGGATGCACTCCATCCCAAGACAATACAGACAATGTGGGCTGGCTGCAGGGATTTGACCATGGAGCAGATACAAACCAATCATTTGGCCTTATTACTGACAGAGACCCCAGGGCAGGGGAGAGAGAGATGATGTTGATGCAGGTGGAGGGGGAGAGGAACATGAAAGCTAAAGTTTCAAACACTTGAGGAGGTCAGGATAGAAGAAACATGACAGAAAAGAAGAAATTAAGAGTGAATTGAAATGTGCTGCTACCAGCACCTAAGAGATGAAGGCAGCAGTACTGCTTCACATCCAGTCCTGATGAACATCTACACTTTACCCCTTGACAGTACTATTAAAGGAAAGGTTAAGCAGAGAGGTCACTGCAAGGAACATTAGAGATGGATCCTCCAGTTTGGTAAAACCAGAGAAAGCTGCTGATCATCACAGTTCATAAGACAACAAAAATGTCTTATATATGTGAGTTTACAGACTCAAGGTAAGCATATAATTTTAGACTATTAAAGTTTTAAAGTCTCAAATACACCAAGGCACTTAAAATGTGCTACAGAGATATAAGATGCCAAATGTGTGTATTGATGAGGTGGTGTTATTTGGCTTCTGCAGAACACACAAGGATGGCTAATTAGTATCAGCTGCAATCTGATCTGGACCAGAAGAAATTGCTGGATAAACAGAAATGCTAGCTCAGTATGAAACAGAGGAATGAAAACCTCAGTCTCCTTATGTCATCTGAATCAACCTAACAAAGAAGGAATTAGTCTTCTATCCTCCTACCACTAAGGCATATAAAACCACTATATTAAAGGGCAAAGACAATTGGAAATACAAAAGAACAATGTGGTATTTCCACTAAATTCTGGATTTACTAGATTAATTTTCATGTTATGACAGTGGTAACATTTACTGAAGAAACTGAAATTCTGAAATGATGAAAGCAAGAAATGTATCAAGCCATGGCACCAACACTTGCAGATACTTCTATTCTGGTCACTTGCAATTATGCTAACACGTATGTGACAACATCTATCATGTTATTTGTTTCTTCTCTGCTCAGAAGAGGGGTTAGGTGGGAGAACACTGCAGATTATTTTTCTCTGAGTTGCAAATTGAACAAGTGAACTTGAATGTACAAGGCAACCCTTACCTTCAGGACGGTACTGAGCTACAATAGTCACTGCTTGGCCTGCGTTCTTCAGGGCTGCTGCTGCCTGTTCATGGGTTGCTGCTTTGAGATCTACTCCATTTACCTACAAGTAATATAAAAAAGCTCTTTACCAAAATTAATGTTGGTGTTTATCATCACAGAACACAGACCTGAGGAAAAAAATTTTAAGATTTAAAAATAGCATCAGAAAAAAACTGAAGCAGAAATGTGTGTGTCACATTTTAGACCAAAAGCATTTTTCACAGTTCAAACTAAACTAAAGATGTATTTTAATATCAGCATTTTAAGTAACAGCAATTAACAAGACATTCTTTCCATATTATTAACTGGCATTAATATCCAGGGAGAGGAGTACTTTTGTTGCTATTTAAATTAAAGGAAGCAAGGAATCCTACAGAAATTATCCGATCTCCTTTCCTAAGCTCTCCACTCAGGTCAGCTGGCCCTCCAGCAAGGATGAAAGAGATGAAAATTCCTTCTCCATCTTCTCCTCCAACAATGTTGAAACCAAGACCTGTTGATCCTCGATGCAGCATAACTTTTCTAGGCTCCCTGAATGAAAGAAAGAAATATGAAATCTTGGTCACTAGGTTTGAGGAAAAGTAATATAAACAATTAGAAAAACTTCTAGATGCAATACAAAATCCCCTCTCTGTTGTTAGGTGAACTGCAAAAATCTCTAAGTATGAATGTATGCTAAATTCCTATTATGCTACAATCCTATCCAGCACTAAATGTCATTATTTAACACTTTTCCATTTTGTTCGGCGAAATACTATTTTCCCTTTCTGAAACCTAAATCACAAATTCTAATGAAAACAACATTAATGAAAAATATGGCCTTATTGCTTTATTTTCACTCCAGTTTGTCAAGCAATTTATATAGCAAAAAACAATTCAAGAAGTATGCATAAGCCCTTTTTAAAAAATGATCAGTTAAACCTAAACCAAGTTGTTGCACTCTTTTCATATGATCCCCTCCTGAACTGAATAAGGAGAGAAGAAATACTGATCAAGAGAAGGCCAATCAACTTCTAATGCAGAAAGGCTCCTCCAAAAATCTACTAATCTGCTACTTGATTCAATACAAGAAAACCATAAATGGTCTCAGAATCAGACAATTGTAATAAAGCAGAGCAACTGTGTGCTGCATTTGAAAAATCACTAGAGTGCACTAAAGAACAATTAATGGACCTTTAAGTATTTGGAGGCATTAATTATTAATTTATAGGATAAACTAAGAAGGTGCACTTTTCTGAAACAAAAAAAAAAAATCACCTACTCTGATCTTTAAAAATCACTCCATTTTGGCACTAGCTATTAAATCAACTTAGTGTCAAATTCTTAAATTTCACCCCAATCAACTTATTATATTAATTTTTTCAGAGTGTATTATATTACAAATAAATTACATTTTGAAAATCTAGATATATATTCCTCTAGATCATAGCAATACTTTAATAAAGTTAGAGAACGCAAAGATGCCGTATCTTTTAAAATAACATTCAAAATTTATAAACTTCTTTTTGGAAGGGAGAGAGTAGAAGATGAGAAGGTGATTTAAAGAAAATCACCTAAACATCCCTATACTTGCAGAACAGAAGGGCAACAAAATTACAAGAGCTTCCCTTTATCAGCAATGATGAACAAAAGATTAATGCAATCTACTGAATCAGTGAAGGAATGAACGGTCTGTTAAAGGAAAAGGATTAAGAGCTCTCCAGCCTTTCTGGATTTAGAATCTATCAAAACAAATCTTTGCATGTGGGTGCAGGGAAGACCCAAACATTGCTGGCTTTAAAATAAGAAATAATCTCTGGTCTGCTCCTACTACCATCCTAAAAACCTCTGTCAACTAATGCAGCATTGGCAGGACTTTCCGATTTTAACACTTTTCATGGACTAATAAATCATGTGTCTGTATAGATACACACATATTTATATATCCAGTTTTCTTTTTAGAACAATGTTTACAAGTGTAAAGAAACTAACATTTGTTTCTTGAAACAAAGTATAGTATCCACCGGTATTTTGCCCACAAACACATCTTACAGGAGCTTCCCGTGTTAAGGAGTTTGATACTTAGCGTTGGTTATTCATTACCTGGTAATCTCATCATCTCCAAGCATTCCCTTGGGAACTGGTGAATATCGCCCTGGTGATGTTGGGGGCATGGACTGTCCCAAGTAGGCAGATGGAGCAATATGGTTATCCACTGGCTGAGAATAAGCTTCAAAGAGAGGGGAGGAAAAAAAAATGACATAAGGACAATATGGAAAAAGAGTTGGAGGAACTGAAAAAAGGCATGACCTCTTCTAAAAACAAACTATAGCAGTTCAAATGATACATTAAGAATACCTTATTTCTAAAATAGTGTGTCAGGTCTATACATTTCCTAGTCTCCTCACTTAGTCAGTAAGCAAATTTTTCAGTTCGATTTTGTCTCAAATAAAACCTTTTTTAGAAACAGTAACTTTTTCTAAACAGAACAGTCTGGAGATTTATCTGTTTTAAAGCTGTCTTTAACTTGACTGAAGTAAATGAAGAATTTCAGTTTCTTAAAATCACTATGTCAGAGCACAAGTGAAAAATACAACATTTTACTGTTACACATCTTCCAAATTGTCAAGCTGCCTGCCTCTTTCTATCTAATGCTTTGATGTGGAGCAACCCAGCATCTCCATAATACTCCAGGCCATTCTGACTGAGAGGTCTGAACAGGGAGGGATATTACATTTTTTTTACACTGAACAAAACCACCTTTAACAGCATAGGTCCTGGTGGAGATGCTCTTGTGCTCTCAGCCACCAGCACACACCAGGAAACAAAAGCAGGGCTATTCTACCTTCCACTCTTCAAGGTAAGAGAGGAATAAACAAGGTCTTGCAAAAAAATGTCAACTGTACAGCAAAGGTCAGCTGTCCTATTCACATTTTCATCAATTAAAACTAAAAAGGTGAAATAAAAGGATTTAGTGGAACCTCTTACACAACAGGCCATGAATTCTGTGTATGGAGTGCATCAGATGTTTACCCTGGACCACAACACATCCACTAGAAGAAATTTAACATCTTAAGTTATTACAATTGATAGAAAATACTCTACAAGGTCAGGAGAATTGTTCCAACAAATAATTAAGAAGCTGCATGATATTTCCAAGTTAGGCACATCAATTTTAAGTGTCCATTCACCAGGCACAGTCATATCCACTGCCTGCTACTACAAACCATATTCTACAATTGAAAATCATTTTCTTGGTGTAGGTGCTTGAAACTTTGAGGCTTAAACATGGAGGGTGGGGACACTTCACAGATTCAACATAATTAATGTTGCCAGACTCTCTTTGCTCTTACTTATTTGCTGTAGCTGATGTGGTACCTCACCTTTGAGGATTTACACTAAACCCGAAGCTTTTGTAACTGAACAGACCTGACACATTTCAGAAAGGATCTGTATATTCCCTTTTATTTTCTTTTCTGTTTTAAGTCACTTACCAGAATTTTTGGATCATATACAAACTTACCAAGAGTATTTATATATGAAAAATTTGACAGCTTTCAAACTACCCAAGTCTCTGCTGGATTGATTCTGTATTATTCTAGATTCCTAGTAAACCTGGGTGCAGTAAATTCCATGCATGGCCTATGTATCAGATTGTCAGCACTTCAGCAAGCATTAAAATCCACTGTTAACAGCTTGGGCAGTTTCAAAGCACTGGCTTATAAAGTAATTGTGCTATTCAGTCACACCAGCCCTCAGCCAGTCACATGAGACTGTGCAGAACTTTTGGAAATTGCAACTCTGGATTCACAAGTGGTTTCAGCAAATTGAGAATCAAAGTGCAAGAGGTACCTGGTGCCCTTCTAAACCACAGACAGAAGGAAACTCCCTCACATTGGTTTCATGAGGTCCACAGCAAAGAGAATGCTGCTTTTGCTAAAACCAAATTATCAAAAAAGCACTCCTATTTGAGAATTCCCTAAAAATTAGGAGTTGTTCAATATACATGATTCCTAAAACCATTTTTTAGAACAGTTGTAACACATATACATTGTACCTTCATCCTTCTGCTACCTACAAGGATTTTATAGATCCCACTACTTAATTCTTTCTGTCTGTCCCAGAACACCATGTAGGTTCTGTGCACTGCTAAGAGATCTGGACACCTAACTGTCAGTTTCAAAACTTACATTTTTTTTGTCACACTGGAGTTTTAGCAACAGATTTTCACAATGATTACCAAACCATATGGAAATATTTATTTTTTGATGGAAAAAACATAACCATTTTAATATAACAATAATATTTACATGTATTCCTCAACATCCACGTAACTTTACATGCTTTTTTTTTTTTTTTAAAAAAAACTAGATATAAATAAAGTTCTTTTGGTTTTTTTCTCAGAAAATCGTAAAGCTAAGGCACAAAAAATGGAAGGCAAGACTATGACCTCTTTTCCAATTAGTGAAAAATGGGTTTGATTATAAAAACCTGAACGACTGTTGCTCCGTACTGCAGCTCTGTACATTCTGTTCAGGCACTAAATTATCTCATTTCACAAAATGAATTTACAAGTGCTTTTAACAAGTCCATGGCAGTTATAACAATGCAAATTTTATAGGAAGTAATTAGATTTTTCTAACCAATTCTATATTCACTGACTTACAGTTCTTGTCATTTGATTGTTTTCCAGGTTCCCAAAGCTTTTAACTTCATCATGTTCAGAAACATACGTACCACCTACTGCAGGATCTTATTTTTAAAATTTTTTTATCCTTTCACCATATAACTAAAACTCGGCTATCAAACAACATAATAATTTATTATTTCAGACTTGTGGACTGTTCCATAACAGCACTGGATACAGCCTTCAATAAGTTTTACATATGCTATTTGCTTAGGTCAGGTCCTTTCTCAAAGCTGGGGTTCTCAGTGCAATGACAGCAAACCCATAAAGGGGCTTCCATGGAATTCCTGTGGGGAAAAAAAAAAACAAAACCACATGCCTGCACCTTTCCTAAAACTGTTTTAGCTGGAGATTATAACTGAAGAATATTCATGAGGAACATGATAGAAATAAAAAGCAATCCATCACTTTCTGAATCCTAAACGAGGTTTAAACTTCTGTTTCCAGGTAATTATTACTGATGTAACTGATAAAGGAACTGTCTTTTTTATGAACAAAAAATTTTATGCATAAAATGAACTTGCTTTGACAGGATAAGTCAGACTCTTAAAAAGAAATTTCATTTCCAAATCCACCCTTCTCCTTCACATAACACAATTCTAGACACAAAAAAAAAAATGGCAGATTTCTTATTATGTCACTGAGGTCACCAAACACAAGTACAATCTCCAAAATGGGAAATAAAATTAAAACTTTACTGTAATTTACTGTTATTACATATTCGTCTCTTCCTGTACTTATGCCATTTAAGAAATTATAAAAGCATTCATGACTAGTGAGGAAACCAATTATTCCCTACCTTACAGTATTTTATTTCTCAATGCAGGGTGGAAATACTGCACCAATGCATACACACACAAAGGAAAAACACTTTAAAACTGACTAGAAGTCAAAACTGCATCATTAAGAATATCTTCAAAGGAGGCCTGTATAGGAAGCAAGTCCTCTCTCTCAAAAAACGTGTAGCCACTTTTCTGACTGATATTCTACTACATGCACTGCACGGGTAATGTGGGTGTTTTAAATAGCAAGTTCTATGTCTTCTTTGTAAAATTTGAACTGAAATAGCTTTAAAAGCATTTATACGAACAAATTACTGGACATCTGTTCCAGGAACCATTTAATGACCAACATTTATAGACAGATTACTAAGGCAGTTTACACTCCCACTCACTACAGCAGGCTAATAGCTGTGATTATCACACACGCACATCAGCTGGGCTGTCAGCCAGGTGTGTGACACTGGCCCACAGGACCATCCTACCTACACTGCTGTTGTTCCTCTGCATACAATGAACATAGCAGGGGATGTTGTAGCATTTCCATACTGGAAGTTCTCATCTTTCAGTCTCTCCTAGACTTGAGAACAGCACTTAAATGGCAATGTCCTACCACAAAGAACAATCTTTCATAATTTCATTCTTCTTGAGTCAGCAAATGCAGATCACTGTAAGGTAACTCTTCAGAGTAGCAATCCACATCTCAAGGGTCAAAGAAAAAGTCTCACCAAAGCAATAAAAGTGGAATAGCCATCAACTATTCCAGACCCTCAAGGACTGTGACCAAGCTTTCATCACCCATACACATCCCAGCCCCTAAAGCTACAGCACAGAACCATCAGCTATTTTCTTCACATTCATTTTCTTCTGAATCTCTGGTCTCAGACAGCCCCAACTCTTCTTTAACAAGATTTTCAACATTAACTTTCCCCCTGGGCAGCCAGAAGCCGTTTGCTCACTCTGATAAACATCAAATGACGGAGGTCAATTTTCAGCCCCAGGTGCACAGTGTTGACACAATGTCTAACTCCTCCCAGTAAATACTGCCATAAATCAGAATCTCAGAAACTTCTTGATCAAGTGTCCCTTGGTTCAAAGACACTAAACCCAAAGAAATACTAAATATCAAATTATTTAATTATCTATATGGATGCTAACTTACTTGGTCCCTTTTTTTGAGCCACCTGACAAAGTGGCTGGTACTCTTGTTGTAAAAGGACTCGTAAAAGAGAACAGATTTTGCACAAAACCTAGACACTGAAATCTGTGTACCTAGTTCTCAACAGTTCTCCAGTATCTTTAGCTCTGCATTTTAAATCCCCATCACCAGGACAAGTGAGGCAGCCCTATAACTAAACAAGACCAGTTTCAGAGAGAAAGTCTTTAAGACAACCAAATTCTGAATTTGGTGTTTTGTGGAATTTTGAGTTAACTACCATGGTCACACAAGTTAGCATAGTGAGCAATCTACAGCATGTTCCGCAGACAGTACAGATACCAAGTACTGTGCACTGTGCTTTTAGAAGTTTCCAATAAAATGAGTATTCAAAAAACTCACAGAAATAAAATAACCAAACAAAAAACCCTCCCAAGGGGATTCTGGACATGAGCAGCTTACACACAAACTCAAGCAGTAGAGTTTCTATCTTAACATCATTTGTAATAGACATGTCCATAGGCAGCTTCTGTGCACATCTTACTTCTCCTTTATGGTAGGCCTGAACTCCTAAGAACCTGGATAAAAGGATTCTGATGGACAGAAGTACAAAGGGGGATTGCAAATACATGTCTCAAAAGAGCCCTAGGTGAGTAGGTGAAGAAAGAAGACTGTTTCAATACTCACAGGCTAGATGATTCTAGGAAATACTTCTTTAATATTTCTTGCAGAAAGCAGAGGCTTTCTAATTGCAAAGTTATAAAGAAGCAACAGCCTTTGAGCTTGGTGTTGCCCTTTGATAGTTCCACTGTAAATGTGCAGATTTTGAACTGAAAAAGCTTTATTCTACCCTATATTTAAAAAATAGCATCTAGCATCTTAGCTATACAGTTATTTCTTATAAGTGAAAGACTGAGGAAAAGACTAAACTGATTTCCTTGAATTAAGTCATTAAATAGTTCAGGCAGGACCTTTGGGTCTCCCTTGCGTGCAGAATTCCAGCACTAGGCTCAGTCTCCACACCAGGTGCAGTAACAGCCAGCTGCACTTTGATCAGCAGAGACACACCCGCTTATGGAGTGTTGGGTACAAAGGTCTTTCCTGCTGTAAGGAAAAGAAGCAGACTGGCATTTCATCAAAGGACCGAGCACTTTGCAGAAGAATGTTCTTTGGTTAACTGTTGTCAAAAGTCTACTAGAAACAGAGTGAAAAACAAGAGTATCTTCAGAGAACTCCAAGGTTAAAACTGTACCTAAATGAAATGAAACTCAGAAAATCTACTCAAAAGCACCAACAGCATTTTAGCCCCAAAACCTTGTTAAGGGTCACTAAAGGACAAAAGACAGATAGATAAGACATCTGGAACTTGAGGAAACTTCTGTGATTTTTTTCAGAGTGCTTGAGTAGGAGAAGAAAGATTCCCATAAGCAGCTGCTGGAGCTTGAGAGGCATGACAAGGTCAGGAGACTGGCTTTTCACTTCTCAGTAAAAGGACAGAAGTGCCACTTCCCACAAAGTATGGGATACTGACCTGCACAGAATGCCAATGTCACTCTCAAATCACACAGGAAGAGCAAACAAACAAAGGGAAACTCAGGAGGGAGGACCCTAACAAGACAAGAGGGGCCTACATGTGTGGCCAGGTCATTTATCTCCAGGTAATGGATGTGAGACTGTCATATTTACTGAGAAATGATATCACTATGGTTTTATGTTATGATGCAATTAACTTCAATAAACTGAGTCTCCAGCTCATCCACCATTTGAGAGAAATTAATTCTCTGAATGACAGAGCACCAACAGCACGGATGTCTTGCCAATATCATTGATTCATTAGGATTGGGCAAATTAATCAGGAACCAGCTCCTTCACTACCTTCCTTCCCTCAAACTTTCTTCAGGTTTTGCCCTTGCCCCCACAAAAGATTCATAAAGTAAATATTCCAATGATTGAGTCAAGATACAGTAGTAACAGATGAGATACTTTGATGTTGGTCACACCACAATCAACAGCAGAGTGACTGCATTACCACCACACTACCAGGAATACTATGTACAAATCAGCTTTCCTCTGTCCCAGAAAATCTGAATCAGAGGTGAAACATATGAAGAGGCCAGTTACTATGGAGAGAGAAAAGGAAGTCCACTTTTCAAGGAAAAAGTGGGAAAGGTTATTGGACAAACCACACACCATGAGAGAAAATGGCTGCTCTGTAACCCTATATATGAGTAGAAAACTGGGGAAGAATAAAGGAAGGCTGAAAATGGTTTTATGTCAAAGAATGGAGCCTTTGAGAGCATCCTTCTAATAAGACAATGAAGATAAAACCTAATTAGCTCCAAATTGTAATTCAATAAGCTTACAAATGGCTTTTAAGATACTGTAGCTATTCACAATAAATGATGGGCTTACAAGGTACTTCAGTCCTCTGTTGTGCTGCACTTTTGTTTGTTCTTCTTTACATATTGTTTTCAACTACATCTTTTAGTCCAGAAGTGCTCCTTTTTTCATATGAAGTAGTATCTAAACAGATTAGTGCTACATATCACTGCTTACACAAATCTAACAGCAGGAAACAAAAAAATACCTAAAACAACTCTCATCTAGAACCATTTTATATGACAACAGGAGTAAAACCAGTCATCCAGAAAAGTCAGTCTATTTAGTCTTGGGAAGACACAATTACGTTATTTTCATGTCTTTCTCCAACCACTAAATGGTAATATCCCTCTTGAAGAGACAACTCAAATTTTTATTTACATCGTAGTTCAATCCTGAACTTTCTGGATTTGCATGTTTGACTTTGAAAATACTCTTGTCAGTAGTAACCTTACGTCAACAAGAAATTCTTATAACTACTTTTTAATACAGCATTCACTAGTTTTCCATTTGAATTATCAACAATTATGTCAAAACTGAAGTAAGACTTCAAGTAAGTTAATATGAAATTTCTCAACACATTTGCAGGAAAGAACCAGATGTCAAGAACTCCTCCTCCTCCCAGTTCAGTTTATTCAAGTATGTGCAAGCTCATGAAAAAGCAGGAAACCAGGCAAAAACAAGTCAGAACATCACTAACCTCTAGCTGAAACAGTATTGCCCTTTTGCTCAGTTTACAGGACACTGACCATTCTCACAGTGCATTGTTTGTCACTCTCCACAGCCTCCAAGAGCAGGAGGCACCTGTTCCCCTCACACTCACCAGCCAGTACTGAGCAACACTGAGTCTCTAGGACTGGCCCTTGCCAGCCACAGAAGCACACCTGGAGCCCCAGCTGTTGCTGTCTTTCAGTTCAGCATATATTTTTCCTAATTAATCAACTTTCTCATATCAGATTTTTGCCCTGTATTATTTTTATAAGCTTGAAACAGTTAAAATACTAAAAATGGGATATGTTAAAGCCTTAAAGGGAAAAATAATTAAATCACAAAGATAAGCTGAACTTACAGTTTGTGATGTCAGGAGGGGCATAACTGTCATTCATGAACATGCTGGTGGGTTTCGCAACTTTCAGATAAACAAAGTCAGATGTGTTTTTTAAGGCAGTCACTGCTTCTTCATGAGTAACTTCTTCTAAACAAACACTGTTCACCTAGAGAGAAAAACAAGTTCTCAACAGAGAAAAATGTAGCATTTTCATAGGACACACCCTGAAAGCTGTTGGAGCACTCTGGAATTGAGAGTCTTTATTAGAAGTCATGTGCCACAGACATAATTGGTTATATAAAATTATATAACAGATGCTTTGTGAAATATAAGACTGACAAGTGTTCCTTTAAAAGATTATAATAAACTGTATTGATTGTAACATCACCAAGAAGGCTCATGTGACTTTGGAGAGCTAATGGGACAAGCAGGACATTCAAAATGTCCTAAGTGTGCATAGTCACAGCACTGACAGTGCAAGCATTACAGAGAAGAAAGTGTGTTCTAGTAAGAATAAATCCTGCATCATCTTGTCATGACATAAGTAAGTTCTAGACATTATAATGGGACAACATATTCTTGCAAAAGGTCGAAAGCAGGGGTGAAAACTGGAGAAGGTCCTGATATGACTGAATTACATGACGAACAACAACAACTTAGTTTAACTAGAGGCAATAAATTTCTCGAGCCATTGCTATTAAGGTGAAACAT
Source organism: Myiotriccus ornatus (assembly GCA_036023395.1). NCBI lineage: Eukaryota > Metazoa > Chordata > Aves > Passeriformes > Tyrannidae > Myiotriccus > Myiotriccus ornatus. The sequence continues at coordinate 12,794,887 of JAYRBT010000010.1, read as the reverse complement.
GAGCACTTGCATTAAAAAAAGCCCAAACCTTTAACAATTACTATCTCATACCGAATCCTACTAAATGGAGTTCCTGGCTTTTTTTTATCTGGACAACTAAATTTGTGGATGGGATTTAAGAAAGATGAAAGTTATTTTTACTTTGTGCATAGAAAAATTCAATTCTGAAGTATCTGAAGCTTAAAAAAATAAGCCATTCAAAAGCAAACATTGAAATGCAATATAAGCAGCAGTTTCACTATAGGCTGGCTAAAGGCTGTCCAGCCAACAGCATACAGAGTTCCTTTCCATTCCTCTTTTTTGAGAAGAGAAACAATCTCACTGTATGTTTGTTTACAATTCTGTCACTCAGATACCAGAAAAATAACAGCAGGCATCAGAAATAAACATGCTGATTAATACAGGTTTTCAATGGAACACTGGGCTGACGAAGAGATTTCAGATTTCCTGATGAGATGGTGTTGAATGATGCAGTTTTAATTTTATCACTGATTTCCTGGCAAAAAGACATTTCTATGAAACTACACTCCACTGGCAGGCAGCTGAACCATAAACTGAATCACACCCCGACTGAGCCTAAAACTGAATGATCATTAAAAAAAAAAAAAAAAAAGTTCTTACTTACAGCTAACAGTTTGTCTCCAATCTGAAGTTTGCCATCTTTATGTGCTGCCCCACCTTCAATGATTTTGGTTACATAAATGCTGTTGTCCCCAGGTATATGCTGATTTCCTACACCACCAGCAATACTGAAACCAAGACCTGCTTGAAGATAAAATTATTACTCAAGAAACCTTTTTTGCGTGCATTAAATTCAAATTATTAAACAAATAGTAATGCTGCTTGTATTACATATAATATATATAATATTAGGGTCTGGCTGAAGCAATACTGGATGCCTTTTCAAGAGAATTCTGTAATTTTCCAGAAAGTTTTAGAAAAGACATAACATCTACACAAGTTCTCAAAACCAAAAGCTAACTCATTTAATTCATGCCTTGCGAAGGATGCACAACAGCAGAGGTATAGCATCACCACTGATATTTATAGAACCACTGTCCAACAATTACCCATATAGAAACAAATACTTTCCTCAAATTATTTTTAATCTCTCAAGGATCCTTTCTAGGTAATTCAATGAAGAATTTTTCTCCACTTTATAATGTACTTAAAAATTACTAGATACTACCAGAAACACATTTTTATTGAAAGAAAACTTGTGAAACAGAAACTTCATACTTCCAGCATACCCTTGGGGCCTTTTACAAGTTTGATTTCCACTATTTTTTCTGTGACTGGTTTTCTTCTTTTGACATACAATCGTACAATTGATCCCGCTTCTTTCAATGCTTCCACGGCTTTGCTGTGTGTCACATCTCGGACATCCACCTCATTTACTCGCAGAATACAATCGTTAACCCTACAGACAGCAACAAGCACGTTCAGGTGTTGTGTTACAGCAGAGGAGGAGCCTAATATTTTCTGTATAAAACACTAATATAGGTGTTAACCAAATAAAATACATAGATTTATCTCCAGAATTCTACTGACTCCAGACAATCCTCTAAAATTAATTATTAGTGCTTAAAAATAAATCAAGGATCACTAGAAAACATTTAAAGGGAATATTTAATTACCAGCCAAAGAGGGCAGCATCTTACATGTGTTGCATTTAAACAATGTTTTTGAACAAACTACCTTTTGTTCAGGGCTATAAGAAAGAATTCCTTAGGAGGCCCACAGTGAGAACACACTAGCTTTAAGCCATGACCTGAACAAGTCAATCTTGATTCCTCCTTTTCACAAGCAATAAGTGCCAGCCTTCCAGTCCATTTAACATGTTGCTGTAGTGCCACTGAGCTCTCATTACACTAAGTGCAATGCCTGACCCACCTGTCACCACGTTCTGCCAGATGTACCTCTGACAGTGGCCAACAAGCTGAAATGAAGCCTTAAAATAAGCTTATTAGAACTAAAACCTGTAATACATCAGGCATTTGCACCTGAAATGACGGGGTAAGTTCTTGACAACACAAGACAAAAAAAGATGGTCCTACAATCAGTGTGGGTGGGTATCTCTGAAAAATTCAGACACTGAATTATTACCAAGCAGAAAAAAGGGTTGTTATTAAACTCCACTACCTTGCAGATCAGAAAACCTGCACATGGATAATCGAGAGTTACCTATCCTACATGTCTAAGCTTTTCCTTGAATTAAGGACTATGGAACATATGGCATAATACATTTATACCACAGAAATTTATACCAGAAAAAGTTCACTTAATTTCCCTCAACTGCAGGTTTTACTGGTTTGGGGGTGGTAATTGGTCCAGTCAAACATTTTTCATTATTTACAAAACACTTCCAATATGGAAAACTTATTTAACATTTAATGTAGCATGATAAAACTATTAACAGTAACTTAAAATGTTCTATCCACTGTTTAAAATAGAATAATAACACTTAGCAACCCAACAGAGAAAGTCATCATACCGTAATCTTCCATCCTGTGCAGCTGCACCTCCGGCTATAATTTTTGTAATGAAAATACTTGAATCATCCCCAATATGTGGGTTGTCTGTACCACCTGCAATGCTAAAGCCAAGTCCTGAATTTCCCTAAAGATAGAGGGGGAAAAAAATTTACATACTTCTTTTTTGCAAAAAAGATATTCTAGTGTATCTATTTGATTCACTGTAGAACCAAATCTACATAATTTTCAGTGATAACAAAAATATTAAAAGACAGTTTAAGGACTATGGTACATATATAACTTCTATGAAAATAATATAATTATGTCTGACACATATGTAAGGACAACATAAGTCATTGTATAACTGTAAGAGAGATAGTTCCAACCCCACAGCTTTCTCATTGAACTTGATAAACTACGTAAAATCTTCCCTCTCCAATGTTCTAAACATCTGAAATTATTCATACACATATTTGCTCCTCATTAAATTGTTAGCAACAAATTCTTTTTCCCTGAGAAGCCCTCAAATAACTTGTGTCCCACCTCTAATGTATCCTCACAGATGCAGAGATTCAGACTGACATTTTTCTCTTCAAAGGCTGCCTGCCTATACTGTCAACTGCAAGACCTCTTCACCCTGTCAGTAACCACCACAACTGCACAGGTATCAGATACAACCATTTCTTTCTGTCTTTTTGTTAACAGTGCAGCTCAAGAGAACTGAGCTAGATTTCAATGTGGAAAACCTAAAAAAGAAATGCATGTGACAAGGTGTCACTTGTAATCCCAATATAAAACTTAATGGTATAAGCACAAGCTTATCATAAATGGCAATACAAGAGATGAACTCAGAATTTGTGTTATTACTCTCTACAAGTCTAGATAATAACATTAAAGGCCGTATGTCCTAGAGAGCTCATTCCCCTATTTTAATGGTCACAGATACTAACAAAAACTTTTATTCCTGCTCTAGCAACTTGATTTCCTTTTTTTTAATTTAGGTTAAGTAACCTGTCTAAAGAAAAAAAAGAGTAAGAATTGGTTTGGATTGCTGTTAGCAGTATCAAGAGGTTAATTTTTCATATTAAAGTATCATAAACCACACTTCAAACAGAGTACAGGAAGACATTTAGCATGTTACCCTTTCAAGAGTAATTTCTTCATACTCGTAATCTGCATCCGTGCCATTGACCTAGAAAGAAAGAAAAGTGAGACTCACAGAGAATTTCACACTTTCCATGACACAGTTGGCTTGGCTGGCAGTTCAATCCCATCAAATCTCAGCTGACTCACAGTGACCACTGAGCACAGAGGGGACATGTGATTTTCACACCACTCTGTATATATGAATCAGACACTCTTTTTGTATGAGTTTGAAAGTTGCTATTTCAGAGAGCAGACAGTATCTACACAGATACTGTAGGGCAGAGGTCCTCTGCTTCTGATTGCCAGAAAGAAAAAAAATGCTCTTGAAATCCTCAGATGTTCCTCAGGCTATGCAGCAACTTGAAACTCAGAAAAAAAGAAAGAGGATATGGGGTAGAGAAGAAATTGTAAGGAAGAACAGAGGAGCATTTTCCAACTGTTCCACAGAGAGCAAAGAAAAATCAAAGACTGATGCTTTATACCATTTCTCATGAGAAATGGATAAAACCCTTCTAAAGCAACTTTTAACAACTGTTTATATTCCTACATATAAAGATCAATAAATTAAAACAGGGCCAGAAAGAGAAGAAGAGTTTAGAAGAATATTTCATACAGCTAGATAAAACCCCAAATCCTAGAGAGATGCCTTATCACCCTCAAGTTCGAGAGGATACTCACATTCTTTGCTGCCTACAGAACTAGGACAGAATCAAATACCAGAAGTAACAAAAAAAATCAAAACTAAGCAAAATCAATTAAATATCAAATTCTTAACTGTATTTAATACGTAAGAGTAAGATTATTTTTTCCAATTATTACGATATCTTGGAACTCAAATCTTTCCTCCACAGGATATGCACCATGCAGCTACAGGCAATTCCCTATTTCTAGCCTTTTCAGATTAAATATTTAACAAGGTAAGAAATAACATTTATATTACTATTTTACAAAGTACCTTGTCTATCTTTAAGATATTCTGTATCTGATAGTCTTCTGTGCTTTAACACACTATTCAAGGTTTTAAAAAGATACAAAACATACGTATAGAAAAAAAAATTTTAAATCTGAGTTTTCTAGCAAAGAATTAAAAATATAATTTAATTCAACGTAAACAAAATTAATATCAAGCTATTTCATTCCTTCTATGTTTATTTAACATATTTAAAAGCTCCAAAAGCTTGTGATGCCACAACTTTTACAGGCTGTCTAATATCAAGCTCATTTATCCCTCATCCTCTAATTTTATCTCCCCTCAACACAATAGAAGCCATACCCATTCCACACATAACAGAGTATCTTCCTCTTTGCACAGTGCCTCAAAAATGATTATGTCCTTAATAGTTTGCCCAGTGGAACAGATACCATGGGTTTTAACACATGATATTTCTCCATTAAAATGGGAAGAGGTCTTGACCTTCTGAATACGTGAAACTGTATCTATTACTACACCACCACCAAAGAAGCCACTGTGATCAGCAAGTTTTTATGCCAGTTAAGTCCTTGAGCTCCCACCTACAGGAATGACAAAATGTGCTAACTGAACCTGTCATCCATCATACCAGGACAATAGTTAATGATGACTAAACAGTATGCAGTGCTTTTTTCCTTTTTTTTTCTTTTTTATTAAATTAATCATAAGGACAATTAATCACTTCCCTATTCACTGCCATTAGGCAAAACAAAGCCACTTTAATATATTTAAGCAGTCTCTTATTTCCACGTAAAAAAATCCACAATACCCTTTTAAAATATCATCTAGATAAACAGGAGCAAACAAAAATCTCCACTGTTTTTATCTTCCACTTTAGCTCAGCTCTATAGTTCCCCTCTTTTTTTTTAAATTAACTTTGAATTTATTTATCTAACAAAATGAACATTAGCAGAGACAGGAGCAAGGATATATCAAATGATACAAGTCACTGCCCTAGTCTACCCTTTCCAACTTTTAACAGGATCTCAGATCCACCAAGCCAAGCTTTATTTGTAGAAGCTTCCTGTGAATGAAGGATGTTCTATACAAATGCTGTAATTATGCCTGACTAACAAAAATCTTAGGCTCCACATAACTACACTTATTACCTTAACATTTTGAACAGAACCAATCCATTTTTATGAAAATTTAGAGCACTAAAACCTTCAGTATAGCCACTGCACGGAGAAATGTTTTTATGAGAAGTGCAATGGAAATGGCACATTAAATATTAAAGCCTTTGCCTGCACAGTTGAAGAAATAGATTGTTCTCTGAACACTGAACCTCTAGAACCTCAAACAATTGTTTTGAACTATCACACACTGGTACTCACAGAAAAACTTCCACTTAAAATTTACAACATTTTTTTAACGAAACTGCTATTTAAGGACTTCAAATTACCATCAGGACAGATGACAAAATCAAGCACTACCAGAGGGATAAAAGAGGTTTTATAATACAGCAACAACAGATCTACATAATTAGATACATAAAACATGATCTAAAGTTATAATGGATAGAAAGTGTAGGCTTACGTATGTTGAAGTCTCCAAAGAATCTGTATTCACCAGCACTGGAGGGGGATTTGCCTTTAATAAAAGGATAAAGAACAAAGTATATAGCGTAAGACAATGCAATATTAATGAGAATTGTACAAAATTTAATTTGCTGGCTTTCTCAAAGTTCTGTTAAAAGGTAACCTCAGCCTGAGAATCTCAAAATTAATCTTCTGAAACACTTGTTTCTACCCTGAACGAATTGCTTTCCTGAGGTGTGAGATAAATTTTATACCCAAGTTCTGTCATTTATTATCCTGTTTTTCAAAAAAATCCCCGAGTCATGCTTCCATTTGACATGATGTCAGTAACCCTAATAATTATGGTATGATTTGCAGAGGTTGCTTTATGAGTCAGTATCTTAAAACCAAATTTTGGTGGATTTGATTCCTCCTTCTTCCTATCAGGAAGATTTCTTACCCCCCAGCTCACAAAATCAGAATGGAATCCTGCAGAAATGCAACTTAGGGAAGAAAGGACCTACAAAACTGACTTGCAAAAGCAAATCCACAGCAGACATTCATCTACCACCAGAGAATTGTTACTAACAAGCCATAAGCAGTCAGGGATTATTGTTACTGAAATGTGAAATACTCTTAGCATTTTTGCCAGCCAAGAACTAGTAGAGTAAGTTAACACTCACATATTACCGAGACTTTCTGTGAAAAATGTAGTTTCAGCTGAAAGAAAATCCATAAAAACTGAAGGCATTTCTCTGAAATACTTTAAAATAAAGAGATTTCCTATTTATGCATCAATTATCTGCCTTTAAAAGAGGCAGCATCTAGCCTGCTCTAGGAATATAAACAAAACAAACAAAAAACTATGCAGATATATTCTAGACTCCAAATACTGTTGATATATGAAGTTTAGTGGCACAAAACAAAGTTAGTCTCCTCATTGCTTTAATGAAGCTGAGATTTTTTTATATGTATAAAAATACATTATCTTTGAATTAAAGACTTTTTTTTCCAACTCCTATGTATGCATATGCGCGTGGAAATAAATTTAGGGACAGTTTAACAGGCCACAAAAGAAGCTAGTATTAAAGACAGTCGAAGATAAAATTAAGACCTACAAAAACATGACAATTACATTAACCTATTCATATTCTGAATTTTTGTTTCATTACTATGACAGCAACACAATTTTGAAGAATTAATGATTTTTAAAAGCTCCCAAATGCTACAAAGTGATGATTCAGAAGTGTCTTACAAAATAATCTACCATCATTAGACAGGAGTCATCAATCTGCTATCAGGTTGCTGTGTCAGAAATTCAGCCTGTGTCATTTAATAAGTAATAAAATCAGGTGGTATCTACACAAGTTAACAGAGTAGACTATTAAAAGTAAAAGGAAACAAAAAGGATGACAATTATGACTGTCAAAATGCCATTAAACACCTTTCTCACCAAGAAATTCTCTCAGTTGAAGCATAGGCACACTTCATGCAGTACAGAAATTAAACACGAGTTACTGTCATGATAAAAATCTGTCAAAACAATTCTATGTCTCACAACCATTTTCTGCCATTAAGTTATATTCCCATTTCTGCTTCTTATTCAAGTACAAGTTATTTTAAAAGAAGAGTAAATTAAAAATAAGACCCTGTACTAAAACCCCAATCAATTATGCATCACTATTATTTGTTATGGTTACCATAAACATAGTTAAACTATATTTATGGGTCTTACATTTTCATTGTAAACAAAAAAAGGATCAGTTAGTTTAGTCATATTCTTTTCACTCCATTTTGGATTGTATTTTTATTAGAATATTAGAATTCTGTAATATCCAATTATATTCAACAAACACTTTGCCAATGAAAGCTGGTTTACCATTAATTTATTTTTTTTTTTTGAGGCAGGTAGGTGATTTTTTCTATTAAAAAAAGGGATGACTAGCTAAAAGCAATTGTTGTTAGTAGGTGAAGTTTCTACATGAAGGTATGTGTTTGAGACATAAACCAGCCAACCAATGCAAAACCCCTTCTGCAAGTTAAATGATTGTTCTAACACTCCTTCTGCATCATGAAGCAGCCATTTCCCATCATCTCCCAACATGAACAAGGAACAGCTTTGTGCCAGGCATTCCAAAGGCACTGTCTGGACATGGTTGTACCAGCCTGTCCACCTCGAATCCTGATGTGGGCAGACTCCCTCTCTAAGAAGGGAATATTTCTCAAACTAATCAAATTCCTGGTCTTCCTGTTAGGAGAGCTTAGAGCTGGCAGGTTTGTGTAAACACACAACCACTAGAAATTGCACTACAAGTCAGTCAGCTGTCAGAACTTTAGCTAATTGTGGATTAAGCAAAACTTAACAATGTAGCAAAGGCAGAAAGATTATCAACTGTTTAGCCAAGTAGTCTGAAAGCAAAATTTAGGGAAAAAAAAAAAAAACACAAACTGATGTGTATAATGCAAAAATATTTCAGTAATATTTTGGACAGTTTAATTTCCTTTTAAAGTTAATAAATACCTTGTGAAAGGTATTTCCAAAAACTGACCCATCTTTTCACAAGGTGTGCATATTTCACATTTCTGCACTGAAAGTTACAGTAAAGTTACAAAGAACTAAAAGCAGAATGTTATTCTATATGCAAAAAAATGTAACTGCTGCCTATCCTAGATTATTCCATACCTTGCCATGCTGTGGTCACACATTCCAAGTTACATGCAAGATATCAACATTAACTCATGTTTTCTGCCTTCGCTTATTTTGACAGGGTTTGGTTTTTATTTTTGGGGGTGTGTAGACATTATGGGGCCTAAAGGATGAAGGTCCAGAAGGGAAGCATATTTTATGAGTAAAGTATGTGAGGAATGGAGGGATAAAATATCCCTTTTTTTATTATAAATGTCCCCAAAAACCGTGATACCAACAAATGGCTGGAGAACATGAAAAATGTCATGTAAGTGAAAGCAAGGAAAAACATGTACTAAATATGTATATGAGACAACTTTTTTTATAAATAAATCAAGCAGTAACACTTTAGTAAGGAAGACATGGCTTTAAAATTATCACGTGAACACAAAATATTCTATTGCTTCTTCCCATTCTTTTGGGTGGTTTTTTCTTTAGGTCTTTCTTAAGGTCAACTTAATAATTACTCCCGTAACAAAATACAGATATTTTAAAGGGACTAAAAGCTGCCATGAAACAAACAAAAATTAGGATGAAATTCTAATCTATTACTCATTTAGCTATTTCACAATTCATCTCAAACCTATGTGTGAGAGCATCAAAAGGTGAATTTCAAAGAAGCAACAAAATAAATAAATAAAAGTTGAACAAATGTAACAAAACAAAAATAAAACAAACAAACAACAAAAGAATAAAAACCTGTGGTATGATGGATGGGATGACAGTGGTCTCAGCAGGGACTGGTGGGACAGGGATCACAGGGACAATGGGAGAAGAGGAAGGAACAGCTTCTGTGGGCTAAAAATCACCAATAAAAAGTCAAAAATAATGAAAAACTAGAAAAACATTTTAAAATAAACAAGATTCATATTTAACAGCTTAAACAAATTCTGAACTAGCACATGGATTTGGAGATTGTAACTCCAACGAAGACAAACATTCACCGAACTGTGCCAATGCCGAGGAACCCCAAGTCGCTGGACATGCCCGGGGCACTTGTTCACAGCAAGGCACTCACTCACCTTGCAGCACCAACAGAGCAGTGACACTCTGGGTCCAACAAAAAACCTGCTCATGCCAATGGACACACTCAGGCTTTTTGTGTGCTGCTTTCACAACAGAATCCCTTCACCAATGCATAGTAGAGCGAAAAGCAGGGAAATGGTGGCTGAAGTTGATACGACTGAACAAGGGTAATATTACTCTTTGATAAAGGGGAAAAATCAGAAGTATATTAAGGTTTTTAAACTGAGGGAAAAAAAACCCAAAGAAAGCCTTTTAGTCAACTGGGTGGAAGGGCCTAAAATAGATCCAATCTACCTTTCAAAGTTCTTTACACACAGCTGCAGACTAGCAGAATTTTGGTCTTAGGAATTTTCATTAAACTAATAACCAGGAAATCTCATGACATTTAAGCTGCAAGGGAACAAGATTACAACAGCATTTTGAGCAAAATATTGACTCAAAAAAATTTTGAGATGTTCACATACTGGTTGTCAAGAAGCTGTCAGAAACATAAACTGCTGGCAACTACCATCAAAATTACAAGCTGAACAGCAGATTGAATCTCTTGCAACTTAGTTGTTCCAAGACATTCTTTTGATCTTTAAATATAATGAATATTGTATATATATATTTAAATATAATGAAGCATAATGACAAAAGAAAATAATAAATCCTGAAAATGTACCAAACCCCCATATTCTAAAAGTTTGAGAAATTTTAAAATACAAAGCAACATACACCAATAGCAGACTCCAAATTTAAGAATAAAAGGAAATAATAAAGGAAGCTGAAACAGCCCAAAAAACACAGCACTTATTAAATGTACATGCAGTATTTCTACAGGGTTTTTTAACTGAAAGTCAATCCCCAAACTGAACAGCTGGTGAAAAATAATGTAATTATTGAAAGCTGTAAGAACAAGATATATTTGAGATTTTGAGAGGTAATCACTCATGTCATTTAAGTATTCTTACATCTATGGACAAGAGCACAATATGTGGAGTGATTAAAAAAGGAGGGTGAGGGACAATCTAAATTGGTCCAGAAAATTCTATAATGCTGCTCTTCGTAAACTATTGAAAGTTATACTTCGGAGAACAAAATTCAAGCAAACCAAACTTTCCTCACTTGCAAAATATTACTGTAAAACCCAATATTGTATACAGTGCAACAACCTTCACCGGAAAACACTTGAGAGCAAGTATTCTTTGCAAGTACAATTTCAATTATTGCTACTTTGATTTCTAACAATAAAATACAAAAGAAAAGTAAGTAACAAAGTCACTAGAAACAGGAGGGATAAAACTACAGAAAGAAAAAAACATAACATACTTTCCCCAGTTTGCATCAAAGATGCTCCTCTGCAGCACCTACCTTTCCTAAGGAGCAATTAGAACACGAGCTGTCAGACACCCAACCACTGGCAGCTTTTACTTTTGCTGTGCTTTTTGTAGGACTCTTTTTTACACTATCACGTAGGTTTACAAATTTCCCTCTGTGTTTGGCAGACACTGGCAGGGTGGAGGAACTGAACGGTGCGGGAGTGCCCAGCGCCCGCTGCGGGTGCCAGAAAGGCCTTGGCTGCACATGAGGATTTTGATGTATTTCCATTCTTGGGTTCCTGGTTAAATCAGTGAGCTTGAGCGTTCCCATCCTACCACCATGAGTAGCCATGAAAGCAGCGACACAAATAGTCCTTCTTGAAAAAAAAAAAAAAAAAACAAAAAACCACAAAAAACAAAAAACCCCACCCAACTAAAAAGGAAGGAAAATAAATTAAAACATTGCTTCCTGAGGAAGATAAAAATATGATTTTTTTCTAGATTATGGTCATAGGAAGAAACCTTACATGCTGCTTTAGCTGGTACTGCATGTTGTGTGCTCTCTCACGCTATTTAAAGAGCACCATTGAACCACCACACGACAGTCAATTTGCTGGGTATAAATAATCAATGCAATGCACAAATTACTGAATAGAGGGCAAAAGTCATCTGACCATTATAAGGAAGCTACAAAAGGTTATTTCTCCCATAAGCTCCTACTTTTTTGTATTTTGCCACCTCAAAACTTCTCCAAGGTTTACATACAGAAAATTTTAAAATTCCTCTACTTTTCTGAATGCTTAACGGGGGCTGACAACTAATGAATTTATAAGAAGTTTATGATGAAAACTACATAAATTGTGAATGGGCAGATATGTTGTACAAGATTTCAACATTAGCCTTTCAAAGGAATTAAATTTGTTTGTATCCTTATAATAACAAGAATTACTTTCTGTTAATAATTTTAAGAGCTGTATTTCCACGAAATACAGCAGCACTGTTAAACCAGAACTTTAAAGCACACACTGTTTAAAATAAATATTTTTTTTTTAAATTTATGACAGTTAAATGAACCTGAGCTTTTAGTTTTTAATGCCAAGGATGCATGATCTCTATATTACATTTTTATTCCAATATTCAAAACAAAAAAAGCTCTCCCCCACTCTCAAAAAACACTACCCCAAGAAGAGCCAGCTTGATTTAATTGGGCTATTGAATATTTAACTTTACCAGTGAATTAAAAATTCTTAAAAATAGGCAGTGGTCAAAAGTTATTTTCCCATCATCTGCATGAAAACTGACTGCTAAATCCAGACACCCCTACACCTAGCCTTACAGAGGGAAGAAGTGGACTCAAGTGAGCAGTTACAGAGTCTTCTCAACAGCAGACACACAACCAGCACTTGCTGAGCTCTGGGTCAGCCACAGCACACACCACCTGCCTCTTGCCCCATGGATCTGTTCTAGGAATATGTTGTAGATCTGAATACCTGGTGCTGAGTATGATGAGAATGAAGAACACCAGTCCGTGGCAAACACAGCTCGATTAGGTCAGCTGTACTGTATTTGATAACATGGAGAGTTCACATCAGTTCACAGTATTAAAACATGGTTATTCTCCCTCTCACTTTATACCTTCCTATAGCAAATGTAAATATTTAAATTATGAGTCAGCATAATTTTTACTACAGAATAAAGAAACAGACACACAGACCTAAGTACAAACATTTCCGGTTATTTATAGTATGAATATTAAGAGACAAATAGGTACTGACAGATGCTCCTCTAATCACCAAGAGCTGCCAAGTCTCATCTTCTACCCAGAATGAATGTAATCAAGAGCTGTAGAACATACCATTAATGCAATATTCATAAATGCAGAGACAGGAAGGTTTCTGGCCACTGACAGGAAACTGGAAATGTGTTGGTCATACAAACATTCTCAGACTTCTGCATGTGAACAGTAGGTATGTTTTTCACCTTTGAAGCTGGAGGACTGTGTCCATTAATACATATGGGCAGATGCACCCCAGTGTTCTGATCCAGACAGGCCAAGAACCTCCAGTTTTTTTATTGAAGGGCAAAGGCAGAGAAGATAAGCACGTTGTGACTGTACATGAAGGTAAATAATTCAAAACCAGCACAACTTTTTTTCCTTTGAGAAATTTTCACAGATACATTAACACTGAGCAACTCTGAGGCACATTTTCCAGCCTTCAGGGATTATTACTTGGATGGAGGCTGTCTTATGTTGAAGCCTCTGTATCAGTAACCTCTTTGGCCACAGTGTGATAAACAGCAGCTTTTGAAGACCACAAACATTTCTTTTCCAGAGATGTTCAAGATTGCTTGAGGTTTAGCAGCTTCATTCATGCCTGCCATTCTACTTGCCTATCAGTACCCAGCATGACATTCTCTAGTTATTAAAATGTAGAAAAGAAGTAAAGGGGTTTGTGGTTTTTCTCTTCCTAGAAGCATCAACTTTGTTGAAAACACACTGGCCAAGTAGTATCTTGATTAAAACAAAAATAAATCAGCGTTTAAGAGTGCTAAGTAAGAAAATGAGGGCAAGGGGAAGAGATGCTGGACACCATATTCTTGAAAACTCAGTTGTCTGGCTTCCATATCGTCCTCCAAATAGGAAAAGGGAAGACACAATGCAAAAGACAAGACAAAGGAATTCACATCTCTCCAAGTGTGCTTTTCCACATGTTGACTTCAGTGGCAAAAGAATGAAGATGATGCAGCAGAAAACTGCTAACAGCACAAGTGCTTTTTTCCTTATGCCTTTGTTCCCTGAGGTGATATCCATAAGGTATCAATAATTAAAAGAAAACAAAAATTTGAAGGCAATTGTAGTTCCAAGAGCAACAGCCCAAGCACCAAAACAGAGCCAAGGAACAAGAGGTACAGGCAGAATACCAAACTCATACAGGGCTGCACGGTGTGCCAGGGCAATTTCCACTGAAAAAACTCAGGCTGCATTGAAATTTCCTGTTATGCAAGTACGGAAAGTGAATACAGCATCTTGGTCAAAAAAACAGGGGAAGAGAAGGAAAGGAATACATAATCAGAGCATAGGAAGGCTTATATAAAAGAATCATGGTGTAAACAATGAAAGCAGACAACAGCAAAAAAAAAAAACAAGGAAAAAAGATAAGAAAAATGTTATTTAAAGATTCATCAGTTATTTGAGTCATGGGGATCAGTCTGCCCAATTACATTCACATGCAAGGTAAGGCAGAGCCTGCCTTGCAGTCACACTGGTAGGAAAAAAAAAAACTACACACACAAAAACAAGAAAAACCAATTAAAACAAACAAAACAAAAAAAAAAAACACCAATAACCCCTAACAACTCTGGCAAAGCAGCAGGACATGTGCACAACCCAAAGCTGGAGAATGCAGTTATGTAACTAAGGCTGCCCAGGTTTGGCAGATCATCCTCTGACTGCAGAAAGCAACTGTTCTCTGCAGACAGCATTAATTACTGGCATGAACTGCTCTACTCTAATATCAAGCACTAAGTGATTTTTCGTAACCAGAGGGGGTTCAGGATCAGGTTGTGCTTTCATATTAAATACCAGCTCTGAACAATTTGTTGCTAACACAACGCTGAATCATCAATATTTCATTCTTTCAAATTACTACACAGTGCACACTTTGCACCAATCTGTTAAAGTGCCAGTAATCTTTTATAAGTAGTTTTTCTTAAAGAATCATTTTCTTTCCACATTCTCTACCACCCACTCCATAGCTGGATAACAACAATACTTGTAGAAAGAGAAAATAGAACTAATATTTGACCAGCAATATCCACTGCAAAGGTTATTTTTTAAAGCTTTGATGACTGACTTTCATTACTTGAAAAAGCAATTCTAATAGCTAGAAGAATACTCCAAAAGTAATTTGGTAGTCACCCTTTCCATTGCCTTCAAGCAGATACTACAAAATCAGCAGCTTCTGTTAATATAATTTGACCGATGAAAACAAGCCCATATTCATCATCTCTTCTTGAAAGTAGGAAATAAAATATCTTCCAAAATGCACAAAACTTGAAAAGTGGCAGAAACAATTTTGCTTCAATACCCTGTAACAAAGCTGAACTTAAAAGGCACATATTCTTTCTAGACATATGTAATTTATGGTCTGGCAGTGTAGCTTCATATCTTTCCTCTGAACTACATCCTAGAATGTCACAGGATGTCACTAGTCAAGTGTGCTATTTTAAGAACTTTGCATCCATCTTCCTCAAAATCACAGTAGTCAATACTCATCTAAAAATACCTCTAGGGATTTTTAGGCTGTTTTGTGGAGTCCAACAGTGGTAAGAATAAAGCACAACTGCCATCCATCCTCATTCCTAATCCATGTCAGCTGTATGCTGCCCAGAGCATCTGAGCACAGAGCCAGCACTAACACCAATGCACCGCCTCTGCCACATTCCTTCCTAAGTCAGTGACAGGCTGTGGCCTTGGCAGGTCCTTAGTACCACGATGTCCATGACTTGAGTTGTTAATTCACAACTTTGAAAGATATGCATATTTTTCCTGAGTGTATTTCTTCAGGACTTTAAACAAAATGTAGCATCAAGGGCATTTGAAAACTAAACAAATGTTTTCCTACTGCCCAAACAAAGTTTCAAAGAAATCAAGTAAAAAAAAAAAAATAATCCAAGTTTCACAAGAGCTAAAAAAGTATAGAACTGCTTGAACATAAGCAATCATGTTTCAAGGCAAATTCTGACTTGAAATTCCAAACAATGTTCATACACCAAAACTGCACATAACACAATCAGACAGGCTGATATGTTGCATCTTTCTGAATTTCGAGAACTGCAAAGACACAAGCCCCAATTCAGTCCAGGCAGGAGTCCTGCCATTGGTGATAAGCCAGTTTAGATATGCTGAATACATCAGAAGGGAAGCAGAACCACCAAAAAAGAGAATACCATTAATACAAGCATGACTCAATTTTTTTCCCACTCTACAAGTTTGTTCATTTCTTTCATGCAAGAAAGGTTTTATCTTATCAACAGACCATTACTTTAATTTTAATATGTGCTTCCCACCCAACGAACTCAAACTCACCTGTCCCCTCGCTCAGTGTGTGAATACAGGAACTTTCCAGTTTTCATAAGGACACCATATTTGAGTATTACATACACAGTGGCTAAAAAAACCCAAATTACTTAAAATACACTTTTTCAGCTTTCAAACCACTCATACTTACAAATGCTATCACAAATTTTTATCATCTGTACTTCATGGGGGTGTTGTTCAGATTCCCCTGTCTAAGCCAGCATATCCCATACTACAGGACATTGATTTACCACAAAGAAAACCTTAAGAGAGTCAGACCAGGATAAATAATAAGCTTAATCAGGATGGCTTCAACCCATGGGTGGTTACAGTTAACCAGGCCTAACATTCTGCACTGATATAAGGATACAGAACCTTCAGTTTCTGATTTGTGTTCTGACCCTCCTACCTCTTCAAGGGCTCTTCCAGTTCTTGCCATGATGGAGCAAAAACTGATTACCATGGTCTTCCAAGGATGAAAGAATAAAAATCCCTAGATCACCAGATGGATGATATCCAGGTCTCTTCAGAGTTTGGACAGAAAGTAGAACAACAACAGACTTGAGTTTGAAGCCTGTCAGGGTCTGCCTACATGGCGATGGGTAGGTTCATACGTAACAGTTTAACAAAGAGATTTTGAGAACAGGAAAGTCATTCTGGAGCTGTAACATCAGGTCAGGAGAGTACTATAACCAAGATATGAAAGTTTTTCCTTTGGAAAGAAAAAGACATACCCAGTCAGCCATTGCAGATTAAAAGGACTAGTCTGAATGGCTATGGCTTTGTGTTATATCTCACCTTATCTAGAGGGAACCATGGCTCTTGAAAATCTTATCTATGTGAGCAGTCTATTTTAAAGACACATAATCATGATAGATATGTCTAAACTCGAAGGGTTATTTGGTTGCTTGGGTTTGTGTTTTCTTTTTTTTTCACTCAGTCAACAAATTGATTCTCTAACCTAGTTTCCTCCTCAAACCCCACAGCATTTTACAGTGAACTCACATGAACTTAAAACTCAGAACTTAAAACATAAATAAGTAGCTTTGAAGGGGAAAAACAGTGACAGCAGAATATCAGTAAAATCACAGATGGTGATGATGACCTGAACTGATCCGAAGACAAATAAGCAATTTATTTACTGTTTCAATTCTTTATTGCAATCTTCATCTACAAAAACAACCCAATGAGAAACATTTTGCACCATGGTTGCCCAAGCAAAAGTAAAGCAGCAAAGCTGTGACAGACAGACTCCTACCTCTGAGGTAGTCTGTAGCAAAAGTATAGTTTTGTGTATGAGATAAAGAGACATGCACAAAGCAGAAATGGGGAACGTGGACCTACTAAACTATCACCCAATGCTTTCATGCAGTATCTAGTGCTCGGCTGATGAGTAAAATTTTCAGGTGCTAAGAATCTCATGCAAATACAAATAATAGTCAACAAAGGTTTCAGCAACCAACCTCTTCTCTCTCTGTTAAGATCTAAAATTGGACCCTTGGGACTTGCCTTTCTGTCCACTCAGAAAGACTTAGCTCAATTTGTCCTGCCACATCTCTCAGGGACAGAGCTGAGTTTCATTCATATTCCAAATCCATAACATAAAAAATGTACACAAAGTTAATCTTGGTTTTAATGAAGCTAATTGGTGGCTTTTGTAAGCAAGTGTCTAGCACTGAACCCTGTGGGGGAGCCCAGCTGGCTCTGGGCTCTCTGTAAGCTGAGATATTGAAGATGGAACTTGACACCTGGCAGAGGGTTAACCACAGAGAGTAAGGACTGTGGCACAGGGTGGACTTCCTGCTAAGCATGTCTAACCTA
>JAYRBT010000010.1:12737275-12771929 GCA_036023395.1 Myiotriccus ornatus | reverse complement strand
AAGAGAAGAGAGCGAAGGCCTCTCCTCCCTTCTTATTTATACCCCGATTTACGTAAAAATCGTATGGAATACCGGGAACACTCCCCCATCCTTGGTTACAAACTGGTCACCAAGGAAGGCCTAGATTCAAACTACCACAACTTAGAAGACAGCACAGCAAGGAAAAAAACAAGAGTGTTTCTAATTCAA
Organism: Myiotriccus ornatus; assembly: GCA_036023395.1. Lineage (NCBI taxonomy): Eukaryota > Metazoa > Chordata > Aves > Passeriformes > Tyrannidae > Myiotriccus > Myiotriccus ornatus. Next base: position 12,771,740 of record JAYRBT010000010.1, on the reverse strand, counting down.
TCATGCCTTAGGGCAACAGCTGGGAATTCACCTGTTACTTGTATTGTTAATCACGTTCTCTGAAACTATTAATCAAACTATGAGTCTTTTCCAGATACACTTCAAGATTAATTCCTGACAGTCTGATCATTTCATGACTGATGTATCACTCAGGGCATGAACTGACCAGATGGCATTTCCTTCGGAGACTTGGAGATTTCTAAGTCAGGTGATCACAGTCTCTGAGTGACACACAAAGGCCAGAAACTGAGATTCCATTCCCTGCATTTAACTTGCACTATTCCCAGGCTTCCAAACATCCTCTAGACATTTATTCAGGGCTTTTTTCCTAATACAATTTATTCAGAAACATCAAATAACACAATGCACTACAGACAGAGATAAATTATTCTGATAGTTCATGTCCCTCTCCACTAAAAGAAACAGCACTCCATACCAACAGTAGAAGTTGCCATACTGGATAAGAGCAAAGGCCCAAATGGTCAAGAATGTTACCAGCATTAAAAACTGACAGATGGGCAAGCAGGAATTAGACATATGCCCAGTAATTTTCCCAGAAAACCATCTCAGAACCTGACAGTTAAGGTCTTCCTAAACCAATCTCTGTAATAGCTACGTGCCACCTGCTCTTTGCAAATCCATTTAACTCCACTCTTAATTCATTCTCTGTTTGAATCTTCAAAATGACCGTTTTGTCCACAGTGTTTTGTCAGTGACTTTCACAATTTTAGAAGAAATTTTACAGGACAACAGTGACAGGACAATAGATTTAGAATTAGAGAACTATTACAGAATATCTATTTGAGAACCTTCTTAATTTCATTTTTATTTTATATGTCTATATCATATTCCCCTGAGATTTGTTTTTTTCTGGTTTATATTTAAATTAACTGACCCTACAGATAACTAGATTATTCCTCTTAATACTTTAGACTACCCTTTTCCTTTTTACTTATGCTAAATCCTTTCTAAGATAAGGGAAACAGAACCCACACAAAAATTCAAAATCCAAATAGACAATAAACGTAGTCAGATAATGTTCTGTTATTCTCCTTCTTCTTTAACAATACCCAACATTTCAGTTACCCTTTTCATTACTGCACAGTACTAAGGTGACATTTTCAGAGAACCATTAGTGACAACTCCAAAGCCTCTTTCTGGAAAGAAAATACTTCATTTTTAGCCTATCACACATGCAGGATTATCCTTCTAACTGCTCCTCATTCAGTACAGTACAATGAATGTCACCAGATATTTTTGTGCCCTTTCACTTTTATCTGCTATTCTCTGCAGTTAGTTTAGTTAATCTGAAAATAAAAATAAGTAATAAAAATGAAAAATACCAATCATCACATGCTTCTGCCTCAGAGCTTCTCCCTTACCATTCACAAATATGACCTTTGAGAATCCAGTCCCAGCTGAAGGGACCTGTTCTAATCACTTGAAAAATCTATAAAATATCCTTCCCCTTTATCTCATGGCACCATTATTTTATAAACAGACTTTGACCCAAGAACCACTTTTTTCAAGGAGTTCTGTTAGTATAATGACCTTCTGATGACCACATGATCCCATGTAGGTTTTGATCTACATGTTCCCTGTTTTCAAAGAACTCTGGAGGATCTCCAAGTCCTTATTTTCCCTTTAAAAAACAAGCTGAATTCTCTTCAAAATATCTGTTTATCCATCTACCTGTTAATTCTTTGTTAATAATAAAGAATTTCCCAAGGTTTGTACAATAAGGAAATCAGACCTGCTGAGCTTTACAGAGAGTACACAGCTCAGAGAGTACAGCTTAGCTCATTTGAAAAAGGGCAGCATATTTGCCTTTTTATTTTTTAATTTCTATTCTAGGAATACTCAGTTTAAACAAAAAGGTCACCCACAACATAACAGACAGTTCAGCTATGTTAAACACACGTTTCTTAAGAAATTCTGAATAAATGTCATCTCCTATAGATCACCTGTGCCTCTTAACATATTCATCTAAATTCTAATGCATATAAATGCACCTGAATCTTATTATTTTTAATACAGCAAAATGAGTAATAGGAACTCTGAGCTCAAAGGTGGGACAGCCCCAGCTAGTTTTTTGCTTGGAGACAGGCATCTACTTTGGCATTCCACACCTATCTGAGAATATAATCTTAGGTCTGGACTATCACCATCTTGATCATCACAGTATTTCACAGTCAATTTGCATAGCCCTTGATTTAGCACCTAACTCTGAAGTGCTGCTCTGGAACAGATTTAATGTGCTCAAATTCTAAGAAGCTGTACAAAAAATTTTCCCCCACGGCATTCATCTTTTTAAATTATAGTTAAAAGAAGAATGAAAACCAGTAGTAAAGAGGTGTAATAAAAAGAGTTTATTAAAAATGTATCGTTTTCCAGCAGTTTACAGCTTCCAGAGGGCAGTTTAAAGTCATTATAATAGATGCTGGATCCGAGACTGATCCAGCATCTGTGGTGTATTTTGACATTCTCAAGTAGAAACTTCATTTGTCATTATGCCTTGTACAGAGAAAGTACTAATTTATTACCTGATCTGGCAATCACATCATGTCCCACTAAGCTTTTTAAATGCTTATTATGTTAATATCATTCTCTAAAATTAAGTTTTCTATCTGACTTGGAATATAGATGCCAGTTTCTACTAAATAAACAAGCTTTCCACTTGCTGAAAACTATCTGTATATATTTATAGTCTGTGATCATACCTCCTGACTTTCCTTGGAATCAACTAAGCAGAGGTTCTCAAATTTTCATTATAAAGCAGGTCTTCCTACCATCTACAGTTATCATCCCTTTTCTAGACACCCCAAATTTATCTGATCTTTTCTGAGGATGTAATTTCAGGCTGGTTACCATACATGCTACAGACAGAATCCAGAGTTTCCTCTCTCTCCATTGGGAAAGCTGAGTCCCTTCTTACCTGCTACATCTAACTGGATAGTCAGATACAGTTTGTTACCTAAGAAAAACAACTGCAATGTACTTACTAAATTAAATTAGCTTTGAAGTAGAACTGTACTTCAGAAGCACAAGCAACCTCTGCTCCCCTCCCTATGCTTTTATGAAAAGCAAACAGTATCACCTGGGAGGAACTCAACACAGGCTGCTCAACTGACTTCTACAGGCATCAGTCTTCAAAAAACAATTTTAAATAACCAAATACACACACTGTGAGGAGCACTGATAAAGAGACTAAAGGAGAAGAGGCTAGAACACTCATCCAAAACATTTCCCATGCTATGGCAGTTTCCAGTAAATACCACGCAAAGCGGTGGAAAGAAACTGGAGATTCCATCACCAGTGAAAAATCCTGTACTATACCTGCATCCCATAAAATATCTGAAGTCCTATTAGAAGACTGACAGCTACATAGATACAAGTCTCCAATAACAACAATACTATTAACTTCCACACAGTTTAAAAACCACTGGCAATTTAAAAAACAAACAAACAAACAAACAAACAAAAAAAAACACACAGAAGGCCTACAAACTTAAGGTGACTACAAGTATATGAAAAAAAAAATAATAAGCACTTCTCTTTTACTAGAGTCCCAGTAAAATTTAAACTACTTTGTCCTGACTTCTTGGTTTTTTTCTATGAAAATTATGTGTAAGGTCATCTGGTGTTATGAAAATCATTGCTTAGATGTATCATTTCAAAAAAGAGACTGTTGTAAGGGACTTGAATATATCTAGGAAGTAGTTTAATGGAGCAAAAGACTGAAAATTCACAAATGCCAAGATCAGCTTACAAGAGAGACAAAATGAGTCATAAATGCCTGTTATCTGTCTGGAGAACACATCAGCTGAACTACATCCTAATGTGCAGTTAAACAGCAACAAAAAGGAAAGAGCAGCAAATGCACAACAGAAACAAGCTGTGGAGCAAGGCTGATGTATCAGGGTTATAGGCAGTGAGATGAAATTCAATACTGACAACAAGTCACATGGAATAGCAGTAAAAGGCACCGAAACACCCTGAGGAATAGCAAACTGGGAAACAAGTCCAGAAGCACTCTGGTTGGTGGCAAAGGTTTTTTTAAATTATACAAAATAGACAGAAGGTAATCCTTGCTCTGCATTGGCTGTAGTCCTTCAGAGTGCTTTTTTCATCCTGAGCCTTTTGTGTGTGTGTGTGCGCGCGCACAAAAACTTGGTACATGGAAGGCAGTCTTAAGTCTTTCAAAAGATAAATGACAGAACTGCACCAGTTTTGGGATTCTCAGCAGCTTCTTAGGGGATAAAATCACCAGCCACACTGGTCAAGTGGGGATTACAACTTTTAACAACCTTAGCACCTACTCTACAGCAGTTTCCAATAGGCAATGTTGGTAAACCCTAATGAGGTACAGAACGTAGGAGGCTCAGAAGAGTCAGGAAGTGCTACTGGGCTTATTGTCCTGGAATTCAAGCAGTTCCTGGAAAAAACTCAAATAGTAGCAAGAGGTAACCACAAAAGTGGCAAATGATGATTCCAAGTAAACAACGGTATAGTTTAAAAGATACTGCAGCTTTCTGAGTATATCTAAGAGCAGGCAATACTTTTTTTTGTCTTTTTTGTCATGACAAACTACCTTCAGGGAGAATATTGACATAATTAGTTTTGACTTGTATAGGAATGATTGTGGTTAAATGCAATTTTGGACAAAACCAGAGAAAGGCAGGTTCTCAAAAGGCACATTCAGGATTCAGGGAAGACTTGCTAGGTAGTGTGGTATTCACAAGTCATCAAGTCTCAGAACTGGCTCTGGATTACACTTTCTGAGCTTCCTTGACAGATGGCCACAGTTATCAGCCTTTGTAGTGAAGCAGAAATACTCCTATCCATTTTGTAAGGAATAAAATGGAGGAACAGTCCCAACTGTTCCAACGGAGGAACTGTCCCAATCACAAGATTTTAACTGGAGAAACCTGTAAGCATTCCTGAAATCATCTATAGAACTACACAATCCTCACTTGAATTTAATTTAGAAGACCCATTAGAACATCCTGAAAGGAAGCATCCCTCCTCAAGGGAGGAACTGATCCACTGGGACCCCTCCGTTACAGAGCCATTACATGATAAGCAAAACATGAATGATGTGCTTATACTAATAAACAAGAACAAGGCACTAATTTCAATCGCACACGAGAAACATGAAGAGGTGAATGTTTTCCTGGCATTTTCATCTTTTGTGGTTCTGTCAAAGTAATTCAAAATTGAACTGTACTGGAAATGCTTCACAACACCCTTGTTCTGGAAGTTCAGCAAACAGTAGCATTTTGAAGGACAGCAATGAAGGACAGCATTCTTCACTCAGGCTACCACATCCCTGTGATGGCCAAATTGTGCGCATGGCACAAACAGGCAGGTTGAGTAAAAAACAGCTCATGTCTCACAAAGACATCCTTATAAAGGGATCTACAGATACATCTGGCATTTGACAACAGCTCCAGAAGGCACTTTTGCTTCCATTCACTGACATACCTGGGAGGCTGAGCCGGTGCCCAGGTGCAAGCAACAGCAACACACAATACTATGTAGAGCTCTTAATCAGCAGACTAAAGAAAACTGCTCTCAAGAGAGAGCAGAAAGATGAAACAAGAGTCACTGGTTATTATGTGACAATAAAAATCATACTAGGAAACTCAAATGAGGACAGAGAAGGAATAGAGAAAGACAAATTACCTATCAGGGACTAGGAGTTTACTTAACACTGAGGAGGTTTATACAGGGTAGGACCACTTCTGAGAACTAGAAAAAAAATCTGACAAAAATATTCAAACAATCATACAGAAAACAGAACTATAGAAAATGTTTTTAAAAAGGGAAAAAATAAAAAAATAAAGGAGTTCAAGAGCCTACCTGCTTCACTGAAAATTTTAGTAAGTGTTATTCATCAAGACCTCCTTTGTTCTGAAATACAAAGAAAAGCACTGGCCCTAACAGAGGTTCTAGGAAAAAAACAAATCCTTCTCAAAAGATACTGCACAGCTAATGCCCATAAAGATTTCAATTGCTCTTGTTTAACAAGGCAGTTTCTCTCCTTGAGTTCATCTAAGTCCCAGAAAGTCTGTGGACATGAAGTTTACCAGGACTCTGAGCTGGGTATAAACTGGAAGACTTAAATTGCACAACACATGATACCATGTCAGCTCCCAGACATGGATGCAGATCATGCTAAAAGAAAAAAAAAAATCTAAAAGACTTTGCCTAAAAACATCTAAGAAGTTTCTGTTGAATTAAATTTTTCAAAGTAAAAGAAACATCCAGTGCATTCTTAATCATAATTGAGAATGCTCTTGAAGACCAAAACAGAAGAACAGGAAGAAGGTAGTTTTCAGTGGTTCTGTCAGACAGTAATTTAGTTAATAATTGTATTACCTGAAACACGTACAACAGCTTTAGCAGCAAAACAGAAATACTATACCCCAAAAGCAGTGCTGGAGCTGCTCAGTGAGCTGACAGCTGGTGAACGACAGACTGGCCTTTCAAAACACTTTGTCTATCAATACAAGCCTCAACTGAGAGGGCAACTATCACAATATAAAATAAATTTGCAAAGTTATATAACAGCCCTAAAGAGTCCTACCTCTTTCACTACTGGTTTCCATGCACTTGGCTTCATACAGCAAGACCCTGTTAGTCCAAGGGGGTTTATTAGTTGAAGACAGTGGATTAAGACAGGATCCAGTGTCTGCCTTGCCTGAAGATGAAGTCTTGGACACAGTGCAAACAGAAAGCCCCTGTAGTACCAGCAGTACTCCAAAAGCAAAAAAATCTGTTTCTCTTCCTTCTTTGTTTACCAGATTTCTGACTCATTCCAGAAAAAGCAATTTTCTTGAGATACAATGACAGAGAAATATGAAGAAATTCTGTTATCAACTCTGAGCAAGACAGAGCTGTGAGAGAAAGTGGAACCCTAACCCCCTGTGACAGGAAGCAGAGCCCGCAGGCAGCTAAAGCACCAGTTCAGTGCTTATCACCACGGCAGAAAATTAACTGAGGAAACAAACTACACATGCCAACACTGCAGTCACTCATGGGCTGGGGAAGGAAGCAGCACAGCCCAGTCACAGCATAGGCCAACTGCTCAACTTCAGGAGAAAGGAATCATTTGCTACAGCAGGAAACCAGCAAGACCCTAACAAAACCTACATGACGTTACACAAGTCACGTCAGATATTCTTGAGATTTATTGATAGTGGTATTAATATGATTTTAAAACTGCATGTCTCTAAAATGTCAAGGAAACTTCACAGTCTTGAGAAGTTTCCATCTCTGTTGTACACAGAAAATGTTTACAAAATTAATCAAAGTTTCCAGAGACAGTCTGTTAATGCTCAAGCTTAAACTATAAGGAATTTCCTACTTTTTGGCCTATTGATTAGAACACACATGAATGCATTTCTCTTAGAGAATGAATTCATACCATTTTTCTCTCTGCTACGATGCCATCTTATGGAAATGCAAGAACTAAATGGAAGAACTAAAATTTATAGTTAAAATCACAAAAAAGGAAACATAGTACAGTAAAACTCATGTTTACATTTCAGAAGGTGCTTTCTTATAGTAGAAATCATCCAAAGCACATACTATTTCAAGCTGCTTTCTCACGTGTTCATCACAATATTAACTGCAATATACAAATACTTGAGTATACCAAAATATAGAAAGGATTATAAATAACACACTAAAAAAATCAGGATTTTTGCAAGAATTACAATAAAAGATAAAGGTAGACGCCTGACTTTTTTTAATCATTACCTTTTAATGTATTTTACAATACCTCTACGTTGTTGTCTGATCAGACATAGCGTTTTGCACATGGTAGAACTATGTCCATTATTTTAAGTGACTTTGAAAGCAACGGACTAGGACTAATGATACAGTTAAACTTTCATCAAGACTTTAAAAGGAAGATACACAAATTCGAGAAATGACTGAATTCCAAAAGCTCACAAAAGCAGCTGATAAGCTCTAAAATTTAAAAGTTTTTGAAAGGGGTAAGTGGAGTTAGGAGGGGGTTTCTGTCCCACTCCTCCTCCTCTTTCCTAAAAGATGTCCTAGAAAACAGTAGTACAGATTAGCACAGCATATTCAAAGAGCTAAACAATTTTTCAGTACCCAGTGATGGAAGCAGATCATACTCAGTGACAAGCCAAGAATAATCTCAATGCATTGCTGTTGGAACCTCTTTATTAACGTGAGTTTCAGACAAATCAGCTTCTGGATTTGGGGCACAACATGGGCCAAATACTGCCAAACAGTTAAAATGCTTTCTGAGACACAATAGCTGCATTTACTGTGAGAAATAAGAGCTTCTGAGAGCTTTGGAAAGACTTTGGGGGAAAGCAGTGCCCTGGATACAGCTATCTTCGTTGATGCAAAATGCATATTTCTTGTTAAAGCAGCACTTCAAATTACCCTCTATTTTTCATTTGCATAACCACATATTTACTAAGCTCATGGCATAGTTATTCATAGTCTTTTATTCACCTTTTTGAATATAAATTTGTCATCTGTTTGGTTTTATCTTTATCTTCTGTTTTATACCACAGAGTTGGCTTTTACTACAGAAATGAATGAATTTGCTGACAAAAATTCAGAGACCAACTTCTAATCAAATTCCTTGATTCTTCTACTTGAGTGACTAACTCCTCATCAGAGGGAATGAGGAGGAAGAAGGAAGAAACAATAAAGGTCTCAAACTCCTGGGCATATTAAATCAGCTTCCCAGACTGCTGAAGGAGACTGGTGTCACCATGCATTTGGGCACACATGCCTTCTTTTGGGCACACACCAAGAAAAAAGCAATGCTACTATATCCACCATCAACTTCATCCTTGCTTCTTCAGGGTACAAAATCCTCCACTCAAAAAATACCCTACTCCAAAATCCAAAGCCCCTTCTTTAGGAAAAGTCCTCTGATCCCCTTGCTGGGCAAGGGTGACCCAAGCAGGTCCCAGAGAGGGACAGGCATATGCAGCCCCATCCCCAGGAACTGTTTCCCTTTCACTGGTAATGGAGAGAACTAAGCAAGTATGACCATTTCATGCCATCCAAGAAAGCCAAGAAAATGAAGGGACAGTTAAAACTGGGGGCTTTGTAGCAGATTCACAGGGGTAACAGGAGACCAGTACTTGAAAAACCATCAAATTGATTTTATATCTGTTAAAAACCATGATGTCACAACAATAAGCAAATAAAACCCATGATCACAAGCAGAATTTCAACAGACCAGATTAAAGAAGTACCTCACATCTAATTATTTATTTGGACTCTGCAGAAGTGATTACGTTCAAATGATGGGGAAGTATCTTACATGAACAAATAAAAGACATCAACAATTTTCAGAATATTACAACAGAGAAGGCAAACTAACAAGAGCTGAAAACCAAAACTGCACCACAACGAACAATCTCTAAATGTCTTTTTCTCTCCCTGAAGCTAAAACAGCTGCCATGAGAGGATAAGGTATGCGCACAGTACAGCATCTTTCCAGAACAAGTGGCTTAAACAAATTCTTATGTTTTCAGTGCATTACTTCTGAATATGCTCATTAATGTTATTTTTAACAACCACTTCAGAATATTTTATGTTTTTTCCCCTCCTTCTCCCCATGAACGTATATAAGCAGTTCTTTTTCACAGGAGAACTGTCAGAGCTATGAAAACATTTGCCAGGCTTTCACAGAGGTAAGCAATCTTTTTCATAACAGAAAAATAGAACAAACACTGGGATATTTACAGAATCACAGCTTCATTTTGAAGGGATCTCAGGATCTTTATCTGGCCCAACCTTCACTCAAAGCAGAGACTATTCTATATTTCATTTATCAGCAAATTTCTAGGCCTGACTAGTCAGTCCAACTGCAAGTTTCAAGCATTCTAACATTACTTCTTCAAGCATTAAACAAATAAGAGCAACTATAATATTTATTCAAAAGGTTAATCCTGTATATTTTGACTAAAAAAATTAGCAGTACTTAAAAGCTATTATATTTACCTAATGCATCACTTCCAGTTGTATAATGACCCATTAAAATACAGGATCTGTCTTCCACATCATGTACGTTTGCAACAAGAAAGTGAAAATCCCAGTCTACACTTTCCTATTCATTGTTTACTCCAAATTAATAAGCAAAAAACAGATAACAATAAACAGACTTCAGAGGAAGTACCAGTTTATCATCTTTGGAACAACTGGCAACAGATACAAATTAACCTAACAAAATTACAGTGTCTGAGGATAACAAATTTTTCCTTTTTTAAAAATTTTTTCCTTTTTTTACAAATTTCTGTAGCATTTCAGGTTAAATGACGTCCTGACTAATGATGAATTTCACTTGACAGTAAGCCAAACAAATCTAATCTCACGTTTTTAAACAATACTGACATATCAGCATTGTTCCATAGATCTTTCTTTGTCATGTTATCCAGAGATACACTTATTTTCTAATGCAAATAAGTTTTAACTCCTCTCAGTATCAACCTTAAGAACTCAAAGCCACACATTTAAGACTTAGCTTGCTTGTTTTTACCTGGCTTTCAATGATTAATACAAGCATCACTTAGAGCAGTGAAGCTGAAAAATGCCACGTTTTTCTTACAGACTGCACTATTAAATATACATTCTGTCTGTAAGGAAGGCATTCCTTCATCTCATTTATGGATTATTAGCAGCCAAAAAACCTAGAAAGCTATTCCAGACTATAATTTGATACGTCACCCAGAGTTAAGGTTTTAAATTATTTAATCCTTTAGATACAATTCCTTAACCATTAAATACATATTCCCTATTTGATTTGACAACTTACTAGAGCTATAAATTTATATTCTTTAACTACGCTATTCCCCTCCAGAGCCAAGCAGAAGAATGCAAACTACATTTTTTAATATTTCACCATTTCATTAAAATATCCCATATTTAAAGTTACTGGAGGTTCATCACTTGCAAAATAACTAAAAATCGGATCTCATTTTGCGTTTCCATTTTCATGCTTTAATGCTAGAAATTATACAGAGCCCTGTAAGATATGAAAATGAAAGCAGACAGAAAACACCATTCATAAATAAGGGATTATCTGAAAGCATGCATATATAAATAATAGCTGTTTCTGACTAGCAAGTAAGCAGAAAACATGCAGACACAATCACTTTAACAAGTGGCACATTACCTGGGTGGAGCTGGCAGCAACAGAAATGCAGTCAATGAACCCATGTCTTCGAGTGAAAAATGCCACTATCTGCTGCCACCGGGAAGGCTCGTTCCGTAACTCATCTGTTGAGCCTTTCTTTGCCCACTGCTTCTGTTTGGGGCCTACAGAGCTGTGGCTTGAGCCAGTGTTGCCTCGACTGGCACGAGAATAGAGGAGTGTGTTATTTCCAAAAATGTAATTCATCTCTGCAGCTCTGCAGGTGGTTGCCAGGCAGTCTTAATTCCCTACCAGCTGCTGAGTGGTGAATGAGCACGAAAAAAAAAAAAGCAGATAGAATTACAGCAGCATCGTTTACTAACCAGGAAAACAAAATTCTTGCTGGCTGATGGTATTTTTCTTCCAAGGCTTTCCACCCTTTACATTCCCTCTCTACCTGTGATTACAATAATGAGTATAATCCTGAGCAATTTGGAGAAAAAATAAAAATGAGAAAAGAGGCAAGCAAAGGTTTTCCTTATTTTTCCTTTTCAGAACCCACAGGATGAAAACCTTGCTTCTCTTCCTAGCTGACAACAGATATTTAAGGGAAACTGGGTAGCAGGTACTGTACAACGTTCCACATTCACAGCTATAAGGATGGTGGTGGATGATAACAGCTACTGGGTGGAGAAAGCAGGGATCAAAAATAACCAAGTTTCAATCACTGCCTGTAGAAAGATCCAATAGCATCTTTTCACTTCCTTGCTTGCATAAATTATGAACCTGAAGCAAACAAAACAGGGAGCATACAGTGTAACTGCACTTGTTCACTGATTCTGCCTTTCTGAAAACATTCCCCAGAGCAAAAGACTTTAACACCATATTCAAAGCAAGTATTTAAGAACCTACTGTTCACTGGTTTCTTCTTGGTTTTCCCCCTTCTTTAGCGCATAAAATAACTATAGAGGGAGGGAATCACAGTCATTTTGTGTTGGGTATCAAATGACATCTAGTGAGGTTGTTCAGCTGTGGTTTTGGGTTTTTTAATCAGCATGAAGATTAGAGAGACTAAGATACAACACTGCAAGTGCACACTCTGTTGTTCTTACTCTGTAAATAACAAGGTGTCTTGTTTGTAATCCCTATTTCCAAATTTCTCTGACTACTATTATGAAAACAATAAATATATGTATTTATTGAGACCCAACATTATTTCTCAAAAGTACAAGAGCATTTAAAAAATGAAAAACTCTTACTATTCAGTAACGACTTTTCAGTAAGATTATTTTGATTTCCCATGCACATGACAAGTATTACTGCTAGAGGTGGGCATTTTCTCTGCTCTCTTCACAGTAAAAAAGAATTCAGAATAATTACCTAAACGATTATATGGAATTCAAGTTACTTACAAAACTCACTATTCAAATTTTTACAGCCAACTATTTAAAAAAATCCTCCAGCTCACATCAGAGAGATGACTAATGAAATCAGTGAGGTGCCAAGGCTTTCAGTACAAGCTCATCTCTGGAAAGCCAACACAAAGTTATCAAAACTATTTGTGGCTTCTTTCTGTGGTCATAATCACTGCACCAGGGTAAACATTTTAAAAAAGCAGCAAACTCTCTGTGTGATGACAAAGGCAGAAAAAGTCCTTAAAATGCTGCCTCAACTTACAACCACGAAATCCTGTCTCATGATATGATATTTTAGTGCAGATTACCAAATTCCTCCACATGCTTTTTGGGGTTCAATACAATCTTCTGCTTAACAAATTCTTACTGACAGCTGCCCTATTCTGTGTAACGGATTTTTTCCTGAGAGCTTATATTACAAGCAGAAATAATAAGTATATTAATTGAAATCTGCCATAGTAAGATCAATGCACCATTTACTTCTAGTCACTAGTAGAGCTCAATAACAAACCACATGCCAATATTCTGAGCACACCTTTCAGACAGACTTTATTAATATTTATAAAATGCAATGGCTTATCAGTGCAAGTCATATGAAACTCAGTCTGACTTGTGCAGTGTCCTCAAAGCTATGAACGTAAGACAGATAACAGAGGTAAAGAAATGCCTGAGACACAGTTGATACAACAATCCTTTCAAATGGACAAGTTTTTTATAATGAAAATTCTTTTCACAAGAAGACCACAGCCCTACTTGAGCCCCACCTTTTTCCAGACACAAAGAAAATACCTAGTCAGAAAAATGCCATGAATTTATTACTGGGGAAATTGATTAATCCCTGGCTACGATTGAAGATGTTTGGAACAAGCTAGAAATTACATGCTTTGAGTTCCAAGTCTTTTTATAAAGAGTCAAGGTGAAAATACTTTATCTTTTTCTACTATGGCCTTGAATGTCAACACTGCTTTACATTTTATTAAATACCTTAGAGCACAAGAAAAAACTTCAAAAAAAACTCGTTCAAGAACTCATTTCTCTCTTTCTCCATAGGTTCCAAACAGAGTCACATGGAAGAGTATTGTTTAAAATTCTGAGAGGAAGTACTACAATAAATGGACAAGCAATGTACCAAGTACATATTTTCCTTGCTATTTTATCAGTCTGACGACAGGAGAGTCTTACTGTGCTTTAAGGCAATTTCTTTCAAGGATGATTCCCACCCAGCCAATGATCAACTATAGCATCACTCACAAAAGAGATTTTTGAAATCAGCACTTCAGGAAATCATCATATGCACAAAAAAAACTTCCTGAAAATGAGGCAATGATGCTTTAATTTCAATGGAGATAGAAATTCAGAAGAGTACTTAGGGAAGAGGTTATGCAATCCCGCTGCTGATGCAAGACAGCAATCTGTGTCACCTACACTCCATATGGATGGGAATGATATCGAGCAAGATTTGCTGATGCCTAAGCAGATACAGTTGCAGTTATTTGCAGAAGGAGCCTGTACTGTGGGGATGAGACAAACCCTGATTTTTACAATTTACAGAGCAACCTGAAGATAAAGGCAAGGCATAGCTCTAGAGGTGGCACACTATCAGGATAACGCAAAGGAGCCCAGATTGGAAGAATGGTCACTTGTACAGTTGGGGGAAAAAATTTTAAAAAGGAGGTAGTAAAAACAAGGGCTCATGTCAGTCGAAGCATTTCAACAGAGGGTCAAACACCTAAAAGGAAAAACTGGAGAAAGTTCTATTGGAACAGAAAAGGAAATATCCAGAAAAAAGAGAATCATCAACCCAGATGTGGCAGCTGGAATTTGCATCTGTGAGTGACTACCTCCAGAGTCAAGAAGTACAGCAAGGAGGTCATCAGGGAACCTCAGGAAGTCCTGAAAGGAGCAGAGAGCCTCCATCATCTCTTTTTCATATATTAGATATTGAACTGATGGTAATAAAATTAAAGACAAACCAAACAAAAAAATGCCACATGCCAAAACAAAACAAACAAAACACCTCAATTCCTGCAAGGCAGAAATTTGTTTCCTGCAAGGCAGGAATTGAGAATTTGAAGATTTGGAAGGGAGAGGGATCAAACACATGAAGAATCATGCCCCAAAACAAAACATCACATAATAAAGATTTCCACATTAGTACATGTACCTTTGTACAACTTAATAAATTTACTGCAAGATTCATTTGCATTTCTAGTGGCTGCAAAGTAACATTATTTGTTCTCTGGCAAATTAAAAAGATACAGTAATTACAGTGGTTACTACACGTAAAAATCAGCATCAAATACTTGGACCAGAATTCCTCTAGCTTTGTATCTAAATGAATCATATTATCAGCTTGCTGGGACAAGCTAAAACATGACATAATGCCATATTTTAATCTCTAAGATAAAAGTTCCTGGACATAACTTCACAAGTAGAATACATACCTACAAATTAAAAAGGGCACAGCTTGGAAACAGAAACAGCAGTTATATCTCAATTACCCTGTCTAAGCAAAAACCAAGCACTTGAAGCACTTGAAGAGTGTCTTATTTTAGTTTTACTGCAATCCAGCTAAACAGAATGTCAGCTAAAATAAGCGCAGAAAATGAAGGAATAAACGGATGGACCTAACAGAGAAAACTCAATAATCACCTTAAAAATGGCAGGGACTTATCTTCAGTACCATTTAGGTTTTTACCAAAAAAATAAAAGACAAAAGAAATGTACAGAACTCAGTTTAAATACTCAAATTTAACTCTCCAGTCATGGGAACAAAACCAATGCTGAAAATGTAGATACAAGCTCATGTTTATTTCTTACATTTTTCAGAATCCTAGGTTTAATAAACTTGCACTGGCATACCAAATTTGAGTCTCATTAACAAGCATTTGCAATATTCTAAGCCAAAGCCCAGGAGTTCAGGACTCAAATACTGTGGAAAAGAATTGATAACCCTTTTTCCTAAGATACACTAGAAAAGCGATCTTAGCTTTTAGTTGAGACAGAACTGAAGGATAGTTCTTGATCAAGTGTGATTCACACAGTCAACAAAAAGGACATGTTTTTTACTGCTGAAACTAACTTATAAGGAAATACACCAGCACGATTATTCTATAACAATACATTTTAGTATAAATATTTATTATAAAATATTATTACCTTATTATTCATACTCAGGCAACCTACCAATCTGTGCAGATTAAACTGCCTGGTCTTCCGCACCCTGTTCATGAATCTCCTGCCCATCTTTTTAGCACGCCAGACTGATAAAAACATCTTGTGTTTAATGCAAGTTCCCTCAGGTTTGCTTCAGTCATCAAAATGAACCCAACTGCACCGAGAGCTCAGGGAAAATCTCAGGCGAAAACAGTATAACTAGTTATTAAGAAGACTTGATGTTGATTACTGTATCTTAGGTTGTTCTAATGTTTGGATTAATCCACAGTCCATCTGTTACAGTTTTTCTTTCTTGTCTCTGTTGACAAGAATTTGTTGAGCAGATCCATATGGAGGAAGGGGCAGATTTGGTCAACTGCTTCTTACTATAAGACACAAACTGACACCTTTGCATATATTTGCAGATTCTTCAATTACAAGAAGTTTAAAAGTAGTAACCTATCAAGAACTCAGGCAATGCATTTTAATTAAAGACCACATAACAACTCCTCTCAAGTGTGACCACCAAAATACGATACCAATCTAAAAATGGGTATGTCTGAGGGTACATTCAAGCTTTTCTTTATAATTCCCAGTATTCGAGGTATGTTCCTGACACCAGCAGCATTGCCCTTCTGCTGAAGATGGCAAAGCTTTGCGAAGTTCTCAATTTAGAAAAAAAAATAACAGATTGCAACCTTCCCACAATCATAACCCATCTTGCAAATTACATATCAACTGATCTTTAATCTCTAAATGGAAACAGCAGCTTCATCTCAAGGGTAATCTCACCTACCTGCTCAGACTGAAGCAGGACAAGAAAATGTACCAGGGCAAAGAGGAAGTAAATTACTTTGACTGTTGGCTGACTTTGACCCTGCACAGTTCAAATCATAAAAACCATTGATATTTCTCAGAGCAGAAAAATTAACAGAAGCTCCACAAGCTTTAGAAGACTTCTCAGGAAGCTCTTGAGGGAACAGAGGGGATTGCAGGGAAGACACACCAGGAAATAAAAAGAGGGGAACCTATTAAACTTATCAGCACAAGACTCAGGTTTAAGTGGAAGGGAAATTGTCCTGCTTTGAAGGAAGCATGTGTGAATATGCACATTTATATAACAGCTATTTCCATACAGATTAATGGGAAGGAACTAAATAAAGGTGCTTGTTTGCAGTTGAAGAAACATGGTAGAACAGACAAGCAATGTATGCTGGAATACCTTTATTGGTGTAGCCAGAAACCAAAAAACTATCAGTACATGAAAGATTATTCTAAAAGTCAGAGGCTGACTGCAGATAATGTGTTTATGGGTTATAAGAACAACTATCATCTGCTAATTTATATTTCTGAATATAAATTTTAATTTCTGGAATAACCATTCCCTAGTCAGTTCCATAATTTTAGAGACTCAGTGTTACTGGCTGTAGTTTCACTGGTACCTCCTGACTCAGCTCTTTTCAAAGCTGAGGGGTCAGACCAGTTCATCCTTCATTGTACAGTAGCTGCCCTTTGCCTGTGACCACTTGGTCTTCTATGAGCCATTTCTAAATCTGCCTTCTTAATCAAGATAACAAATGGTACAGATTTCTGGAGTGATAAGATAATGTAGTTTTATTCCCATTTGCTTCTCTAAATATTCCTTGTATTCCATTTGCCTTTTTGACTGTAAATTGAGTACTGAGATCATTATTCCATTGATCTGTTATAACCCTAAGCTCTTATTCCTCCAAGATGATACAATGAGAACACAAGTTCTTCCAAGATCCTTCTGGTAATCTCCACCCATCACGATTGCCAACCTTCTTTCTTAATTTTTACTTCACTTTTGTTGGTGGTTTGGTTGTGGTGGGGCATTTTTGTTGTGGTGGGGGTTTTTGAACAATTAAATCCCAAAATTATTTTTTTCTTATTTTGTGAGTGCTTAAGTTTCTCTGTAAAAATTTTTGGGAAGTCTATTGTGTGCACCTAAGAAAACTAGAAACCTACATCAACAAGATGACCCTCATGCACACCCTTTAAGGGATTTATGCAGCAGGAATTCTCTTTACAATGCATTCATTGCTTTCTCATCTCTAATTTCTTCTCACACTCATCAACTCTGCACTTTAGAACAGTTTCACTGTGTTTTGCCAGTACAGAAATGAGAGCAAGTTCCCATTTCTCCTCTCCCTTCTGGAAGCTATTTTAAGAACAAGTACCACCTTGCCACATTTCATTCCTGTGATACTACAGTCAGGATAAGCAGACTGTTATACAGCACTGCAGCACTAATAGATAAGCAGTTTCAAATCAGGGTTAATCTAAAACCATTAAGCTTAAATACCACTAGGTCCTGGAAATACTTCTGCAAAGATGACTAAACGTGAAAAAAACAGGGATACACTGAGTGAGCACAAGACATTTATTCACAGAGGGAAAAACTAGAGTGCATATGGTCAGCTGCACTGCTGCAATGGGATTACAAAATCTGTTTGGAGAAGGTTTGGATACCACTGAGACACTGTGACAAGCTTTTTTGAAACGATGTGTTCACTACACTGAGGACAGGATATGCGGTACAGAAACACAACCCTCTGCTCCGAAGCAAGAGGAAAGGCAAGGCTAAAGGACACAGTTCTCACCCAACAGGAACATGATCACAGCATTAGGTCAGTGCCCAACTAATCCACTGCTTCTCTCATCGTGTAAGCATAGAGTAATCCTTCCCTTCTTCATATACCATCCCAGGTTCCAACAGAGATTCAGAGCCAAAGAAGGTAAACTCTGTTTTACTGCTTTTATTCTAAGTTTAATTTTTCCCAGATTTGGCACTACGAGGTGAACACAGATAAAGCACAGGGGCACTGACATGGGGCACAGCTCCTGCTTCAGAGGCATTCACTGGGTGCTTCATTTGGGCAAAAGGATTCCTGTAGTTAAGATCTGGGGGTAAAACTTACACCTTCTTTTCAGTGGGAAACAGTATTTCACCTTGGTTTGAAATATTTCACTGTTCACAGACAGGAAAAGAGTAACTCCTCGGCATTTAATGTCATATTATCAAGTCATAGTTTTTATTCACTGAAAGAAGTTTATATAACTACAAAAGACTCCTCCAATGTGCTTTAAATGATCAAACAACAGTAATCCACATGTCTAAGCCATTTTTAAAAGACTGTTGGTATGGAGAAATGGGGATTTTTACTGCATTACCTGAAGCACAAGAGCTCCAGCAGAAAATAACAGCACTCAGCATAGTGACAGGTCTGTGCAGAGATCAAAAAGGCAGACAGCAGTGAAAGAGGCCAATCACTGCTCTGCCTGATCTGCTCAGCACTGTCTGTTCCCAGCATCCCTTGGACAGAGATGACCATCCCTGGGAATGCGTGAGAACAGGAAAGCGGCCAACAGCATTGCATGAGATATGGGCGAGAGTCCACAATTACGTAAGTTAGGATTAACATACTTCCCACCAACACCTCCAACCTATTTTTCACAAGTCCTGGACTGTTCTGCTACTCCACTGATGATTGCACAAAGCTATTCTAGAGATATCAAATGTTCAACCAGTAGAATGCCTTTAGTTCCTTATGGATGTACTATTCAGTCAGTGATTGAAATTTTATACTATAGCATGAATAAGCAACTTTAGATCCCTTACCAGACTAATAAAGCTGGTACCATGTTCCAACTAAGACACTTCTGTTCAGCTGTCCATGTCTGCTATGCATGGAAGGAACAGGCCAAGTACAGGCATTTTCTTCACACCCTTTGAAGATTGGTGCTATGGTGAAAATCTCCAGAGACAGATCAGCAAAAAAGATTTCATTAAAGCAAAAGAGAATTGCAGAAATTTTTCTCAATCAGTAGATCTAGCTTCCTGTTTTTACAAATTATTACAAGTTTTCTTCAGAGCTTCTGTATTACCAGTGAAACAATAGCCCAAAATATCAACATATAATACACAAGCATAATACTGAAATATATGGAAGCCCCAGTCAGGATCTACACTTAAATACTGAATTGCCACGCTGCATCATAAGTATGTTTTCCCTTTCATGCACAAATTGCTTTGAATGAAGATTACTGATTTTTTTTTTGTCTTATTACACCATGACCCATTATTTTATAGCCTTGTAATAATCTGTTATTCAAAGCTTTTTTCCTTGATAGAGAACTCCAGCTTCTACTCCAGTTTGGAAAAATGCTTGGTATCATATCATATATATGGCAGATTTCACTTGATTGGAGCTACTTAATAAAAGGAACTGTTAAATACAAAACCCCTCATTCTGAAGGTGTGACACCGCAGCTAAACTCAATGTTACATTTAAATAAACCCTTCTGTAGCATCGCCATCTCGTGGCCAACTTGCACAGCAACGTGTTGCCTCAAGTACATGCAGAACTCAAGGAACCTCACATAGTAACCACAAGCTCCTACAAAGAATTTGGAAACCTTAAACTAAAGAAATTATGGTACCAGCTGCCTGCCAACCTACCTGAAAATATTCTTTAAAATAGGGAACAGAGGACATGAAATCTCCTGGGTCATGTTTACTTTGTTACTTGAGACACAGGAAGTAAACATTTCTTCTTAAACTGACAAAGCTCCACTCCAACAAGACAAACCCTGCAAGCCTTATTTAAAATTTGAATCAGTACAGCAGGTATCACTTATTTCATGCCAATTACAAACATGCAATATTTTAACCCAATCTGAACCTGAGGCAGCCCATTCCTCAATCAAAGATAAACCTCCTTGTGTTACTACAGCACTTAATGTGGAACCTTTGATAAACATTATTCACATGCTCATCCTCTAAAAATTTGGGATACACATTTGTCTTTCTGGTCATTGAAAGCTGCTCTTTGAAAAGAGCATCCACCAGTCCAAGCAAGTTGTAAAAGCTGCTTTAAGTCCTACAGTACTTGAAAGTTTCTCTCACAAACAAAATGCAACTTAGTTAGAACCAGCCATCTCCCCTCCCTTCTGTTCTTCTATATGATTGCACCAGACTGCAGAGGACCTCCTATAACAGAAGGTATTCCTTTGCATCTGACCGTACTGCTCTCTGCAGCGTTGCTTAAAAAGGAACATATGATCATAAAACCACTGACTTCTTCAAACTACTAATGCTGTATTTGAAATTTCAAGTGTATTTAACATTTATATTTAAAACAAAAAACAAACTCCTCTTACTATTTTGTTCTTGTAATAAACATAACGTCCTCTACTACATTTAGTTTCCTCAAGCAATGAACTATTGAACAAAGCTGATCAAAACCTTATGTATCAGCCAAGAGCTGGTCCTTGCACAGCTCATCAAGCCAACCTACCCAATAAATCACACAAAGCACTCTTAACTCAGAGCTGTTGTTGCTAAACTGATCTTCAGCACAAGCTATGCTAAAACTACAAACATCTTGCCAAACATCAGGCCAAAAGAAGAGCATACCAGCTATGCTAATAATACAGTAGCAACCTTGGGTTTTTTCTGACGTGCTCAAGTTTTAACAGCATTTTTTCCAGTAACTTCAAACCATCTCCTGTCTGAAAAGAAATTTTGTGCACTCAAGGCATTTTGCTCTTAAAGGTCCCATAAAGTCTTCCAGGACCTATGAAACTATGGATACACCACTCACTCCAAATACCTGAAGACTTCAGACTGATTATAAACAGTGTATGTAAAGTAAATTTCTTCAGGAGAAAAGCAAGCCAGCAGTCAAATTAGCATCAGAATTCAGAATTCCACAAAATGCTGGTAAACAACTGAAACCTGGAACATTCACCCCACTTTTCAAATAAATAAAGCTCAGAAAAATTTCAGTTTACTATACATTGCTATGACATTAATAGAGAGTAGTCACCTGGAAATCATCAGATATATGCTATAAGGGTAATATGAGCTGCACAATATTTCCCTTATACACATTCTTTCTTATCAAGTGATTATTTCCCAGAACTTATTAATTTGAGAAGGATAATAGCAATCTTCCTCAGAACCTGAAGATACACAGTACTTTGAAAAGGTCTCATCATATTTTGTAAATATACTTGACTTACTGCATAACTATCTCCAAAATAGTTTTCTTTCTTCCAGATGATTTTACAGCTCACCTCTTGGCCTTTTTGATCCCTTTATGCTTTCTAAAAGGCAAGACTTAACTGCTCTAGGAATTAGGAAAAGCTTGTGAATAAACCGAGTCAATCTTAAACCCCCAGAGGAAGACAATTTTTTTTTTATTTCTAATGGCTGCACACAAAATGTGTTGTATTACTTTCTGAAATCAATAAATTCAGGGAATTAGACACGTGAAAGTGTGTTACTCCGCGTCTACCTTCATAAGCAAGAAAAGATTGAAGTCCTGTCCATTCTCAAAAATGAAAGCTTTGTCACATTAGCATTCTTAGAAGGTTCTTCAGAGGTCAGTCTAGCCCACTTCAAAATGATTATTCATTAGAGCTTAAAGAATTCAGATTGTCTAGCTAAGACTATGGAAAAATAAAGAAAGTTCATTAGGGAGTTATAAGTAAAAAGAACTGTGTTCAATACCATCAAATACATTTTTAAAATCTTAGAAAATCTAGAAAACAAATAGTAAATACAATCACACACTATAGCCGGTTCTTCTACGGAATCCTTACAGGTCAGTTATAAAGAGCTGATACATTCAACAAGATTTTTCTTCATGATAAAAAAAAAGAAACATAACTAGGTTCAAAACAACTTTTTTAAAAAATATCATAGAATCATACAATTCTCAGAATGATCTGGGTTGCAAGAGACATTAAAGATGATATAGTTCCAAACTCCCTGCCATGGGCTTGGACACTAGACCAGGTGGCTCAAAGCCCCATCCAACCTGGCCTTCAACGCTTCCAGGACTGGGCATCCACAGCTTCTCTGGGCAACCTGTTTCAGTCTCATCCCTCCCACAATAAAGAATTTCTTCCTCTTACCTAATCTAAATCTATTCTCTTTCAATTTAAAACCATTCCCTACTACATGTCCTTGTAAGAATTCCCTCTCCAGCTCTCTTTGTACCTTTAGGTACAAAGGATGGGTCTCTAAGGTCTCCCTGCAGCCTTCTTTTCTCCAGACTGAACAACTCCAACTCCCTCAGCCTGTCTTCACAACAGGGGTGCTCTGATCATCTTCATGGACCCCCTCTGGACCTACTTCAACAGGTCCACGTCCTTCTTATGTTGGGGCCCCAGAGCACAAGAGCAGTGCAGAGGGGCAGAATCCCCTCCCTTGCTCAGCTGCCCACCCTGCTTTGGATGCAGCCAAGAACACACTTGGCCTTCTGTGCTGCCAGTGCATGTGGCCAGGTCATGTCCAGCCTCTCATCCACCAGCACCCCCAAGTCCTTCTCCCCAGGGCTCTTCTCAGTGTAACAGTATTTGTTCTTTGCAGTCACAAAGGACACGATCACACACCAACAATTCATGCTAAAAATATCAAGCTGGAGGCCTCCTACAGTGTGAGTCCATCCCATCACTCTAAAACCCAAACACTCATCAGTACCAAATCATTCAGATGAAAACAGCACTCAAGTTTGGCACACTAAATGCTGTGCTATTCAGAAAATGATTAAGCTGCATCTACCTACTAACCCAGTGAATAGAACTGCCTGTTTTATAACCCCTCCAAAACCTCACACTCAGATTGTTGCCTTAATCTTTAAATCTGTCCTAAGGTTACTGGAGATGTCTCAAGAATAATGGAGATTTTCAGCTGCCTCCTCTAAACATGCGTTGCACTTGGTTTATTATGCTTTCCACATAGGCCTCAATGAAAATTATTAGAAACAAACTCAGAATCAATTCTACGGGGTCCTGACAGAAAACCCAAAATGTAAATGCCTGCAGGAACTATAGTGCCCCTCAAAACTATACCCAGAACTTAAAAGTTACCTATATTTGCTTTCTAGGCATTTGACTACCATGCATGTTTAACCAGAATGTGTGGAGCTAAGTCAATGCTTTAATGTCCACAAAGCAAATTTTACAAATGAGCAGTTCCACAAAAACAAACCGAAGTATTTTTTTTTGCCCCCCAAAATTAAACTCCTGGAGGGCATATCAAAAGAGTTCACTCTTATTTTAACTGTAAAAATGCCTACCTTTACTGGTGAAATATGAGAATGGGAAACATATCCATGGACATTCTCAATTTGTGACAGATTCTTCTCCGATACATGAACCAGCTCTGGGCCCGCCACCTCATTTGCAATGTGTGGAGAGCTGTGCTCCTGTGGAGGTGTGTCTTCATCCTGATAGCGGTATTTCTGAAGAAAACAAGTACAGAAAAAGATCAGTCCACCACAGAATTGGGAAAAAATTATCCTGAAAACCTAAGTCAACCAGAAAGAGTTATTCTTCTGAGCTTGCTGACTTCAAGGCAATAAAATCTATAAATGAAAGTTTTAATTAGTACTTTTAGTTTAAAGTTACCAAAAATGTTCCATTATTTATGAAGTTACCTAAACCCCAGTAGGGTTTACTGTGTCCAGAAGATGCAACCCAACGTTTTCTAACGACATTCCCTTTCACACACTACTACCATATCCTGAGTACATACAGAGTTATTACTAGCTTACAGGGAAGCTTTGTCACGTCACTAAAGGTACAGAAAAATCTTTTAAACAAATATTCATTTTAAAGCTGGGCAAAGCTATTCCTCTTATTGAAGAATATTTCTTAAAACAGAATTCTAAGATCTACATACTCCAGCTTAAGTCAAAATAGTCCGTTTCTTAGTAATTCATTTCTACATCATAATGCAGTGGGTGACTGCAAGTAACCCATTTGTCTGCAAGCACAGGAACACTACACCAAGACAATACCTAACAAACAGTGTATAACTACTAACTTACCCTTTTAACAGTTACATGCAGTTTTGATCTCTGGCTACCACAAAGATCCATGTCCCTCAAAAAAAACTCCTACAGTATTACAAAGTTAAGATCCACAGGATAAACTACACAGAAACTGCTTGAAATTATCCATCAGTTACCATGGTAGTCCTGTAACGCTTAACACATTCTTAATCCAATTATAAATTAGAAGCAATTCAAGCATATTTTCTCTAAAATGCTAGTCATTAGCAGAAAAGCACAAGGCAGAAGAAATAACTCCAAAGAGAAAAGCAAGAGCATTAAGACTTCTGTTACTGCAAGAATCCAATTTCAAACACTTCCATACCTTCTCCTTAGCTGGATGTCAAAGGAGAGATGGTGAAAGCTGATAGTTGTGAAAAACTGCAGTGGTTACTCAAAAAGCCCTAATTTTCCAAATCTTTAGCAGAGAGGTTTCATGAGATAACCAACTTAATAGCTCACTACTATCAGAAGATAGAAGTTCTTTTTCTTTCCTTTCCCTGCAGCAGTGACATGCTGGATTGCTCAGCCTCAGACTCCTGCCATTCACCTATTTTCTGAGACTGACTTGTTTTTCACTTGTCAAAACAAAACCCTGAAAGGAGTTGACATGAACTCTCTAGAGCAGCCATATTAAACCTCAGAAACAGAGAAGAATTACAATTTAACTGGCCAAAAATACAAGGGAACATTACCAGAGTTTTAATTAGATCACATTGTCAACTGGAGAAAATAAATATTAGAGCTTCAAGAAGCCAAAAAAATGTCTTGCAGTATCAGAGAAAGCAGGAATTCTGCTGGCTTAAAGCAGCCTGCTCCACTGGTGAAGGCAATATTTGGGTAGACTTCTGATCCAAAATATCCCTGCCAGACCTCAGGCTTCGATTTCATTATGAAATACAGGAAAATTATTTGAAAGTGCATTTACTTTCCAGATCATCTCAGACAAGACCCTGTAGGAAACTAGAAGTGGATCATTCCAGTTTTATTGGGGATTTGGGGAGGAGGGGCACACGCAAAAACACCCACACAAAAAAAACCCCACAAATTAGCCAAATAGTCTAACCTATTTGGTCAATCTAAACTAATTTCCTTTATGGAACAGCCAATACCTTTAGACAAAGCATAGAATTACCTTGCTTTTTTTTTCTGAAAGCAGAGACATTAGAAACAGGTATCTGAACATGCCTGAGTGCAAACAGGCTCTAGATTTCACTAATAAATATATATTTAGATTATACAATGTATCAGTGCTTATAACAACGTAGTGCACATGAAGTCTTATTAGATCAGTATGTCATTATTTTGGTTAAAAGTGAAAAAATGCTGTGGTAAAGAATTCTCTGAATGCACTGACAGGGCAAGCTTCTCAAAAAAAAAAACATTTTAAAAGTGAACTGCTAATTGGATTTTGATGCAATATTCAAGATTGACTTCACTGTTATTTGCAAAATATTTCCCAACTTAAAACTACTTCAAACAACAGAATTAACATTTAAAATACACTACATTAAATACTTGTATGACAGTGTTTCAAAATGCAAATAGAAGATAAGGATGTGAAGTGCACAAAATCATAATATCCACACCACTACTTAGTCTGAAAGGTACCACACTCTCCTTGCCCTTTACAGAAATTACTTTTGAGCAAAGTGCTTCAAGTGAAGCAAACTTCTGTATCTTGTAACAGCTAATTCTTCATCCAAGTGGAAGTGTTTAGTGCTGCTTCACTGTGGAGCATCACCTCTGCAATACTGCTCCTTGTGTGGGGCAGTGCATCCAGGTGATGTGGCTAGTCACACAGGCACCACTCAACACTGCCCCTTCCCTTCCTCTTCCAGGAGCTGCCAGCCCTTGAACAAGAATTCATCAGCTGTTCCAGTCACGCCAAGTTAATTCTGCTGCTAAATATGAAGCAAACCCCCATGCAAGTTGCCCTCCATAGGAGCCTAAAGACACGATTTCACAGCACAGCCCAGCTCACTCAAGGGCAGCCACTGCCCGAAGGAGCAGAACCCCCTCAGTCGCTCTGGTCGAGCTGTACAACTTCATCTCCCTGCCCCTCACTGGGAGCTCACATTCCACTGCAGATGAGGAGAGAGCTCAGCAAGCTAATCCAGCAGTGTTCCTTCCCTCTTCCAGCAATATTGATTTTTCTGTAGTTCCCTGAAGTGGCTCATGACAAGCTGAGACGTGAAGCAAAGCTGGCACAACACGGTGAAAATCAGGCAAAGAGTAGGGCCACTCATCTCACTGTGACTGGGAGCAGATCACGACTCTGCTTACAAGCAGGAGAACCCAACCCTGCACCCAAACCCAGACCCCAAGGAGACCCCCAGTCTACAAGAGCCATCTGAGCAATGGACACAAAGGAAAAAGAAGGTGTGGCAAACCAGCTCTTAACTTGCAGCGAGTCTGCCTCAGCTGCACACCTTGGGAGCATCCCAGCAACCAATTAGGTAGTGGCCAAGCAATTTAGCTACTCTTTAAGAAGCTTTATGGACTGCTCTATAATTTATAACCATAATTTTAAGTCCAAAGCAACCAAGTATTAAACATTAAATGCAGACTGCTGACAGAGATACTGTCCCAAAGGATTCTGTTGCAAAACACACAGGTGTGGCAAAATTAATTTAAAATATTTCTCTTCTGATGCAAGATAATTAACAGGCTATCTTGAGGCTAGATTATACCTTCAATGAGTTTTGAACTGTCACCAAACTCTATGGACTAAATTACTTACTGATGTAAACTACTGAAAAATCCCTTTACTCTAAATAAACCAGTGCTACTTTGCATGAGACAAGAAGATGGTCTCAATTGACCCCAAAGAAATCCCAGTTCAGGTCCACAACCTCCCTGCTTCAGGTCCCAGGCCTGGCAAAATTAGACAGAAATAACATTGAATAAAGTATCTGCAACAATATGCAGGACAAACAAGGATTTTGTGGACATTTTATAGCAGCATTTTTCAGAATAAAGATTGCCTCTCCACAGAAAAAGCACAGAAGAGTTTTAGGAAAGTCATTCTAAAAAAGGTTCACTTGAGTCTCCCTAATGTCTTATCTGTATTTTAAAAATAAGATATTTCAAACAAATTGATACATAAACTACCAACTAGAAACAATTAACTTGTGGGTTTATATTTTTTCCAAAGTTCCTCTCGTGAGAAACCTTACTGACACAGAAGTGAAAGGAAATTATTTAAAGGAACAATCCTACGTCCTAAACTCACAACCCATACTCATAGCAGCGTGCAATACAGTTATTCTAGAGATTCAAGCCTTACAGAATGTCATGTTCATAGGCAGAAAATTAATTATGTTAGAACATCCTTAACGACCAGATGATATAAGGACAGAATATGAAGTAGCAATAATTACAGTTCTCTTCAAAATGGGATGTGCATCAAAATCCAATTCATACCAAATGTATATATCAATTCACTACCTCATATGAAAACAAATTTGAATGCACAATAATGTATCTTCTCTACACAAAAAGAAAAAATCAGTAGTAAAACGTATTTAATCTAAGAGCAAACGGACAACTAAAAAAAAATAAGTGTTCATGAGTTAACTTCTTAAACTCACTTGCCTTCTCCAGACTTTAATCCTCCCCACCCACCAGCCATATGACTCCCAAGTTACTGCACACTTTAAACAACAAAATAAACCCCAGGGAAACACACAGTCTGACTTACACAGTCTGTCCCTGGGTTAGTTTTAATTTTCACTGTACAGGTCCAACCATGTTTTGAAAGGGGTTAAGAATAAGTGAGGACTTCAATTAAGTGAATCTAATAGTTTGAATCCACTAAATATACTGAAGCTTACAGAGTCAGACCTTCTCTGCTGCAGTATGAACACGCAGCTGATCAGAGTGACTTTAGACCATTCTCCAAGTTTAAATACTTGCCCTTGTTCAGTCCCTGTTCCACTTTACAAGCCAAAACTAAATCTGAAAGGACCCTTCAAAAGATCATTTCAGCAACTGAAGTTACAGTAAAAACCACAACATCATCTCCACTCCTGCAAAAAATGACTAGGATGCAATGTCAAAAGCAAATGGGTAGAAAAACCTAAATACCTACAGTTCTCCTCACATCTCCCCAAAACCAACTTTGGTGTCCAGATGCCACTCACAGAAAACAACTTCCAACAACACTAATAACAAAAGCAACAATATAGACAATTTTTGCACAATCTTGCTAAAACAAAACAAATCCAAAATTAATAAATCCAAAATGAATAATAAAATGCTAATGTCTTTTGTACAATCTTTCCCGTAGTCTAGTGGAAGTGCTTAGGAAAATAATAGTGCCTTCCTCATGAAGGGAAAAATAAAAAGGACACAAAACTAAAGGTATGCTCCACTATTGCAGAACTAAAGTCACCTTGAAAACTTTTTGTTTGTAAAAAACAAAGACTATGAAAGCCAAATAAAATCTGTTTGCCAGTGAACAGCAATTCACACTGAGAAGCTGAAAGCCTGTGAATAACAAAAGAAACTTCAGTAATGTAAGAAAAGAGGATGATAGTGTTTGTGTCTTTTTAGAGCTTCTTCACTGATCATAAAATAGGACATTCAGTATTATTTTCAATTTAGGCTTCAACATACAATAAACTGAGTGACTTGAAATACTGGAAGAGGTTTTCTGATCTTTGGGTTTGCTTATTTAAACACGAGTTCAGTACTTTGAGTTACTAACTTCATTCTCAAATAAAAGCACTAAGTTTTCTTTTAATAACTACAGCTATGACAAAGACATAAGGCATTTCACCCTCCTTGGACAGTTTCAGTTTGACATTGTATCCTGAATAAAACTGCTTATAACATGCTTATTTAGGTCACAGTGTTCCATCATATGTCAAAATGCTCAGCCTGTGTTAAATGTAAGTCTTTATGTAATGATTCGTGTTGTGCACATCCACAAACAATAAAACAAGTTAAGGTAAGCATATACATTTACAAAAACTCCAGAAATATTTGCAGTGAAGTTCACTTGTCCCAGAAGGCCAAAGAAAAGAGACTAAAGAAGGAGGAAAAGTCAGATGGTGAATGTTCTTTTCATGTGGTCCAAGAGGAAAATTGAAGACTATTTCATGTGATTACTTGGGTGAGATTGTTTCTGTGAAGGACTGGTATAGGTAACCCTGCATTACTGTTTCACATTGTCATTTAAATATTGACTCTTTCAATATTCAAAGACTGTATCTTCTCAGAGGATAAGAGCATTTTACTTCTAGTACTATGGAGCACTACAACTTTCAAGTAAAAACTGATGAGTGCTTGGTGCAAAATCTCTCTGCACTACCAGAAGGTCACTATTTAAAGAGAAGCCCTTCAGTTTATTTGTGATTCAGGCAGTATAAAGGTAGTATGTAGGCTGCAGAGAGCACTCACTCTGGATTAACAGCAATACAGGTTTATGTGGAGATAACTAAAGCCTCTGCATAAATGGTCCAAGACATTTTAAAGTAGAACCCTGCTGAATTAACGGCGCTCAGGACACCGGGGGTCTGCTCTGCAAGGCATGCTGAGTAGCTGTGCAGCCGAAAGACACTAATGAAGGCAGTGATGAGGAATTGTGCCGGCAGCGATTCGGAGGCGGTGTGACCCCCTCTCACCCGCAGCGCCCTCGGGCGGCTGCCCCACGCCCTCCAGCGCCAGGGGAAGGTGCGGGGCAGGGGAAGGTGCGAGGCAAGGGAAGGTGCAGAGGGGCCGCACCGCAGGGAACCGCCGCCATCGCTCAGCCCCGGCACAACATGCCCAAAGTGGATGCTGGATGTTGGCTGGGTATTTTTAGTTTGCTCTTAAAGTGAACAGCATCCCTCCTCTGCAGCTCACCGGACAAAAGCCAACCCGAGAGCATTTTCATTCCATGCCTTTCCTCCCAAATTCACTGTTTAAACATGAGTCCATCTTATAAATAAGAAAAAGGTGTGCAGTGCACAAAGAAAGAAGGAAAGATATCTTAATGTTATATCAAATAGTTTCCAAATTGCATCAATAAATAGATACATATTTTCAATTGAAAAATGCTCTGTACACAGGAAGGATAAGGAGATTCAAAACAAGACACAGTCTGCCTCCTGGAAATAAAGCATTCAACTAAGTTTTGTAATATTTATACTATCAAAATAGCCATAGTAATTTTGACTCCTCCCTCCCAACCTAGGTGACATTTATTCAACATCAACATTTTGTGATATATATATATATGTATCACATATGCATGTATTTGTGTATATGTGTACACACAACTGATCCCACTTCATAGAATAAAATCCAGTCAAATTTTTTTTTCCTTAAAATAACCTACACTGACTTGGAAACACTGAATATGTAAAGTAAGTTTTGGAGAGAAAGATTTCCAAATCTCTGCCTCAAAAGTAACTTCATATACATATCCCTTTAATTTTAAAGGGGTTTGCCAGTAGTTAACATTCCCATCATATCCTTGACACTGCATATTAATTTTACTTAAAAAAAGCATTTTTGACGTGACACTGAATATATTTGTTTACCATTCGGAGGATTACCAAATTATATATGTTTTATTACTCTGAAACCTAAACAGTTGATGTAGTCCTAAAATGACTACATGCCTGAGGGCACTGTTAAACCCAAACCTGCCACTAACAATTGCTTCCATCAATATGATGTCAGGGGGCATTTCCAGCCCTGCATGTCAGTGCAAGTCTCCTGTGTATTTAATTCTCTACCGCTGAAGAAAATGAAAGCCAAGTGCAATAAACTGATTACATGATGATTAATGCTGATTAATGGAGAATGACGACATTTTACATGCGGCATTCAGTAAATTCAAAATGTTGTTCAAAGGGATCTCTAAACAGTAGGCATGATAATTCATTACTTCTGTCACCATCACTAAGAGCTCAGATAATTGAGTAACGCATGGAAAAAAATACACACTATTTTACCAGAAATTTAAGGTATAGTTACATTAGACACAAAGGCAATCATCTACTAAATGCAGCTTACATTTTCAGGAAAGTCCTTTTATAGACCCACCTTACATCCAAACATTAAAGATATTGTGTTGTTCGTACATGCTACTTTACAGTGGCATAGCATCGGAGAAAAACAATCCAAGTTTTTTATGCTAGGAGACATTTTTTCAGACCCTGTGCACTTCAATCGATCCGTGACTGAGATTCCAGAAAAATGCCTCTGTAAGCGCTGCTTGCTGCCTGTCTTTGACATTTATTCTAGGTCCATAGTGTTCAAAAATAAGCCTTTATGTAAATAGGTTGAATCCTTCGGGAAAAATTTTGCTTCACGTTAAAAACCAGACCTTATAAAAAATGCAAAGAAAAAATCCTGTGTCCATTTTTAAAATTTTGAGTCAGCTTTATCTTTAATTATGTCAGCGCCAGCTCCAAGTGACAACTGTCTCACAGCCCAAAGTAACACTCGGATCCTCTCAGCCAGAACCCCAGGTTAGATCCAAGGCAGCTCCACCTGCTGCAGTGCAAGGACTGCTATCTCCTCCATGAAAACAGAAGCAACTCCAGCAGAGCCACTGCTCAGTGTGTGCTGGTTGCTTAGGGGAGGGGCGAGATGTTGCAGCAAGGGACCCGTTACATGGCCCGATAGGGATAAACCCAACACTCCCTGCAAGGTGCTTTCACACTGCACCAATGAGCATGTGAAAACCCATTTGAAAATCAGCTGTGTGTAATTATAAAAGCAGGGATGTCGTAAGCCTAACAGCAGGGAATTTGCTGATCTGCAGTTTACACTAGCTTTTTCAAGGAAGTGTCAGCAGACCACAAAATGAATGGCTCTGGGATATTTAATCCTCATTTTCAAACATTAAAAATTCAAGGTTATTTGACACGTCAAAAAATGGTTTTTAACTGCTGAGTAAAATTCCTAATGGTCTACCAAAAGCAATAAAGAAACAGCTACAGAAACATATGAATATTCTCCAACACACAAAGATATCAGAAGCTGCTATTTTTCCCCCAGTTACTGCTGTGAAATCTGAACAATCTGGACTATGCATCAACTGGATTATGAAGAGCTCTTGGTAAAGCATTTCAAACAAATGTACATGTGAACACTTAAACAAAAGAGTTTGAAAAAACACAAAGCTTTTTTCCTTAGAACTGAAGTAAATACTGTCCTAGTCTCCTTAAGATTTGTTGTTGTTTGTTGTGGGCTAACAAGATAGGATGAAAAATTATTTTTAAAATGTTCTGTTTGGGGTTTGTTTTTTTAACCAAGCTTTATAGGATTCAAACTTTATTTCTTGTTTACAAATACAGGGGTCCCTGCAGGACTTTAATCTATTTATATATTTTAAAAAATAGCACCACAGAACTTGACCAAAAACATGTCCTTTGCAAGTACTCTGCTCTTGTATCTTAAGCTAACCAGCCTTTGCAAAAAACTTCAATGAAATAGCATTAGCCATAATTTCTATTTTTTAGAAATGTGGTATTGTAAAGAATTGTAAAAAAATCCTCTTTAGGACATGACTATTCACTTAACTTTACACTTGTACCAGCCTTTAGTCATCTCTCTTCTACTTTGTTTGGTTTACCTGATAAACACCCCCTGAGGTAGCAAGTTTAGTGTAGTGTAAAATTGCATCCACACTTCCAGCTCAGAAACGAGTAACTTCATGAATTACACTGAGACAGTCATCTTTATATAAATGTGCAGACTGATGAAACCAAAACTAAGGCAAAATGTCTGGAGAAAAATGTGTAACTCAGCCCACGGTAAACCTCAAAATAAACTTCATTTGCATGAGGACTTCTTTCTTGGTAGACTATCCAAGGATCACTGATGACAGCATTTCCATATTCATAAGCATAGTTTTCTTTCCAGTGACCTACAATTTTTCACCAAATAGCCTTAGACATCATTTCCCACAGAAGGTCATCTTCTGCATGTGAGTGCAGAAGTAGGGGCAGGGCCAAAGAAAAATGTCTAACACTCAACTTAATTGTCATGGAAAAAGAAACAAAGGCTGAAAAAAAAACCCAAGAAAAACGCACCTTCTTTATCTAGCTAAATTAGATTATGTTTTTCTTGCAATAACATTCAAATCCAAGGGCAGCCCTATGTAAAATAGGGTGATGGAACAACTAAAACCCCTTAATGTTCCTTCTGCTGTCTGGGGGTCCCAGTAAACACTGAAGCAGCAGGGCAGAGCACAACTGAGCACATACTCAACCACCACATGTGACATAGGAAACACTGCACAAGGGGAACACAGTCCCAGAGAGCTGTCTCTTGCCAAACACAGGAATGTTCCTATCCCACAAAACAACCTTTTCTATGCATCATGGATCAACAGTCCATCTTATTTCAATACGTCTAATCACATTGTAATAAGGTAATTTCTCACTGAAATAATACACAGTCAAAAGCATGGCAATTTCATGACAACAAATAAAGTAAAAGAGCCAAAAGCATTTCTTGAATGTTGCAGAAATAGCTTTTTGTGATGCAGAAAATATAAGCTCTGATGTGCCATGGGCATAGAAGAATCAATAAGAGGAAGATACAGTCTACACATCTACAAAGGATTCCATCAGTAAGATACAATAAAGAAGAGAAAGCTTAAGTAACTTCAGGCAATTACATCTACATTGTTGATTAAGACCACATAACCCATCTGAATCTCTCAGCCATATATTTGCAGCTATAGATAAATAAATTGGTTACACTGCAAAATTGTCGTGGTCTCTATACAAATGAAACCTTTTACACATCTTGCGGCCCACAAGCTTAAAAATACAATATTTAAGCTTGTAAAATTAAAATATATTCTTCTGTTGTAGTTAGGTGGGTTTCTGGAGGGTCCCTCCCGGCTGCTCTGTGAAGGTTTCCAGGGCTGAGATCACCCCCCC
>JAYRBT010000010.1:12701802-12733543 GCA_036023395.1 Myiotriccus ornatus | reverse complement strand
TTGGGTTTTGTCCGGAAATCTACTTGGAGAAAACCATTCACAGCCCCAGGGACGGGCTGGTGGGCAAAACCACGACAGTACGGAGTATCTTTTAGGTCATTTTGGGGCAGATGCTCCAGCTGTATCCCCTCACCTGCCCGCCCCCAGCCTTCTTACTGAGGCAGCAGAGTGAGAAACATAAGAGGCCTTGACATGGTGTGAGTACTATTCAGCACTAACTTGAAACACTGGCATGTTTCTCACAGTCTAAAACACAGCACCATATGGGCTGCTGTGAAGAAAATTAACTCCATGCCAGACAAACCCATACCAGTCTGACCTGAAAAGTCCTTTAAAATTAACAACTATGAGATCTTTGCATTGAAAAAAATACTGCTGAAATCACTCTTAGAGTAGAAGTATGTGATTAATCTCAAGTTGCCTTTGATGTTTTGCTTGCATCTGTCCACATAGGAGAAAAAAGTATTCATACTTAGCCCCAGATGGTCCATTCAACTCTCAAAAAGATTTCTAGTGAACACCAGACACCAAATCCCAAAGATTAAACTGATAAACTATAGAAGTCCACTAAGTAACAGGCCTTCTGAAAGACCCAAAATCTTTACACCCTTGTCTCATCCCTTCTTCGGACCCTCAATGAAGCTTCCACCCAGCCTGTATTTGAAGTGGGTGGACTGTAATCTGAAGTGACAGATTATCAGCCAAGAGAGGTTAGACTGTCAAGGCCATACTCAGTGGGAAAGACTGAATCCAGCAGGGTGTGATGAGTTGGAATTGCTCTCCCCAGTGCCAAGACCAGGCTGGAGCAAGGATCTAATGTATCACTCTGGATTACTCCCTGTAGGACCCAGGCTGACCAGGCTAAGAACAGCCTCCAATACAAGGTTTTCCTTAAGCTCCTACTGGGCTGAAACACAAGGCTAGTTTGATTCAGGCTGCCATGCAGGAACTATTTGGACAGGGAGCGTGATGGGAGGAAAGAGGGACATCTTTGAGGTTTATTCCAGTATGGATAACATATGAAGAACCTTCAGCTCTTGCAGGATTGCTCAGAATCTGAGTCATCCCATGCCATCTTTTTGAAAGAGCTCCTTTAGGAGTGCAGTTTTCAGTAGTGGAATACCTTTTAAACGGTCTATGCAAAGTACCCAAGGAAAGTAGATCTTCTGCTGAATAACTCTCAAAGCATTAATCAAGCATCTATGCTTCCACTGGAAAAATAAGGGCACACTGGTAAAAAAACAACTGAAAATGAGTGAGAGGAAATATATTAATAATACATGTCTTTTATCTGGCAAAGCCTCACGCTACTTCAGATTCATTTCAATACCTCTTCATGTTGCTTAACACAACATAAAGAAAAGACTGCAATTTGACATATTTAGTGCTACATCAAAGCAACAGAGCAGAAAAGAGTAGAGGCTAACAACCTCTCATAGCCAGTGGAGATGAAGTGCTTCAACAATAATAACTGTGTTTCTGCAGACAGTAAGAAGGCTCTTCCCAGAGACAAACAAATCAGTCCTCCAGTCCTGCTGTTTCAAAAACAGTGAAAACTGATCACGTTTCAATTATAAAATAGTCTACTGAGCTCAGGACAGAATCTAGACAGCAGTGCTGTTCTGTGGGTATTCCAGTACCTGCCATACATTTCTGAGTACCCAGAGGACTGTCACTAGGTTCTAAAGGAAAGAATTGTTTTCACAAATATTTTTTTCATACAAAGATGGTACCATGTTTAAAGGACAAATGCCATTAGCGTGTGGTGTCTTATGTCATTCTAATGAATCTGAACATTTCAAAAACAGAGACGACACCTTCCTCTAAATGGGAAAAGATTCATCATGATAATTTTTGACTCCAATGGATAAAAGAATTTGCTGGCCTACAGTTTCAATTCACTGCAACTCCATCACTTCCTCCATCTTAAAATGCAAATCCTTTTACAAGAAAGGACTACTATCTCAATCCAAATGGCAAGGGTGCTGGTGATTTACCCTTCATTATTAACTGAGAAAAGGTAAGGAAGGCTGTTATTACCTTCAGGTCATTGATTCTTCTGCCACTTTCTGGGAAACTAAAAGGTAAATGGGAGAGTTGCAAAAAGGCACAGAACAGACAGGTAGAGACCAAGGCTTTGAAAGGCTTCCGACAGGGCCTCTTGAAGCTTTCTTCTCTGTAAGTCAAGCACTAACAGGCAGGATCAACAGACTGGGTTGAAAATTTGTGGACCACCTGGCTCAAAAAGTGACTGACAGCACCATGTCTGGCTTGCAGCTGTAACAAGCACAGCACCCTGAGGTCAGATACTGGGGCCCACACTGCTCAACCTTGTCACTTGCACAATGACACAGAGCACACCCCAAGGAGACCAACAGGTCACACTCCACTGCTGAAGGGCCAATACAAGAAACGGCAGGACCTTAACACAGACCTCTGACTTGGAGCACTGGGTGAGGAGGCAGTTCATGCAGCTCAGCAAGGAGCTGTGCTTTGTTCTGCAGCAAGGGTTGAACAAATCCATGCACTGATACAGGGAATAACAACTGTACTGAGATGCATCTGAGAGTCATGTGGAACAGCAGCCTGGATGAAAGCCATGAGCAGTTTAGGGTAGGAGACCATTCTTCTCTCCAGTTTTTCTGGAAATAAAGTATTTCTCAAAGTATTTCTGCTGCTGTTAGCAGATTCATTCTCCTATGTAGTGCTCATTAATATGTTAAACAGTGCAGTAACACGTTCAGAGCTTGCAAATAAGGAGAAAATAAGTTAATTAACAAGCTGAAAAAAAAGAGTTGATGGATGAAGGTGGTCTTACAGTTTTTAAAAACTGAAAACACAACTTACTCACCATGACAGAACAGCTTAAGTGAGAAGCATAGAGACATAAGAACTGAAGCTCCAAAAAGGAAGCTCAAATCACATTTTCTTATAGCAGGTTAGATTTTCTTAATGTCAGTGAGCACAAATTAAAACACTTGTTCTTACAGTAAAAATCAGTGTCAAAGTAGAACCAAATTTTGCTTACTAAGAATTCAAGCAGTGATGCTTTACACACTTTATTATTATCAAGGGCCATTACCATGACCATAAGCTTACTCCAGCCTACCTTAGTTACAAATGCTTTCACAACCTGCTTCTCCACTCCCCTGAAACATCATACTTTGAGAGAATGTACAAGGAACAACCCTTCCAGTAGCAAAAACATAGCAGTAGTACTTTGACTGGCAATGAAATATGCTCCAAGAAAACTTCAGAAACAGGTAACAAATATTTGTTACCTATTACCTCAAAACTATTAAAGCATAAAAATGGTGTGTTTTTTAAGCTTGCAATGTTAGCAGCTTAAATCAAATTTAACTTTGATTTAGATTTGTGTCCACAGTTTATGAATCAAACCTTCAAAATATTGATCCTGGACTCAGTCCTACTTATTGACCCCAGAGCTTCTGCATATTAATACATGTTTCTAAACCACAGCTCTTCAGCAGGAATCCAGGGCAACACAGGCACCAGTCCTTACAAAACACCAGCAGCTGTTGGTGAAGTAATTGCACAACTGCTCAAAACAAGAGTATTTCTTCTTAGTATGTTTTAGCAAGATGCAATACCTTGCTACAGAAAATAGTGCCCTACTTCAGCTTTGAAATGACTTCAGTTAGGACCTAAATACCTGAGTGAATATGACAGCATGTTAAATCTAATGTAGGTCATTCTCCCCTTCTCTCTCCCCTATGTTGCCTTTAAAACACCTAGAAAATAGTATCTTAACTAAAATTATAGAGGGGTTTTTAAGCCACCAAGTAGAGCAAAGCTATGAGCTCAAAGTTAAGAGTTCTAATTTTCAAAAAAGAAACTTACAGAAAACCAGAAAGTATTACTTCTCTGTATAACTTTGAGATACTCACAAATCTTGCCTATTGGAGACATTTCTGATCATCTCATCTGATAAAGGTAGCCACAAAAAAGTATAGGGAATAACAGGAAGGGTAAATGTGCTCAGTGGCTTCCATTTGAGAAGACTTAACGGCCAAAGCTCTTCACCTTATAAAGCAAGCAGCTTTATGAGCTGGGAACAAGAAACACAATCTTTAAAAACATGAGTGGCAGAGGAAAGGCATACAAAATGCAACTACTAGCTATTTAAGACAACACAGGCTAATATTAGCAGAATTACCCAGCAGATGTTTGAAAGCAAATGAAGAACTCATTGCCACAGATATCAAATGTTCAAAAAGGAACTACAGAATAGCAAATCAACAAATTAGAGTCTAACAAAAATGTGTAAGTGTAATCACCATCTCAGGAAATCTTTCACATGCTGCCTGCTGGAGTGGGACAGCAACTAAGTGGGCACTTGTCCTTCACTTACAATCACAGAATAGAATCACTAGGGTGGGAAAAGACCTCAAAGATCATCAAGTCCAACCATTAACCAGACAGCACTGTGTTCACCACTAAAACATATCCCCAAGTGCAACATCCACATGCCTTTTGAACACTTCTGGCGATGTGATTCCACCACTTCCCTGGGCAGCCTATTCCAATGCTTGACCATCCTTTCAGTGAACAACATTTATTAACATCTAACCTAAGTCTCATCTTAAAATGAATTGCCGGTCATAAAATATCCTGAGTTGGAAGGGACCCAAGGATCACCTTCAAGTCCAACTCCATTTTTAAAGAATACCTGCACTCTGAAGGATTCAATTTTCATCATCTACTACCAGAACATCAGATCAACTCCAGGCTTCCCTCGGGCATCTTTAGTATTCGTTAGAGGCACACTCATATAATGACAAACAGGAACAACAGAAAGGGAAACGGGAAAGGAAATGAAAATTACAAAAGGTTTAATGCACTGCAGTGCCAAGGAGTGTCTACAAAAGCCATACAACACAGAATGCAGGTCAGAAAGTTTTCACATTTCTTGTATGTTTATGGATTGCTTAGGACACAAAAATTTAAATTAAGAAAGGAAAGGGATAAAAACAATACTTGCCAGAGTTTGCAAAAGCCCTTTAAGGCATTTCATAGGGAAAAAAAAAAAATCACCAAAATAAAAATGGTTTGGTGTTGCCATTTCTTATGTTTCAGGAAATCATTAATTAGGCTGAGGGCCAGGATAATCCAATTTTAACTAAAATTACCACATGTATATATTTTTATAGTGGATGTGGATGGATATTAACTATGTAAAGAAATTTGCAAAATAACAGAAATATAAAAAACATATGTAATATTATCAAGATTTACAGCTTCATGATCAGCAAGTCAACAAATTAATACCAGCTCTGTAACCTGTAAGTTAATACTCCAGTTTTGTGATCCTCTCTACCTTTCAAAAGAACATCCTCACATACTTCAAATCTTGGAGGAATAAGGAAGCTTTGCCAAATTCTCGGCAGTAGATACCGCATTGTCCCGATTTCTTAATCTGAGAGAAGCACATTGTACGCAGTAGAGGGCAGCAGTTCTCCACTGCCACTCGAAAGCACTTCCCTGTTGGCAGCACCATTTATTTAAAGATAAGAATGCAAACCACTCAAGTCTAGATTAAATTCTATTCCTTTTTGCAAAGTCTTCGTACACTTCAAACTGAAATGACAAACCAAAGTAAAAAAAATTCACTGTGATTTCAAAGCATCAGATTTGAACTAAAAATAAAACCTGAGAAGAAGCAAATTGATTCTACCAAAAAGTTTTTCATTTCCTTCATTACAGTCACAATCTGGTACCAAAGTTGTTTCAATGTGATCTTTATAAATTGCACTGGTGAATCAATGCACAAAACCTCATTTTTACTTTATTCTCTGAATTGAATAGATGAAGAAACATTTCGATTAGTGGTAAAAAAAATAAAGGTTTTCAGATTGTCACTCAGTAGGCAGGAAGTTGAAATGATCCTATTTTGAAATTAATTTTCTTGTTTAACATTATCAGATATGTACTTCTTCAATCCTTGTGACAAGAGAGTTACATTAGAATATGCTACAAATAGTGCTGACAGGATTTGAGATGACTAAAAATCCTCATTTTTGGATCCAACCCAATCTGGTGCTTTTCATTGAAAATCATGCAAAGTGAGACAGATTTTTCTGCTAAGCCTCTCAAACAACCTAAACCCGTAATAAACAACTTAATGTGACCTTTAAAATCATCCTGCTACATCATAATGAGCTCGTGCTATCTACATTATTGTTATAAAAGCCTTTTCTTAACTAATTATTTTAGCAGCACGGATCCTTTTGATTTCCAGCGTTAATTTATTTTAGCTTAATTCTTAGTGTTTCCAATTCAACATCATCTCATTTGAACAGTCACTGGCATCTTTTGTTTTCAGAAACATATTCCCTACGTCATGAAGACCAAGCTCTTGCAGCTTCTTCCTTCCCAGACGGCATTTCCCTCACTGCTCTAATAGTGCTTCCAGCTGGGAACATACAGTTTGCAGTGGCACTTATGTAACACTGAATTAAAGCAGAACTTTTCCATCTCCTCAAAATATGCTGATGGCCTCCAAGGAGTATTTCAATTGATCAAAATAAGATCAGGAACAGAGTTATAAAGACCATCCTGCTTCCAGCCCAACTACAGAATGCCCTCCAATCACCTGAACTATAGTTCCTTGCCTAAAACCAGCTGTGTACATCAGATCCTATAAACAACCTATTGGGAAGTGAGGAAATAAAGAAACTGATCCATTTCTCACCATACAAGTGATGTTTGTTTCCAGGAAATTTTCTACAAACAGCTTTTAAGATGCATTTATTAATAACAGATCACTAAGTTTACTACTCCTCCTCATCCCAACTGGAATTTTTAGAGCATATAGTCAAACTTCAATTAAAAAAAAAAGTCACTAGTTAAAGTATTCCCTCGCCATTTCCTTAGCCTGAAGGGAAAGGAAACACAGCAGGTAAGAAAGATTTCATGTAAGAAAATAGTCCTACTTTTGCCTTCTTGAATAACTGTTAAGTTATTATTGGACTTAACTACAAATAGCAAAACGATGATCTGGTTGGGGGAGGTGTTCTTTTTTAAATGAACTGCAACAGCATCATCACTTCAGACTGCTAAGTTATGACAGACATCTCTTCATTTTGAGTTTGGAGGTTTTTTGAGGAGAACTGTACCTGAATTAACTATTATGGTGCTTTTCTAAACTAAAGCTAAAGCAACTGAAGTAGATTTTTCAGGCTCAGTCATGTGATAAATAGTTTCATTTTACCACATATGAATGGCTTGAGGGGTTTTTTCCCCCAGTAGCAAAATAGCAGATGGAAGAAAGAAGTTTCCTTCTGGGTAAAACATTTACAAAAAGATACAGGAATGTACAAGTCAAATATGCACAATTTTGAATTACTACATACTTTCAAAGAAATAATGAGTGTACAGAAGTGAAAGGCTATCTTTTAATTACAGAAGGAAAATAGACTAAGTCCACCATTATAACACTGCAAGGACTTCAACAGAGCTATTATACAGATAAATAAAGTACAAACGTAAGAATGCAAGGAGAAGCTGTCCAGTTCCAGGTTCATTGCTACCATGTTTGGCCACCCAACACCCCTGCAGCTAGAAGCCCAAGTCAGAAAAGCCTTTGTAGTCTGCTTAAGAGAAAAGCTCTGGAGCTTGGGATACACCACTGGCACATCTTGTGTCACACACACAACATGCAAACACAGCATCCTCAGGGGGGTGTCTTCACTAGGCAACAGTCACCCTAAATGCAGATGGCTAAATGCAACTATCACACAATTTCTCCAATAGTTAAGAAGAGGCCACAGAGGAGGGAGAATTCCCTGCAGTGGTGCTCCATCTCAATGGCACATTTGAGAGAACCATGAATGATGCCTGGCACACTCAGCCCCAACAAGATAAGACAGAGCAAAAATGTCATCAGCATTTAGTATTTGTGGGCACAAGTAAACCCACTGTTAGAGCACAAAGACTGAAAGAAGGAAGTAGTTATTGTTCTAATGTTTTAACAGAGCGGAGGGGAGGGAATCATTCTTCCAGGTAATATGAGTTTGTCACTAAAATCCCCTCAGGCCTGTTCATTCTCTGTTGGGCATTTAGATGAATTCAGAAAATGCTGATAATTCCTGCCCACACTGACCTTTAAGACAGCAACTCTCAGACTTTTAGTATGTATTAGAACTTCACTCAAGTGTGTCCTTGCTTCCTCCAAGCCCAAGTTGTGGCAACTTATGATCTTCAAAGAAACATCTCAAAAAAAAGCAAACCACAAAACAACAAAAACCACACCACCACAAAAACCCCACAAACCTAACAAGGCTGAATATCACTTAAATAGGGATGGTCTCCACCTGACCATGTATTCCACGTTTGGTTTTTTTTTGGTGTGATAAATACCAGTCCTAGGAATGAGATTCAAGTAATGTTATTCCCACTTATGAAAGTATGAGTAATACCCACTGACAAAACATCAGACTATGATTAAGCCTCAAATAAAGTGTAAAAACACCCCTCACGTTAAAGCCCTAGTGAAAGCCACTGCATTCACAAAAGAAGTGATCAAGCACAGTGCTGGCTAGTAAAACAAATCTGACTAGCAGCA
Organism: Myiotriccus ornatus; assembly: GCA_036023395.1. NCBI lineage: Eukaryota > Metazoa > Chordata > Aves > Passeriformes > Tyrannidae > Myiotriccus > Myiotriccus ornatus. The sequence goes on along the minus strand of JAYRBT010000010.1, from coordinate 12,724,959 downwards.
TACCAGATAATCAAGCAGTGAGCTCAGCCAGCTTGAAATCTCACTTAAAATAAGGGAGGAAGCCTTTTGGGTTTTTTGCTACCAAGAAATCTAAATACCTCTGCCTACTGAAGGAATCGTGTTGGAGACCATATGCCCAACTATGAACAACCCTCCGTTTATTCACCCACTGTTTTCAATACAACAGGAAACTCTGCCAGAGTTGTTCACTCTGAGGGTCCAGTTCCACGAGCAGCAGCAAAACAGAGCAAGCATTCTGATTCTGCTGCAGAAAGAATCACTGCTCTTCTCACCTTCTCTTTCCAAAAGTGTTGAGTTGTTAAATCTTACCATTTTACCTGCCTTTTCACAGGCATCTGAGTCACTTAAATTGCTCAACACTTTCCAACTCTCCATCCCACAGCTACCTTTTCATAGGTCTAGTGTTTATTTGACTTTTCCATGAGCTGCCTTCACTTAGTGGCCAGCACAAAACCATACCAAGTTCTACAGGTTCCCAGCAGGTGAGCAGTGAATAAAAGGAAGTAGAAGCACTCTTACCAGCAATCAGATTTCACTGTCACTCATGAAGCCAAAGATTGAATTCTTCTGCCATAGTAAACAGGACAGCAAAGAAAAACTGATCAGGAATGAACGCTTCACCACTCTGCTGCCATTAATCCTACCTGGAAAATTACCCATATTACGATCACAGCTCCTCTGAATAAACCCACACAGTTCCAGGCAGGCAAATGGACCTGTGAAAATGCTATGAAGGGATCTTATTTATAGGATTGATTTCAGAAAGTTATTTTCTTTTTTTACTGCTGCATTCAGCATCTCCAATCTACACATATTCCTCACCATATTCTCAGAGTCAGTCCACAAGCTGCAGAACTCAACTGCTGGAAATACTCATCTTTAACAGGTATTTGTTTTATCTACACTTCAATCAATTCCTAACCAAACATACCCAAAACTGGTGCAGTAACCATATACAACTCATTTGTCACTTATATCTAGTATTCATTAGCAGCTTTTATTTTTAAAACAGAAGGGAAAATAAGTACAAACACACAAAAAAACTAAAGAGATTCATATGAGATTCATCAGATTAATGTAAATACCCCAGTTACATGGTGTCCAGTTTCTTCCAGCACAAAAACTCCAACAAATACAAATTTCACTGATGTCTCTGCCGGAATAACTACACAATTCTAATAAGTTTTGGTTTATGAATTAAATGACACTGTATACTTGCAGTCTTTTTCAAGTAGCAATCAAACTAATATCTCTGGAGATGCTCTGTATAAGAAGTACATGCCACAGATTTATACCTCTGTTTTGTATTATATGTGCATTTTGGTGAGACAGACAATGCATGTAAGAGAAAGCCAAAGAATACTACATAGCAATTGCCTCTGGCTCAAGAAGTCCTTGAGTCTTAAACTCTTGTTGGTTGGAAGAATACCAAATAACATGTTAACAGAAAGAAAACTCTGAGATTCAGAGAATCTCCTGAAAAAGAAGGTAAATGCAGAAAGTTTATTATATTCTTCTAATCGATATACAGTACGAACATAAACTTCTACTAATGATTTGCCTTATGTCAGTCTATTTTCTCACACTTTCTTGGCACAGCTTTTCAGATTTTGTGTATCAGGTCCCTTTATCACTTTCTCCACTGTCACTCCATGCCATCTTCATCACTATTGCTGTCATCTTTTATCATCTTCAAACCTATTTATCTTCAGAACTCAAGAGAAACCACCTTCATTTCCATTCATAGAATCAAAAAAATAGCATTTCTGAAGTTCTTAACTACAATCTCCAGATCTAACCAATCTCACACTATGCAATGTTGCCCAGGACTTCTTTATTTGCCATGTAGAGTAGCAGCATGACCCCCTTCCAAAGTCCATTCTTTGCATTAAAACTTCAAACTTCTTAAAGACTTGTTCACAACACAAATGCAGGCAGTTGGGACATTGTTTCTCCTGGCACAAGATCATTATTCTCTGCTTGCATTCCTTGTTGTTTTTGTCAAATACCCTTTAAACCCATTTACAGCAGACATTCCCCATGCTTGGTCTCCTATTCCAAATGAAAGTTGGCCAATCCTTCAGACTGCAGACAACCATCCTTGATTTTGACACCAACTATCTAGTAGGCAGCTGTTTCTTTGGCACTGCATTATACTTCAAAATTACATGCAAGAGCAATTTCATACCATCTGGTGGTGCTGCCAACATTGGTGAGGCACCATATTTTTCACTTTCCAAAGCTTTTATGACTGATTCTGCATCCATTTCTTCAACACTACAACCAGATGGTGTACTGAATTCCAGTGATCTAGTATTAGCACTACTCAACTGGCTCACCAGATAACTATGATTTATCCAATCAAATATGTTTGGAAAGCAATTTGCTTTTTACTGAGGACGTGGAACATTGGCAAAATTAAGTTCTTGGCCAAAACCCATCATGACACATTATTCACACTGCCAACTTGGAAGGGCTGTTGTGGACTATTAAGCTCTCAATATATTTTCTTAAGTTTTTAGTGTAGTAATTTCCCATATAATTCATTTACATCTCTTCTACAGTTTTAAATTTATAATTCTGTATTTTGTTCCTCCATTTAAGAAAGCATCCTCCTTTGGGCCCACCAAGTAATTTCTCCATCAAGTTTATACATAAAAGCTTATATTTTAACTGTTTCTGTTTTCACACAACTGCCTCTCATATTTTATTTCCTACCAAGACTGGAGCTTTCAGGGTTTATGCACACAGTAGCTTTAGAAGTTTAAAACTTCCATGGCAACATCTTAAGTTTTTTCAAACACTTGGTAGATCACATCTGGAATAGAGGATCACGTACAGTGGAAAGCCACCGAGATTGTCTTGGCAGAAGCACAAGCAAGGAAGGTTCAGGGAACTGGTCTTCTTCAACACAGAGAAAGGTGCTTGCCAGGAGCGTTTTCATGTCTAAGAGGAGACTTCCAAGAAAACAAAACTTGGCCCATGTGCACAGCAGGAAGAGAGACTACTTCAAACTGAGACAGGGCAAGGGGGTTTACAAAAGCCTATCAAAGCCCTAAATGACTTGGTCTAAGTTGATGCTGCCTCTGCTTTAAGTAGGTGTGGTTGGCCAAGATCATTTCCAATGCATGTTCCATTATGCACAATTGACTTAAACTGAAGGAAATTCCAAAAACTGACAATAACAACAGTGGGACTTTGAACTACAGAGCAATGCACAACCAAGTGAGAAAACCTACAGGAATCACAAATTCAGAGTTACCTTTCCCACTTCAGCCACACTGGCTGTAGGCTGTTCTCCTGTGCTCAGGCACCTCACAACACTGTGCTGACCCAGAAGAGAGGAAACCCAGAATTTAGGAGGTCTCACAGCTTAAGTTTAACAACTTAGAAAAAAACCCCTTCATCTCCCTCCCTTAGTTGATACATCATGCCTGCTTCCCCTCTCTGGAGATACCTTGTTTCTGACAGTAGCCAAAACCCAGTTCTGGACTACAGTGATGCTGCTCTGGTGCAGCCCAGGATACTTCTGAGTGTTTTGGAATAAAAATGGTACAAAACAATCGTTCTTTCACACTAGTCACACTAGAAACATTATTTAAAGCAATTTTACATCATTTTAATTTTAAATTCAACTGTGTTACTGGAAGTATACTACGGAACAAACAAGCTAAGAATGACTGCTCAAAAATAGCTTTTTCTGGAAAAATCAATGGTTTTTCATATTCTGTACTTTTAAATGCCATGAACTCATTTAAAACTATGACTTAAATAAAAATCATTACTGTAAGCTCAGCCCACGTGCCTGCTCTTAATAGTATCCATGGTTGCAGTGATGCAAATTTGCCTACCTACATCAAACCAAATGTGCCCACATAAAGGGAAAAAAAATACTGTACTAATCAGTACTCTTTGCACTAGATTTGGGCAAAGTAAACCATTTGGACCTTTGAACACAGGACAGAAATTAGTTTAAGGACCTGTTCACCCATTGTGACTAGACCTTAATTCCAAATTAAACAAAACAGAATTATCAAAGAAGAAATTATGAAAGATTTCTCAAATTCATTAGGAAATTGCTCTTGCTGGCCAAATCTTTCTCTTCCCTAGTCAGAAGAAGAGTAACAATGAATTGTTTCAAATACTCTTCCACTCAAGTTGCAGAAAGGGGAAGCATTTAACATTATTACTAATCCCATCATACATTGCTTAATGCTAATTTCAAAATTGCCTTACTTACATGCACTGATTTTCCTTAACATTAGAAAAACAGATTTATGCACAAAACCAAGGAACATACTTTTCATTAGACCACAACTTCCAAGTAATCAGACACCACACTACACAGGGAAGGAAACAGTTCTTTTTAAGTCCCACTTAAAATAAACAGCTTCAGTTAAAACTACAAGGTACTACAGCAGCATTTAGTTAAATGAGGCCAAAATCCTTCCTGCTTCATGTGAAGTTAAGTGCTGATAACTGCAGGTGGAAATGCATGAGCAGTCTAAGCCCATGTAAGACTCTGCTGTGCAGAGCTGATCTCTCCCTCTCCCCTAAAACATTTCTGTGAGCAGTCCTACCTCCTTAGCACACATAGAGCTAAGTTCATCATATTAAAAAAACAACTTTTTTTTTTTCTCAGAATATGTTTTGTGTTGGTTTAACTTGACAATATAAATTGTCTCTCTGCTCTTCGACAAGTAGATGGGGGAAGGTGAACAAATGCACAAAATTATAAAAATGACAGCTCTGATCCTCTGTTAAAATGAGTACAATAAAGCTAAAGTACGTATCAATATAACCAAAGTCAAGCAATTAATGTCCAATCCCAATCTCATTGCACAAAAGAGACTATTCTAAAATAAATAAAGCAGAAATGCCACAAATTAATGTTTATCACCCAAATGTGATTTAAAAGGATATGTTTCACTTCCAAAAAAACCCCAACAGAAAGACTCCTTTGCTGGGGAGAGACAAGGTAGCTTCACTCATTCCAGTCAGCCTTTGCTGCCTTGTGTCAAACAGACCTGGGAAGCATCTTGAACTTTTCTTTTATAAAAGCTATCATTAAATCCACCTAATATTCTCAAAGATGCTCAATTTTATTATATTTCTTGAGAAGGATGTTTGTATAAGCAAGTTTCGTGCTTTCAAATTATCCAGAAGAATGCTAGAAGTCAAAGTAATTTGTAAAGAAAAAAAAAAATTAAACCAGCAATTATTTAAACATCCAAGGAAAAGGGAGCAATACAGAAGAAGTTTATCATTTCAAGGAAAATAAAAAGCCTCCAAACAATAAAACTCATCAAGTCAATATTTCACAAGCACACTACTAATACATTCTGTTTATGCATCAGATTTTCTCTTTAGCAGTTACAAGCAGGATGTATTAAAAATGAACATACATAAAACTTCATCCTAGCACAGAAGTCATGACACTTAGCAATCTGTGTGTCTTCATCTCAAAGCAGCAAAATATCCAGATAATAAAGCATCTTGAAATATATCCATCCCTAACAGGACTTGCCAGATTCATCTTCTTCTCTTTGATGCTTATTTTAAACATAAGGTCACATAAAGCATCATTTGGAATTCCTCACTCTGGAATAAAAAGCAAGCTACTATTTTAGCAGGTTTAAAGAGAGAGGATTTTTATAGAAGAGAGTCTAACTGCAGAATGAGAAAATAAATCATTCTACTACACTTGAATTTTTCAATATGTGCATAATTAGCTCTTTGACAAATTAACATCTATGATTGTTCTTAGCAACAGCTACAGAATTTTTTTCGACAATATCTGCAGTTTAAAATTAAAGAAAATCAGCACTAGAAAACCAGCAAAACATTTTCATTACAGGTAGACAAAAACTGAAAGATTCAACAAGAACTTCAACGATTGTAGGCATTAATCAAAAGCTTTATTATCTTACCTTTGTTGTTACAATGCATAAGCAATCCATCGTTTCAGCATAGCAGGTATCTTTCCAAACATTTAAAAAGATTTATTTTCAATCACAACTAAACACCATCTCAACAGAATAAGAAATGGCACACTTATTTAATAGTCAAAACACTGGAGTGAGTGCCAGGTTTCCCTGTGGATTCATTCAGAGGTAGAAACAGTGTGGAGAAAAAGCAGCAGGCTAAAATACAAATGCTTTAAGTTTCATGAAAGATTCTTAACCTACTTTGATTATCTATGTCTGAAAAACTTGAATGTATCCTTGAAAATATCCTACAAAATATGTCAAATCCTGTTCCATCCCAGTTAAGTACCTCCGCGTATTCTATTTCATATACTCCTCTCTCAGGATTACCTAACACATGAGCATCACAGGGAATCATTTGATGAAATGCAATACAAAATTATTTTACAGCAAAAAATGTCAATTCTGCTTTTCTTAGCTGGTTATAATTTCTAAAATGAAGTGTTTGTTCAAAAATAGTTTTGGTTGCAAACAAGTATTTCTCCTCTAACATCATTTCAGCATTTGCAGACCACAAAATAACTGATTTCCTAAGCAGTAATGAATGGAATATTCCATGTAGAACAGGGAGACAAGAAAGTGGCAAGGAAAGAGTAATGCGTATTGCAAGAGAAACGCTATTTTGAGCCTGGAAATAACCTAGAATTCCATTCCTTTTGTAAGGCTGTAATGCAGTGACAAGGCAAAGTTTGTATGGGCAGGCATTGTCTCCTCAGCCTAATTAGCACAGCTGAGGAAAGTCTAACACTTCGTACAAAAATCCACAACATCTGTGTACTCTGAAACACTAACCTGACAGTTTCATACATTGGTAAGAACCTTATTACATTAATTTCCCACAAGAGGCACTGAAAGCAAATGGTCAACTCAGTTTCCACTCTTGTCCTATGAGGTTTCCTGCTACCACCTTTGCTGCAAATAAAATGAAGTATATTGAAAAAATTCAGTAAGTAAATTCAAGCTATTAAATCTTATCCTCATTATTTTGCTTTTAGCCAAAGATGTACAACTAGTGAAAATGACTGTATTTTGCATCAGCAAACAACTCTAGAACATATTAAACATGTATCTAGAGCATTCCCTTCAAGCTTTCTCCAACTTTGCTCCACTTTATTCCCAGGCTCTGCCGTATATGCTGGGGTGAGGAAGAGGGGGGACAGCGTTGGTATGCAAGGAAACTATTCTTCCCCAAATTACACATTTTATTTTGCAGGCAGTTGCTACCTTTATAGAACAAACTGGAATGGAACTTTAAGATAAATCTTCTACTACTCAGCCACCAAGAGGATTTTTAACTTGTGCAACCAAGTCAAGCCAGAGATATTTTTTTATTTTTACACTATCTGTGAAAAATTTCTCCTGTGAACACCAAGGTGAAGTTCTCACTGCTACAAAGCATCAGTGGGAAGAATACATGTCTTTCAGACTGATAAGGGTCAACTCAGACAGAAGGCTAAAAGTTCTAACTTCAAAAAGCAGAAAAGCACCAGTTAAGCTGATGGAACATTCCTCTGTCAGAAAAGGTGGGGGTGATTACTTTCACAGCTGAATGCCCACAAGGTATCCCACAAAGAAATTATCCTTGCATTTACCAAGTCTTGTTTTGGGAAAACTGTAAGGTTCAGAGAAATTAACAAAGTGCAAGTATCCAAAAAGATAAGGGACACTAAACAAATACATTTTTCACTGATTTGGCACATGTCCACTGTCCAGCCCAGAAATATATTCAATGACCAGTACAAGACATTAAGTCAGTCCAAACGTACATTTGTGGCACAAACCTCCCTAGGAGCCCCAACAGCACACCCAAACTTGGCTTGTCCCTCATGTTCAGTCTATGAAGGGCAAAAATTAATAATACCTTCTCAGCACTGAAATTTCTCTCTTGGTTCAAGATCAAGCTTCTGTAGACTAATCCTGTCTACAACCAGCTTATGTTCAGAATCCATCACTTCTGTTCCCCTCATTTTTATGTTCTCTTGCCTTCTCTGGGACTCTTTCAGAACTAAGTATCATTATAATGCCATTTTTTCCCCTCCCACTCACTACCACCCTTCCAACAAGACTCAAGGCCCATTAGTCTTTCCACCTTCAGGATGCCAATGCAGACTACAAGATATAGAAAAGAGACCTATCCAGAGCAGTGGGGAAAAGGCATTTCTTTGCTGAGGATTTGCAGATCAGGCTGCTCATCAAGAACAGACACACTAAACACTTCAGGGCAGAGGGCACAGACAAAGTCACCTCTTAACAAGTGTGCGTGAAAAGTAGTAATGCATCCACTGCTTTACAGATTAGAACAGCTTGCACAACTTGTACAAGTTCCATTAGAGCCCTTTACCAATCACTGCACCACTATGAGGGATGCAAAGTCTTCTGGTAACTGTGTACATGGTTCTCTCAGGACCCATCTTCAGCTAACAATGTCCACAAACAGGAAAAGAGATGGCAATCACACATACTATACAGTAGAGCAAAAAACATAGTGCACAAATAGATAAGCACTCAGAGAGCACTACATATAAAATAAGCATTTCCTAGTCCAAAAGCAGTTTCTGCCCACTTTTCACTGGAAATATCTCACACAGAAGAAATAAGCATTCAAAAAAGATTGATCAAGACTCAAACCTTCAGGCAGTTTAGCATTCTCGTAAGAAAAAATGATACAGCTTTTTGAAAAAAAGTTATAGAACTCTGTGAATGGGCAAGCATGTGTTAAATTTTGGAGCTTGGAAGACAGAGTTTTTTCAAAATGAGAACTAGGTAAGGAAGACAGAACTAAAACTACTGCAATTAAATAATAAAATAACTTAGAACCTTCTTTCCTTTAAATTCTATTGTGAGAAGCAACAGAAAGATTAAAGAACATCCCAAAACTTGAATCAAAATCATGAAATGCATGAAAAGTCACATATTAATGCACTGAAGAGTAAGTAGCATAGTGCTGTTAGCAATTAAAATCACTGTTATTCTACTGAATTTGTAAGAAGCATTGCAATCTCTTTAATGTCATTCTTACTTACTAAAAACAAACCTTGCTGTCCCATCAGCTCCAAGTGATCTTAGTAACAATCAGTAACAACTATTCTATACAGCTTGGCCAGAAGGAGAAAGTGCATTTCCATCCACCAATATTCATGGCATTAATATTAGAAAACAAACATGATTCTCATGTGAGAAACACAAAGAGAAGAGATGGGTTTTTGACAGTCACTTTTTGCACCTTTACAGGCTTATTCTTTCTCCAGTGTGGGAGATTCTATCTACAAAGTCACCAGGTAACTAAATAAAGGAGAATTCACGCACAGATAAATCATGTATAGAAATAAACCATGCAAACTAAAACAATGCTTCGGAAAATACTGATTTTGCCAATAAGTAATTTCTTCATCTCTCCACAAATCTAAAAGCACATATGGTTACTCAGATGCTAATTTGCTCTCAGATTCTGGAGAACACCTACGTAACACACAGCTGTCACAGGTGTAACCAGAACAGCAGGCTCAGCTCGGCTTCACAGGGGGGTGGCAACTGCCCAACCTCAGCATATTTGAGGAGGTATAACAAAGACTCAGCAAAGATCAAGCAATAACCATCACTGCAAGCACTAAAATTGTGAGACGCTGTAACCTAGTTTATCTACGTACCTTTGAACCTGGCTGCAAGATGTCATTATTCCAAGTTTATAAAAACCATAATTAGATGGCAAAAAAAAAAAAAATTGAATTGTAAGTTCTCCATTTAATTCTGAATTGAGAAAGGTGCATTTTTAGAAATAGCAGGTTTTAATTGCTTGCCCATGCATCCTGAACTGAGCACGACCAGAAGCCTGTCCCCTGGAAGAATTTTTCAGCTTCAGTTCAAGACTTACATTCTTTTCTTTGTACAAACAGATCTCAAGAACTGAAGGTGAAGTATCGAGCAAGCCAAATACCATTTCCCCTCTGTAAAGTTAACCCAGAAAGCAAGGAGGCTCCTGAGTAACCCAGGACTATACACCATTAGGTGCTCAAATAAAAACAATCACATCATTTTTGCAAAGGAGTTGAGATAAATGATGGGCAATATGCACATACAGACACAAGTGTAAAGAACCTGTTCAGTAACAGGGAGTACAACAATCAGACACAGCATATCACCAAGCCAGCCAATACTGAATCTCTATAAATATTATGGCAAAGAAGGTACTTGAACACAGCACAGTAGGTCAGGGATTTTCACAGGAACAGTTTTTTATTACAACAGGTACGACTGACTTTGTAAAGGCCAGGTGAAGATATTGCAGCTAAAATTCAGAAACAGAAAAACAGAACGAGAGTATTCTGGTGTTTCAATAATGTGCTCTACATATGCAGGTATCTCCTTCCAAGACTTCCTCTGAGATCCTGAATAACTGCCTGATGTACCATTCCATTCTGAATACAAACTGCTACCAATCACACACCATTTTTTCATTCCACTAGAAACCATACATCCAAAATTCTTTCCTCCAGACTACATAAGCCTGCCTTATTAAGAATTTACACAAAAAATCTTACAAAGATTAAGATGACATTACTGCTTGCTTTGTAAAGAAAGACAAGTCCAATTTTATAGGTGGAAAGAAGGTTAGCTTAACTTTATCCCTTCTCAAAATATTCATGTTGAGTACTTTTTGTCTTTTGACAGATACTGAGCAAACCTAACATAAGCCTGCAAAATGCCTTGATAGCTAAGGAAGCAGACAGGACCTGCATTAACAGAAACACAGTCAGTAGTACCATAAAACTCTATTATTCCCCTTTGCTTGGTACTTCTGATAGGACATCTGGAATACTGCACTCCACTTTGGGCCTCCATATGACAAGGATTTTGATAACATGGAACAAGTTCTGCAGAGGGCCATTAAGATGTTGAGGGGGTTGGAAGACTTGACCCTTAAAGCGAGGATGAAAGCACAGGGCTTGTTTAAGGGTTTTTGAAAAAAAGTTCAGCAGAACCTGAAAGCAGCCTCCAGGTACCTACAGTGAGGTTATCCAGAAGAGAGAGCCAAATTCATGCTGCATGATGGAAAAACATTAGAAACTACAAATAAATTGAAAGAGAGATTTCATTCAGAAATAAGGAAAAGCTTTTTCACCATGAGGACAGTCAAGCATTGGAACAGACTGACCAGAAAAGTTTTGCAGTTCCCATTCCTGTAGATTTTCAAGGCTCAGCTGGCTGAAATCCTTTGCAATCTGATGGACCTCACAGGTAATCCTGAATTATTTAATAATCCCAAGATGTTTAGAGAATTTCCTATTCACTCTGCCTTTGTGTCAAATTTTAGCTGAAATTACAGACATATCAGCTGTTTCTTTACTTCCTCTTTTGTTTCTTTTCAGAAAAAAAAAGAATTTGGCAAAGGACCTTAGAAGAGAGTGAGCCAGACAGTCTCTCTACATGCCAGACACTGAGCACACAGGCATGTGCAGATAGATGGGGAAACCTCAGATCAGACCAAAGTCCTTCAGCCACCATTACTCACTAAACACAGAGATGTGTTTGCCCAGCTGTAAGAGACTCCAGATTGAGTTCCCTCCCCTAAGGCGAAACATTTTCTTTGAGACAGTGTTCAGTGGGGGGTTTTTTAACATCTAAAATTAATTTAGTGGGGCTGCTTTTAACTCAAGCTAAACAGCAAACACTTTTTAACTTCTCAGACTTAAAATTATCACAATAGTAAAACATATCCTACAGATTTAAAGAGGAAAAAAAGAATAGTTGTCACGAGACAACTATTTCTTAGGAATACACTACTCAATTAGGTCAGAGATTTCTAACACTAATTGAAGTTTCACGGCATATTTGTCAAACACAAACTGTCCCACCTACAGATGGCACCACAGATCACAGCAAATAGCTTCCATTGCCGCTCCCTCCCGCGCACACACACAGCTCTCAGACAGTTCCCAGCGCTGAGATCTTGCTTCAGATCCGTTCCCTTTGCCAGTGCACACCTCAGCCCAGTATTTAATGCACACAAGAAAAAGGTATGAACCATTTGTCCTTTTCAAATTGCATATATAGAGGGGTTTTTTACTATTTCCTAGCACTGAAAGGATTAACATTCCCCTCCTGCTTATCGCTGTCTTGAGTCACTCTTTTGCCTTTTTTTTGTCTTTTTCTTTTTTTTTTTTTCCCATTATCATTTTGTGCTGGAGATTGAAACAAATAGAACTGCTAAATAAGGTTCCAGGAAATATAGAGCATGAAAAAGAAAACAGATTGCTGTGAACAGGAAAACTTGCCATCTGTAGCTCTAACTTTCTCTAATACACAACCTGTGGGGATTACAAACTCCTGGCTTTTGATTCAGAAGTAGAAAGGCAAAAACAGAATTAGGCTATGTCCCATTAGAAGTCCTCAGGGAACCTAAGCCTGTATACCACTATTCTATGTATAAACACAAGCACACATTGCTAAAAAGTCATTCCCAAAGGCAGCTGTGTAGAAAGTTCTTGTAATACAATCCTTAATCCCTTTAGGGGAGCATTATATACCCACTCTCAAGCAGCTCTCACATATACCATCAAAGTGTGAGCTGGAAGAATACTTACTTGGCCCACAGTAACCACAGCAGAAAAGTATTTTCAAGGTAAAAGAAACAGGGTTGAAATGTATTACTTCAAAGACTAACAATTTCCAAGCAAGAAAAAAATGTCCCATTCTTATCACCTACAGACTCACTGGCCTGGCAAGCAACAGGATACAGCTAAAGTAATCTCAAAGTGTATCTGGTATGCCAATCTGCTTGTACCTGCTTAATGAACTAACATTGAACTGGACAGCAGCATTCAAAGCATAAAAAGTGAGAGTTTATTAAAAAAAAGATGGCTATGAACAAAAGCAGATTAAATATTAAAGTGAAGTCCCACCTCAATCTCTAATAAATTTCAGCAAGCAAAACAAATCATTAGATTAAACACATGCTGTACTGGAATTGTTATGCCCTTGGGCTGATTAAAGCCAATTATAAAATAATTAAAAAAAAAAAAAAAAAAGCCTAAGTAGCTTAAAAAAGCATACTATTGAAACAAAAATGCATTAAGTTTTACAGCATAAAAAGAAATTTTCACATACTACACATAGCAAATATGTGGAATATAAATTGTCAATATATATCCTCATAATTGTTATTAAATTTCAAAATATTGAGGAGAATGTATCGCTTTTCAGGTATATAAAGAAAAAAAGGCACTGAAGAAGAAAGAAATAAGGCAAATAAAACATATAAGATTATATGTTTATGTAACAATTTTCATATATATTTGAAAGCTAAACTAAGAATGTCTTAGAGAAAATGAAACCAACACTAACCTACCACTTTCAAAAATTGTTCACCTTCACAACTTAACATGGAATCAATGTTCTAACTAATGAAATACAAGGTAACATTTAATGTAAGTGATTGAGACTGGGAGAAAAACTTGGTTTCAGTTTCACAGGAATGATGATCAACACCAACATGTGCAACTGTGCTTTTAAATACTGGCAGTAAATCTAAAATCTGACCTTCATATACTGAAGGTCAAACAACTGTGTCTTTCACATGATACTTAAAAACACAAAAAATCTGAAGGAAGACAGGTAGCTTTGTCATAAATATTCAAATCTGGGCCACTTAAAAAAAACAAAGTAACCCACATCAGCTCAAGTTCTGTGAGGTAACACTACATACCCTGACCAGCAGACTGTACTGGAGAAGCAAACAGTGCAGCTGAGAACAAACACTTACGTCTCTGGTGAGACTTCCCAAATCAGGCCATTCTTCCTTTCAACACATCAGTGACCTTGCCATGATAATGTGCCTGTTGTCACTGGTGCAGTGTCAAGGACAAGTCTTTGTATTACTGGCAGCCTAACAGCACATGAGAATAAAATCTAAAGATGCAACTTAGTAATTATATACACCCTCATGTACAGTATAGAAAGATACAGGGAATGACAGTACCCTTGACCTGATAAGTCTGTTACTATGGACGTCTTGGTCACAAAATAAATAGACTTGTATACAACTGGAAACAGTTTCTGGAGGGGGTTGGCAAGTGAACAATCACAAAGCCTGGATTTATCAGTACCCACTGTTCTGTACTTCAAATGTCAGCAAGTTTCTCCTACAGGGGAAGCACAAAAGGTGCTACAGTTGCAATATCATAACACATCTCATAGCAGCACATCTGTGCTTCCCAGTCCCAGCTGCTAGAATTAGGAGCATATTTAGCAATTACAAAATGGTTTCGTAGGGACATGAATCCTCAAGTCCATTAGACTGTTCCCAAGTGCATTACAGGGGGAAAAAAATATTAAGCCACTTAAGATGGTCAGAAGACCTTCAGTAAGGGAGAATGCCCATGTACAGCTCTGCCAGGATATTACGTTCCTTTTTCACATTTGCCTAAAAATACATGAAAATTCTCTTTCCCAATTAAGTGTTCAAATCTTTTAAGCAGCACCAAATCTTTTCAGTCTTCACTTCTTTTCAAGATTTAGATCCTCCATGTCAATCTCTAAGCACTGAAGTTATACATCTTTTCTTTGCACCGTGGTACCTCAAATTTGACAGTATCTTGAGCAAAGCCTTATGCAGACCAAGTAGAACAGAACAGTTTGACATCACACGTATGTCATTAAGGTGTTCTTATGACATGGTTGACTCACCTTCAGATTCAAAAATGACCCAGACCTTTTCTGAGAAACCACTTCTTAACTATTCAACTTCCACTAGTTCAGCCAAACTGCAGGACACTGTACTTGGTTCATTCTGAACCAGAGCCTGCCCATTAATTACTCCAATTGCCCAAGGCTTCGTTCTAGTCTCAGTTGCTGAAGCAGCAATACACCATTCTCTTTCCGTTGTTTAATTTCTAATTTAATCAGGATGTTTTTACTAACAACCCAAACTCAGATATATTTCTTTTAGAAACTTGAACTGATACATGATCTCAAAAGATAGTCTGTTAAACCATGCCAAGAGTTTTACTGAAATCAGAATCTATCAGATTTACTGTTTCTTACCAGCAGAAGAAGTATTACCACATTAGAAAGAAACTGTTTGACAAAACTGTCATCAACAACTATTACAGCTATTATTTGGCTCCTTTATCACTTCCAATTTGCTACCAAAAGACTGTAGAATCATACCTTGTACCTGTTAAACCTGGATCCTCCTTTCCTGCCTTGCTCCTACATATTCCCTTTTTAAAAGACAGCATTTGTCCATCTGCAATTTTCTGGAACTTCATCCATCTTCCATGACTAAGGGCAACTGCAATGACTCTCAAAGTGCCTCAGTAAGTTCTCTGCACACGCAAACACAAAATACATTAGAACCAGCTTATTTCAAAACACCTCAGTAGACAAAATAAGCTTTGCTTCTCCTTGCCTATCCTATTGTCTGTTGTTCATTTTGGTCCTGCTTTTAAGAGATGCCATTCCCACCATACCTACAGAAAGGGAAGTTCTACAGCTCTAAGCCTAAGATTTAGATGATGCCATACAAGTAAACAGCACAATGGTCTTTTCCATACTGTTTCTCATATACCCCAGCATTACAACTCTTAGAGAAAGTTTTCATTAGGGTGACTATGGCAACAGTGGCCTTCTCTATGCAATTTCAGGTAACTAAGATTCCACAGAGACGTACAATTTAAGTTTTCCAGTGTATAATCAAGATTCTCAAAAAGCAAAGACAATCTATTCCCACGCTGCAAGTTTAACTAGAATTTTAATTCTTCAGTGTCCAATTACTTACAAACCTGAAAAACACAGCACACCTAGGCTGCTCAGTTTTTTCATGTAAACAGATTTTAACGGCTGTTCTTGGCAATATATAACTCTTGCCCCTGGCTTGTCTGACCTTTAATCTACTGGCCATTTTTTACTTTCCAAAAGAACACAAGTCTTGGATTTCCTCTGTAGTTCTCTTTAAAGCATTCCTGACGTATTTCATACTAGCTTCAATATAACAAATCGGAGAAAAGGTACAATAAGCGCAAGCACTTTTTTTTTTTAACTGCACAAACTCATTAGCACATCACACTCTTCTGATCTGCAGCTAAGTGGACTTTCTTCCACAGTCCAAACAGCCTCTGATAAAGCTTCACTTATTAAGACATCCTCACCACTTTATCTTGCTCCGTGGTACAAGCTCCTGAGCTTCCCTACAGGCTGCACCACCAGTCCTTTGGCTGCTCTCTCCCAGTGCTCCTCCTGAGCTCTACGGCCAGTTCACGAAAACAGATCAGCACAGTACTGCCTTCAGTTACTCATGCACCTTCTCCAGTGTTCAGGGCACACCTGGAACAAAGCTCTTCTCTTTCGGGACAAATAAGAGGTCTGACGTAAAAAGATCAAGCAACATTGTAACTTGAACAGGGGAAGGGAGATCTTGACTTAGTGAAAAATGTACGAGTGTGCATTTCCCTGCTCAGTTCTCACCACTCATTAGTGACAACTGGGTGTATATAGTTTTCAAAAACAAGTCCCTCCAGAACATGGACATAGAAGTAGCAGGGAATTTCTTCCCAACAGACTGAAAAATATACTATTAGAAAGATACAGCCTCAGATTTCCCATATTACTAATGAAGTAATGACTCAAGAGTCACAAGTATGGATGAGTATAAACATACTAAACCTGGCAGCAGGGTTCCAAAATCAAAGCATAAATCCAATTTAATGGTCACTTAATGGTACATTTGACAAACGAGTTTATAAATTTTTGACTAAGCAAAATGCATACATGTTATTAAACATTTCAATAATTAAATCCCCTATGACTACTTAATAATGTACATTTTCTTTGAAAATTAATATTTTACAAAATAAAGGAAACGTAGAACACAATGTTGAACTAATAGTCTCAACAAGAAATATAAAACAGAGTCTTTTATATCATACCTCTACACTTGGGCTAAGGCTGCTTGGCAGTGTTTCTGATGTCACTGTTGTGCTCGGAAGGCTGGAGAAGTCCCAGGTATTCACAGGCTGTATTGGTTCAGATGGCTGAGAGTGATCAATGCATTTTGGATTGTCCAATAAGGTCACTTCATAAAATTCTTGAATATCTAAAGATGTGAAAAAAATTGAGTTTAGGCTTTATAGTTACTACAATATTCTGATGTTAAGTACATCTTCCTCATGAAAAACAAATTTGATACAGCTTCATCTGCCATCGGTAAATTCATAGGTATCACAAAGATCACATGAACCTCCCCCACTGAACACACAACTCACTCTTTTACACCCACACCTCAGAGCCCCCGTGTCTCCACTCGCTTTGGGCCTCTGCCACCAACCCTGGTGGCACCACTGCAGCAGGAATGGCAGAAGAATATCGAATAATGGCCATGGAATAGTGGAAGGCATGAGTGTCTATGTTTCAAGTTCTGGTATACATAATTTCAACTAATATGGCCTTTGGTTATCTGAAATCTATGGTTCAAGGGCAATATTAGAAGGTCTGTTTTGTGGTACGTGTTTCAATTAAATGACCACACAAAGTACACTGATGAAATCAGCAAGAGAAAAGCTGCAAGCAGTTAGGAAAGGGAAGCTTGATTAGGATAGGTCATCATCTGCTTTTTCAGTCTAAGTAACGGAACTAGGATAAAACTTAACAGTACAAATTACAAGTCATACTTATGAACTAGTAAACGGCTTTCTCTACAACC
The DNA here is from genome assembly GCA_036023395.1 of Myiotriccus ornatus. NCBI lineage: Eukaryota > Metazoa > Chordata > Aves > Passeriformes > Tyrannidae > Myiotriccus > Myiotriccus ornatus. The sequence goes on along the minus strand of JAYRBT010000010.1, from coordinate 12,707,256 downwards.
TTGAAGACTCAGCTGGAAACTTGCAGCCAAAAATTTGGCTGTATTAGTTTTTTTATTGACATCCTATCCACTACATGAAGCACTAACAAAAATAGCACAATCTAAAGAAGAATCAAAGGTGTTTCTATGAAAGCTGCTACCACAACTGTCTTCACATCCATAAATACACACATGAAAAATAAATAAATAAATCTGAAAAGGTATAGGCTAAAGGAAGGTCAGACAAATGAAGTTGTCCTGTAAGGCCTTTAGTCTCTTATTCAAAGTAAAAATCTGCTAAACAGGAGTTGCAACTCTTGATTTTTAATTGTACCAACTTCACAGAATAGAAACATACAGACACAGTAAGCCAAAGAAGGAAACAGCCATGAATAAGAAGGAGTCTAATCTGCAGAATTTTGTAGCTTTTCAGCAGCTGTCCAGAGTCAGTAACAGAGATATTGGTTATTAACCCAACTCCTTACAGAGCTGCCCCACAATAGAAAGACCTACAACTGAGAGTTGCAACTGCTGTTGCTGGTATTCCAGTCTTTGATGTTTTCATAGAGATGGCACTTCAGCTCTCTACCAGCTCAGAAAACTGAAATTCTCAAATTCCATTTGAGTATCTCTCCTCTGAGCAAGAGTCAAATTCCTATCAACTGCTGACATTAATTTTTAAATTTATACTTGCTCTTAGCACTGCTGATTGGAAGAAATGGCAGTGAGGGTTGCAGAAGATAAGTGACCTAGATATACAGGAGCAAAGCAGCCTAAGAGACACAAATTGCCTTTAAATCTATCTTCCACATTAGCTCCCTCAGTTGCAAATTTGTCTTGTAGCTGCATTAACATTAATACCTCAATCAAGCACACTGAGTAAAGATTATTTTCCCCCCAATGGAGAGTACTTTGTATATTAAAATAGGCAGTGGTTAAAGTTGATTCTATAGCTGCAATCCACAGCAACCAAGCCAGGAAGATCACTACATTATTTATGGGAAGGGGTTATTTGTGCAACTGTTTCGCAACAGAAATCTAGGACGCCAATTTTCAATTCTGCTACTCTTTTAAGTCCTTGTCAGCCGAGGTAGCCATTTATTCATACTGCAGAATGAGTGGTTTCAAAAAGCACAGTATTTCCCATACATCATCTCCACTTCTCTATAAAGGGCACCAAAATAGACTTGCTGTTGAAAAATGTCAGAAATATGTGCACCATTTAATGAGGGGATTAGTTTCTGTTTATCCTGAACTTGCTCCAAATCCACAAAGTTTCTAGGAACCTGGTTTCTATATGATAATATCTACCTTTTTTAAAAAAAGTTAACATTTTTACCATTCAGAATGCAAACATTAAGTATGTACAAGTAGAAGCAAGCCATCTATGAACCCTGAATGCATTAGGTCGATAAGGAATGAATGCTCACATTTATACTTTTTAAAGCCAGAAACTCAGGCCATAGTAAATTCAACCTAAAAAAATTCTTCTGGTCTACTGCTGTGTATCAGCTCACAAAAATATTTCATCACATCAACATACTTGGATATCTGCTGAAGATATATCAATCTGTGGATGCATTACCATAGGAAAAGTTCTAACATTTTCCTACCTCTTACAGATGCAGGCAGTAAAATATTCATTTTTAGTTGTATTTATGGTCAGACTCTCTCTTCAAGCTAGATATGCTATCTTTATGTTCCAGCTTTTTTCTCCCATATTAATTCCAAGACAGATTTTATCTCAAACTAAGTTACAGAAAACTGATTCAAATAAGGGATCACACAACAGTAAAAGAAAACACAAATTAGAGGGGGCATATTGAAGGAACAGCTGAATGACACTTGAAAAGTAGGAGCACAGAATTTTAGGAAGCCAAAGTGACAAAAAGTGATGAATGGTAGGCAACACAAAAAACCATTCTGGAATTAGGTCTGCTTACAAATAAAACCACAAATCGGAATTATGTTTGATCACAACAGGAATAAACACCTATACAAAGCAAGTGCCAGACCACCAGTCCTGCAAAGGAGGACTCCTATGAAAAAGAAAACTATATTTCTTAACCTATTAGTCGTGTGAAAGCTAAACAGTGGTGACAAACTGGGGTTTTTTTCCTGTCTAAAAGCAGCTTGCTGGCCTATCATTCACCCCCTTCTTATATTCTTTCCTCATCTTAGTTTTGTTATTTGAATAGGTTTGTTCACCAGTAACATGATACACCAGAAACTAAAACTGCTCACTCTTAAAGCAAACAAGAAAGTTATCTGCCAAATACAAATTGAAACCAAAATCAACTTCACAAGGGAGTTCCAGCTTCATTAAAAAGAAAAACACAGTCGTTAGAAGAACAGCAGAACTACAGAAGTAAACAAATTCTTATACTTCCTAAGGTATATTTGAGGGCACTTCAAGAGACTACATCAATTCTGTCTCAGAATCTGCCTCTGAGGACACAGATTCCAACCAGGAACATGACACCATTCCTTCAGATCGGTTTCTTCCCTGCTCCTTAGAAATCAGACATTGTACACGTATGTGCAGTGTCTGCTACTTTCTTCTACATATCCCACAGAGAGTACTCTTGTAATCAGGGTAATTCAAGATCAGTGCATGTTCTAAAAATCTTATTGTCAAGCCAAGCTTTCCACATACGTCTTTCCTACAGAAAAGAATATTAGTTTTAATATAGTCATCAAGTAAAATAAAGCTGAGCAGAATTATCCTCTGCATTCCCTTATGTGTGAACCTTTTGATAACTGTAACTTTACAAGTCAAAGATGGGATACCTATAATAGCATTTTCTTAAGGGAATGGTGTAACCCTATATACAAGGTGTTGGCATTGCTTGTAACAGGCCATGGGCCTCATATTAAGTGAATAACCAGGCTTTGCACTTGTCCTGGCCTGCCCAGAGCTTTGTTTTAGCTTGTCCAACTCTACCACCAATTATGTATAGACCAGGTGACTCACCCAACTTGCCTGGCTTTTACTCAGCTTCAGAAAACTGTGTGAGCTAGCACCTATTTTTATAAATATTTTTATATATAATATACACAGTTTATAAATAAATGTTTACTACATATATTCCATAAATAGCTTATATAAATATATGTAAACCCGTTTGTTGTTATATCACACAATTATCCAAAGCTAAGTAAAAGCTGTACATAAATACAAGCACATGCAAACACAGACTGGTTGTACAAAGAAGAGTCTGTGTTTGTACATGAAATACCAAACAGATACCAATAACAAGTGGCTATTCTGTAGGGAATGAATTACCTATGACCCCAGAACAAAAAGCTGCATAGAGGAGCCCAAGCACAGCATGACAGCAAAGGCCTTGAAAACAGAGAGGTATCACAGGCCTCAAGACTATAAACAACTCACCAGCTGTTAATTACTGGTCAAAGGAAACCAACCTTGAGAACTGGGCAAAAAATGTTTGGGGGACAACAGAACAAAGAACAAGCATCTAACATATATAAAACACACAACATATATATGAAATTAAACTGTAAAGTAAAGAAGAAAGCCTGAAGTACAGAATATGTCAGCAAACAACAATAACCTCAACAAAACACAACAGAGAAAGAAACCATTAACATAACACATCTCTATGGAAAAGATTCCCTGTTCTTCCCTAGTCATATTTTAATACATTCTGATTTTCTAACAACTATCAAGCAACTCACTGTAATTTTTTTACATTATTGGTCAAAGGAAATTGGTTTCAGTCTTCTGATATTGAACCTTTAATTTATGGTATAGAGAGAAACAATAAAATTGTATTGGCATTTGCTATTTATCTACCTGAAACAACATTGCAGTTGAGGTGTCAGTCTCAAAGTAACAAGTGATGGGACAAGAGGAAATGACCTCAAGTTGTGGCAGAGGAGGTTTAGGTTGGAAATTAGGAAAAATTTCTTCACTGAAAAGGCTGTCAAGGATTGGAACAGACTGTCATGGGGAATGGCTGAGTCCCTGGAAGTATTTAAAAGACTTGTAGATGTGGTGCTTAGGGATATGGTTTAGGGGTGGACTTGGCAGTGCAGGGTTAATGGTTGGACTTGATAATCTTACAGGTCTTTCCAATTTAAATGGAGTGGGCAATTTAAATGACTGGGAAGGAGGTGGGAGTGTTTCAAAAACTAAAAGCATTCCTCTGATGATCACAGTAACCTACTGTTTGTGGGCTTTGCATTTTTACACTTTAAGCATCTTAATCACCTTTAGGTTATAGATGGTTTTTCTTAAATAAATGCCAGGAAATTCCACACAAGCTTAACATTTCTTGAACTAGAACAGTTACATGTTTACTACAACAGACTGCACTGGACACTGGATATGTAAACCAGTGAGCTGTTGCCCTTAAATGATATACCACACAAAACTGTAAACTGCTACCACAGTATATGTGAGTTTAACAATCACATTTGTATATGCTGTATTAATTATATCCTCATTTGAGGGTTTCCAGTTTTAATGCAGTTGGCAGCTTTGTGCATGAGCAAGAGTTCATTTAGGAAGCTCATGTTTGTTTTCTGTTTGATCATTTTTTATAAACTCTACATTCATGTTTTGCATTCTAAAATGCAGAATGATCATATCATCCCTCAGCCTGCTGGCAATTCTGTGTCTAACACAGCCCAGGAGACTGTTTAGGAGACTGTTCACCACCCCAAGGGCACAGCAATTGTTCATGTTCAACACAGTGTCACCAGGACCCCCAGGTCCTTTGCTACAACACTTCTTTCCAGCTGGGTGACACACAATACATATTGGTACAAAGGATTGTTCCTCCTCAGGTGCTGAACTTTGCACTTCTACTTGTTGAACTCCATGAGGTTCCTGTCAGCCCATTTCCTCTGCCTGTGCAGGTCCCTCTGCATGGCAGCACAACCAGGATTTACATGCTTCAGTTCCATAGTTAATCCTGCACTGACATCGATGAGATGCTCCTTTCTGATAGATGTTCAACAGCTGAACAAACCAATTTTAGCCAAAGTCGGCAAACCACCACATACATTTGCATCTACATACAGACCACACAAAGTGTTTCAATACCAGCTTGTTCAGGAGAATCTCTCAGAGGTTGCTTTCAAGCAACCAAGAAGCTTATGAATTCCCTCAGAAACTGATTTATTTCAATTTAGTATTTCACTTGAAGATCTATCCATGTGAGCAATTCCTTTGTCATCTCTCATTGGTCTGCCTCTTCTCAGATATTTGTTCATCCAAATAGGGCACATGCAAATTCCTGTGTTTGTTTATGATGTTATCTGTATTTGAAAAAACAGGTCTGTTAAGAATTGGACTCCCTGTATGTTGTCCAGGAAGAGGTGTCATCCCATTATAAATTAAGTATTTCTCTAACTCGGGGGGGCCAAGATGGCGGGTGGGCGGGTGACCACGCGCGCGGCGTGCTCCTGCAGCTGGGTGCTGGGTGGTGGGGGACCCTCTCCTGCTCC
>JAYRBT010000010.1:12651190-12692969 GCA_036023395.1 Myiotriccus ornatus | reverse complement strand
GGGCGCGCGGCTCCGCGCGGGGCTCCTGCCGGCGCCGCCGCGGCGCCTCGGGCGGGACACGGGGCGGTGCGGGCCGGGCGGGACAGCGCGGTGCAGGGCGGCGAGCGGGCCGGTGGCGGCGGCGCCGGGCAGGACTGGAACGCTCCCGCCGCCTCCCGCCCGCACTGCTCGGAAATTCCAAACTTTCCAGCCAAAATGGCGGCCTGGAGACAGTGGGGAGCGCGCCCCCCCCCCACGTGACCGGGCCCGGCGGGCGCCCAATCAGGGCCCGGCGCGGGGCCGGTACCTTGACGGCGGGCGGGGGAGGAGGCAGGTGAGGGCTCCCCCCGCCTTAAAGGGGCCGCCCCGCCCCGGCCCGGCCCGGCGGGGAGCCCGGGGCGCTGTTGGCTCCGGGGGGACGGGGCGGCAACGGGGACGAGAACAGGGACGGGCGAAAGCCGCCCGGAGCGTCCCCGGCGCTGATCATCGCCGCCGTTCCGGGCGCGCCGCTGGCGGTGCCCGGCGTGTGCTGCGGGAGGGCGGGGCGGCCCCAGGTGTGCGCCCGTACCTGCGGTACCGCCTGTCCTGTTTTAGCTGACGGAGTTAGTCGGCAAAACCGGACCAAAAGGCTGTGTTGGCTCTGTCGCCGGGCACGGAGCGGCTCCTGCTGTGAACACGCTCAGGCAGAGCCGCGTTACCTGACAGGAGGGCACGGGATGGGCAGGAGGACGCAAATACCTCACAGACCGTGCCGGCCGACGCAGTAAGGGACTCACGGAGCATCGGCATCCACCTGTTGCTGGAGGTTTTTTTCCTTCAGTCATCCTGGCGGAGAAAAGGATGAGGAGGAAGGGCTTATTCGAAGGAGGAAGAAAGCGTGAAAAGCCTTCCTTGGTGCAAAGTTTAAGGAATGGGCCGTATAGGCTGACATCACAGACTGACCAGAATCATGAAAGTTACTTTCTCAAAAGTAGTATGGAAATGGTAACGAGGTGCCTTCAAAGGCAAGACAAACAACTTGCTTTTTTGCAAGATAGCAAAGAGGTGACAGAGCATAGAAATGGATGAGTTAGGTAGAAACACACGTGAGCTAAATGATCTTCGCACAATATTCTATATGCTCATTAAAGGGAGATATATATTAAAACTGGTGAGTTTAGGGTTAACTCAAATGCTTGTACTGAGAGGGAATGTTAACTTGTTTCTGAGTCAGATGGACAATAAACCACAGCCTCAGATATGAAACACTTCAAACCCTGGATGTGCGTATGAGAAGCGGAGAGAGACTTGAAAGTTCAAAGAAAATCCTGCTGATGTGATTTTTATTTTTTTTTAATCCAAGTTTGCATTTCCATTTACACTTTTTTGATTTAGACACAACTGAAAATGTTCAAGAGCTTACCCTAGGAACCTAAAAAGAATCTCCTGGGCAACTCTTCCAAATTTCAAGTTTAAAAATCAGGACTAGATTTGGCAGTGGCAAAGACCTAATCTTAAAGGAAACACTATAACAAATCTAACCCAGATCTAGAAAAGGCCTCTCTCCTTACCCAATACTCACGTTTTGTTCCTAGACTTGTGCCAGGAGTTTTTCCTCCTCCCACAGCTATGTACTGTGAAAGTGTTCACACATCTCGTTGAAGAAAGCGGAACATACATTTGGTGCTAACTGACACACATTTCCCATTTTCCTCCTTTCTAATTGTATTTTCATATCTCAGAGTTTTGGCAGCAACTGATACTGGTTTGGGTATTTTTGAAATGAAAGCATTCTGAGAAGGGACATTGGCAGAAGCCTCCATCATCTGGCTTCATCAGTTCTCACTGTTTACAACAGCAATAAATGTACTCTAAAGGGGCAACAGTCCTCTTGATGTCAGAGGAATACATATACAGAAGGAGAGGAAGAACAACCTAAATTTAGCTAGCATAAAGGAGACATCTGCAGCATTTAGGTTGATTTTGCTGACTGACAAAAATGTATTATTACAAGGCAAAAAAATATATTTTTTTTTTTTACAATTAAAGGAACCACTATAAAGAAACTACTTTTATATAAACAGGATTTGATGCTTCCTAGTCTTTTTTTATTATTATTTGAAACAAGAGGTAATTTCATTACATGCAGTCATTGTGCTGGGGATAGAGAAGTAATCCCATATATATCACCCTGAGACAGCATTTCTCACTTGTTACTAAGCTTCAGAAAAAACAAAAATAAATAAATTTAAAACAAAACAAAAACAAACAAAAATAAAATCACAAAAACAAACAAACAAGAAACATCAAAGAGTGGGTCAGGATGATGGATCAGCAAGTCAGGAAGCAATTAGGTGAGCCTTATTGCACCTCAGAGAGCAGTGTTTGTTCCGGGCACTTCTGTTTCAATTCTAGGAGTATTTTTGCTGATTGGAAGCAGTTGAGCCAGAAAGCCCAGTATTACACTTCAGTGTGTAAAGTGGATTTGAAATTCCAGCACATATAGAAAATATTTCATGAATGGCAAATGGCATTTTTACTAGCAACTTTGCAGTAAGAGTCAGTGCTGCAATACTGTCCTGTATTACACATCATCTTTTTCAGGCTCCAGCTTTCAGGAAATTTTATAGTTCCCTTGGAGGAGAAAACTGGTTATGAACCAGAGCATCGTTTGTGCCACAGCTTAAGCAATGTCACTTAAACCATTATAGGCACATACAGAGCGGCTTGTACTTAAATTGTGACTGGTGTGGTCAGCACAGAAGTCAGCATTATGCTATGCCTAACACTGGCCATGCTCCAGACTGACCCTTGGCATAGGAACTCCAGGACAATTATATGAAGCAGGAACCTGTTGCCATTTTAGTCCTCTTGTCCCCAGAAGCAAGGATCTGACCAATGGCCCCTCTCCCTGCTTTCAGATTTCCCTGTTAAAATCCCTTCTTTCGTGACTGCTACCAGCAGCCTGTGTGGGACACTGCCTGGGACAGGCAGCCTGTTACAACACACATACTGCTCTGCCTTGGTTCTTACGGGGGATGTGTGATACAGAAGCAGGCAGCTGTTGGCAGCAAGGAGGCCAGCACAGCACAAGAACAATAAAATTGATCCTGTCTTAATTTTGTCACATTTAATGCCCAAAGTCACCATATCAGTCACCATATAATATACAAAGCAGATGATTTCCCATATTCATTCAGAACTGGGAGTTGCTGCTCATAAAAAGATCTCTAACAGCTGCAGAGAATCTTCCACTTCACCTGCAAACTCAGTGCAATTCTTTACGGCTAGCTGGGGAAGCAGTGAAACTAACGAAGCCTCATTTCCCTTGGCTAGTAAGGGATGAAGCCTGAGTGAAGTTAGCTTGTTCATTATGCCTCCACTCATCTGGATTCTCTGATGTCAGATAAGATTGGATCGTGTGCCACAGCCTCAGCTTCTAGGAGCTGTCTTTTCAGGAGAGCACCTTTTCTTTATCATCTGTAATTTTGTGGGTTATAAGAAATGAAAACAGCTTCTTGTAGAAGCATTGTACTTGAATGAAAACATGTAATGGTAGCATGTGTCTTTTTTTTCTGCAAGAGCTACTACTTATAACTAATTTTCATGAGGGTACTAAAGACTACTCTTTTCAAAACAGTGTGCAGTTATGATGTCACACAACCCCATGAGTCACATGCCTGTCATATATACTGTTAACGGCTGAAATACCAGCTCACTCTTGTCTATCATCTTCATTGTTGTGGGTAAAATAAGTTGCTGACTATTACTCACAGAAGGATCCAATCTTCATTCTTTAATCGAAGTTTTATTTAAGAAAAATCACAGTTTAGCAAATTTAATTAAGCCTACTCAATGGAATTCTTGTGGGATCCCCTTGCACATCTCTACTTATTTGACTTCAATCTTTTTTATACAGAGAAGACTGCTTCCCTGGTAATACAAGCTTCATATTTTTAATTTGTGAACTCTATATCCAGTTTCTTCTCATAACTGAAACTTGTCTTAGGTTAATTCAATCTGGATCAGAATACAAGGATGCCTTTATTCTTACTGTTAGAGAGTCCAGCTGAGTATGACTGGTAGAAGAATGTATTCTTGTTTATAGGGAGGGTAAGACAGAACTGGACTTCTTTTTGCCTAATTTTTTTTTCCCTATTATTGTGCAATTTGTGTACTCTAAAGTTGTTTGAACTCTTGTTCAATTAGGGATTGTATGCTGTGTGTATGGAGTAATGTCATCTTTCTTTGCTTTTACAATAAGGTTTATCTATTGAGTTTGGGACAGTTCACAATCCTACAAAAGACTGAGTTTCGTTATTCCAGCAACCTCGGGAACTAGAGCATTATAGGAAATGATATATGACTTCTATTTCATTATTTAGAATGTTTTATTTAAATGTATGTTCCTAAACTATAGAATAGTGCAATTAGAATTTTTATAAGCAATTAAAATTCAGTGCCTGGCCACTTATGCTCCAGTGTCTTCTAGAAGGCTGCAAAACATCCAAAACGAAAGCATACAAAACAATATTAATTATATTCATTAACAATTACTGCCAATATGAAATGCACCAACCTAGATCATCTTCCTCCACACTTTCTATAAGCAGGTCTGTGTTATATAATATCAGCTTAACAGCTTCTTAGTTGACTTCCTGATGTAAAGATAAACACCATTATATAACCTGCCTATTTTAACTTTCCCAGTCAAATTAAGCATAGAGGTTGGTGTGTTGTATAAAATGAGTCTGCCTATGTGAAAACCCAACACAAGAAGTAAACCCTGAAAGAGCAGGTTGAATGCTCTTGAGCAGTGTTTTCCTGTGAGAAGTGCAGCAGTTGCTTTGGTGTTTGCCTGATCAGATGCTAACAGATGTGTTTAGAAAGTAAATTTGGGGATTTTTATATAATCACTTGTTACCCAATTAAACCAATATGTATTAAAAATAAATTTAACTCTTCACATCCTATGAACATGTAACAGATCTCCCTAAAATAGTGAGGTTCTCTAGTTCAGACTAAACACAAGAAAGTGCTGTTAAACCTCACTGTGTGATACAGACACAGGCTGTGCAAAGTAGCATCTTCTCCCAGAAAGCACAGAAGCCACTCTTACACTATGGAAATAGAGTAAATAATAAGGAAGTGCTTTTTCTTTACTTCTATGGCACAGTCCACAGCATGCCTTGAAGCAGAGCTGCTAGCCATGGCTCAGTTCACCCTGTTAATTTTCACCATGCCTGAGGTACAGAGTGTGATGTGCCTGAACCACGCGATCCAGCAGCTCACAGCAGAATGACATCACAGCATATCACATCAAGACACCTTTGTTCTCCCAACCCAAACAGTGCAGTAATTGTAGCAGAGAGCATGGGATCACGCCCAGCCTTATACCTCTTACACAAGGGTGAGAGATACACACTCTGCTACCACCACATTGTCCATTGCATGCACCAGAAAAAACAAAAAATCTTCATATTTTGGGTTTACAGACACATGTAGCTAGATTAGGTGAGTGGAAAAACTAGAAAGGGATTTTGGCAGCGATTTTTACAGGAATCAAGATCATACTTGTCAGAAAGTACCTTCTTTTCAAAACTAAGAGTCACTCACCAAATAAACAGTTTTGTTGCAAGATATTAAGACTTTCTAATTCACACCAAACACTGAGTGTTTCTAAACTGCAGAAACACACTAAGCTTGTGGAGCTCTGCTCTCTAACTGCTCCCTGTCCCGGAGTGACAGACAGCTAAGCTTGTTTAAGATTCCCTCTTCCTATGCTAACATCTACCTTTGGAGCTCACTGGATCATTGGAGAAATATGTATCTGATGTCTATTAGGAGGAGCAAAACTAGCAGACTGCTGGTTTGCCCTTCACAAATTGTAGCTCCATCTGTAACATTCTGTCTGTTACCAGCTGCAGGCTATGCTATGGGTACCCAGGGCCCAATCTTTCCTTCCCCTACCCCTCAAGACTGTACAAGTTTTCCGCAGAGATCAATTGAGAGGAGGAGTTACCAGAGCCAGCACAATTAGCTGGCCCTCAGAGCTACCTACCCCTGGTGGTGAGCAGGTAATTGAATTATCAGACACACCTTCCCTTTAATCAGTTGTCCTCCTCCTTCTTCGTGTAGAAGCTTTGGGAGGATAAAGGCAAGTATGTACCACAGCTATGTGAGGGAAAAGAGCAGTGCTAAAATGGAATGCAGCTAGAGAATGTGAGAAAAGTTTTTGTCTTGCTTGGAATTTTATGAATAATTTACATTCTAGAAAGGAGAGGCTGCCAGTGACTGAAGCTGAGGGATGGGTCCTGCAGTGCCCCATAGAACAACTGCAGAGCTGGAGCAACTCCTGAGATCCAGTCATGAAACCTGGAAAACTGTCCAGCTTGCATGGGTCTAGTGCTAAAGGAGATGTAGGGCCTATAGGAATTGACTGCAGTTAATGCATCCTGTCCTTCACTCCAGGTGAAGTAAGCATTCAGTGGTGCTGAGCTCCCTTTAGCAGCAAGCACCCTGCAGTGATCCCACAGTTTTGCTGGTATATTTTGATATCTGTTTAGATGCAGAAAGTCCTTGTAGTCCTGCTAAGTTTTCAAGAAAGGATTGCAGAGAGTCTTTAAACCCTAGTGGTATTGTGTCTACTCTTACTGCATACAAAACAGGTTAACAGAGTCCAAAGTCCTGTTACAGACTCACATGCAGATTCCAGTTTGTCTTTTCAGTAAATCCTCTATTGTAGATAGCTCATTTAAACTTTCTTGCTTCTATATCACTTATCTTGACCCAATTCCTTGGTCAAATCCTACTGCAAGTTGAGATCAATGGAAATTTTAACAATTTCTGGCTGTAAGTTCCCAAGGAGCTTATATTAGACTCTCAGAATCAGAACTACTTCTGAACACACTGACCTAAGCATTTTGCTGCTGTTGGCGAAGCTGCATGGACAGCTAACTTCTCCAGAAGCTGATGCTCCAGAAAGCTACAGGGAAGCTGGCTGCAATAATGCACACCCAGAGACAACACGCACTGTAAGGCTATTTACTATTGAAATTCCAGTGCTTCTCTTCCTTGCATTTGCTTTTTGTACTCAAAACACAACATTTATGGAAATAATATATTGACCTTTCTTATTTTCAAATTTTCACTACCAGGGGGTACTCCCACCAACCACAACTGTGGTTTTTTGCAAGGTAAGAAGATACCACCAAAAGCTGTACCTCATTCTTTCTCAGATCTACACTATTGCAACAGCAGGGCACATTGAGTAACTAATTTGTCCAGTGCAAAGTCTGACTCATAAGGACAAGAAAAGTTGTAAGACAGATGTATGCTTGCACCTCTTGTCCCATTTTCCTGATAATTTAGAAATGTAGCCAAAGAAAACAGTGACTTGGTGATATGCAGGGCTCTGTCCTGGAATGGTTTACATTTATGTTTTTGCTTAATTGTGAAAGCAGAAAACTTTCTTTATTTTTGGTTGCAGAGACCATGTGGACTAAGACTTATAGGTAATTTCCTTTTTCTTTCATCACTAAATATTTTATACTCCACAGAGACAAGCTTATAGAAGAAGCATGGGGTGACATGAAAAGCTACAGCAAAAAGAAATGCTGTGAAGTTGAAACAGTGTAGAGATCAAAGTCATACCAGGCAGGAGAGAGAGGCAAGAAATACAAGTAGTCAACACAGGATGACTGTGAGCCCTTACTGAGACCATGAAAGGGGAAGATGATTGATGTGGGTTTCAGGAGTAAGATTCTCAGCAGATAGTGTTATGCTAATGGCCCTCAGCTAAAGTTACTCAGAACCATGACCATCTGTGTTCAATGAAGATGAATTTGCACTCAAAGGTGACAGAGGAGGGCGTCTGGGATGATGACCCAAGTGGAGAACCTACAGGATACCTTCAGGTCAGGAAGGCTACTGAGCAAAAACAACAAGGTTCTCCCAGAAAACTAGAAGAGCACAAAGTCACTGAGCTAGTTTCAAAGTGGGACTTGACAAAGTCACACATCACTCTAGACCGGACACAGTAATATGCTGCTCTCTAAGAGCACACAATGTCCTTTCAATTCCATGTCCTAAAGGCTTGGTGCCTTTCACCTCAGGTACTCACAGACTGTATTTAAATAGAAAAGTAATTTCATGCCAAATTTGGGCTGCAGCTATGTTGAAATTGCCCTCTATTGAGGGGAAACAGTGTACAAAGATTTAGATTTCTGGTTTGCTTTATTCCAGTAAATTCCCTTTCACACAGAGTTTCTCCTGTGCCTTCATTCTTGACATTTCTGGGGCCCTCTGGTAGGTGGTCTGGACATAGTTGTAATATACAGCAGATGTTGAAAGCCAATGGTCCTGAGGACTATTCTGATCACTGAGGACATCTGTAGCACAACAAAACACTAGATATGCTCCTCTAATATGAATGGGAGGGCACAGGCTAAAGACTCTAATAGGTTTGGGTTTGCTTTTTTACTGCTTTATATTTAATCATATCAAGGATGGGACAGAAATCAGCTACTGAGAAAGAATAGTATTCTGCTCCTCAAAGCTGCAGCAAATTTACATTTTGGCTTTTGGATAGCTAAGAACTTCCAGGCCTGTGCACTAAGGGTAGGCTGAAGACAAGAGCTCAGTCCACTATCATTCATTTGGATTCAAGGACTCCTACTTACTTTCCTAATTAGAAGCAGCTCCGTGTTCTCGTAGGTCTCCTGTTGTCATGCAGATGTAGAGCGTGCCTCATATTTCAGAAGCTCACTAAGGATTTATTCAAGTATTAATTAAAATCTCATTTGGTTATGATTATCACATGCTGGAGGAAGCATCCAGTTTCATTGCAGACAGTTCATTTAGACTCTCTGAAAATATTACATCATTAAAACAAAACTAGCAGTTCAAAGAAAGAAAACTATATGATTTATGGCATTACAATACTATTCAGAAGGGATTATCTCTGTTTCTATTCTCTTTAACAATATGATGAAACATGCTGGTTGCGTTAATTATTGTTTGGTAAGGCTATTTATGCAGGGTATAATTTTGGTGTAGTTCCAGTGAATTTCTGATGCATCTTTGCAGATTTCATTTTTCTCTGCTTTGGCTTAATGTAACTAAAAATGAAAATTTTGTGGGTAGTCCCTGCACAGCAAGCCACATGCTCATATTTATATCAGAAGCAGCTCAGACCTTCAAGAAATTATCAACTGCAGTGTGCTAATTTCTATCCCATTTCTATCTGTGGCTAGAGGTAGCTGCTAGATACCCATTGTGTTTGTTTTATATATAGGCCCACAGAACTGAAAGCATCAAAGGGATGTTGCATGAGTATAAAGTAGCTCCCTCAGACCTCTCTTGATTCCTTATGTGAACTTCATGTGAGTTTCTGCAGTTAGTCAGGAAGCATTTGATTCTGCTGCTGTCCAGCATACATGGCCCTGTGCTCTCCATGCTGGGCCACAGCCACACCAGTGAGGGGTCTGGAAGAGACTCAGCCCTTACTGACTCACGGTGCTTCAGAAAGTTCACTACCCATGCAGTAAGTGCTAGTAAGCAAACTATGTGGTCTAGCCCCAGTAAGTTTAAATCAACTTTTCCACACAATACAAACACTTGCTGCTTTTTAAAATTTTGCAGCAAAATTATTTCTGTAAACTCTTTGGATGTGTGGACAGTACTTTTGAAAATGTGGAAAGCATAACACTCCTCCAAATACCCTGCAGGTTTTAACAGCCCACACATGGACCAACTCCATTTTGTTGCTGGTGGCTGCAGGGGAAAGCAGACTCCAGGCCCAGGCAGTCGGAGTCCAATCCCTCTTAAAAACTTCTCTTTTAAAGCTGGGGAAATCACCCCACAATCACCACAGCCAGAATGAAATCATCAGCCTTGGACCATGACAATTTCAGCACTGGTATGTATTGGAAGCAGAACATAGGTTTTCATTTTATAGACCCTTAAAACCTTTTCAACATCTGTGCAGACACAAGGAGTCAATTCTAGGCTCAATAAACAGTAGGCTTGATTCCTTATTTCACTTCTACAAAGTGAATTTGCAAAAGCAGCCCATCCTATAGAGATCCACAGACCAATTGAGGAAAACCACTCAGATAGAAGGAAAGATGAGGCAGCATGTGGGAAGTGCAAAACAAGAGTCCCTGCTTGAAAGTCTGTGTTGGTGGAGTACGACAAGCCAGCAGGAATCTGGGGTGCCCAGCCTAATCATTTGTATCCCAGGCTTGCTGCTTCTGGTGGCCTCCTCTTCCTGGAAAGCTGCAAAAGGACATCACCTTTCCCTAAGAGTTACTGAAAGGCTCAGCTGGAGACCAAGTTCCAATAGCCAAATCAGTTAAGCTGTCTCTGACTGAACAAGAGACAACTTCAGAAATGCCCCTCAGGAATGGGAACAGCTGGGGAGAGAGCTGCCAGGGAGTGTGATGCATTGTTTTACAGAGGGCTGACAGGGCAGCAAGGGCCCTTGGGGACTGCCAGAGGCTTCCTGGAACACACACATCCACCACAGCATTCATTTTGCTTTAAGCAGTCACAGACTCTGATAGAAACAACCTCTAAACTTTCTTCTCCTCACTAAAGAGCTACATTACATGGGCTCAGATCTGTCACACTGATCCCTCCAGCAGCACTTGTGGAACAAACCTTCCTAAAAGCAACCACTAGGCTCGTTTCTGTTGCTTGTGCGAAAGCATACATTCAGATAGGATATCTTATCCCTCCCTACTTATTCAACTTCTCATTCCTTCTCTTATTAACTAGCACGTTACTGCCAGCATTTCCAGCAGCTACCTATTCGGTGGTGAGGTACCATCTGCAGGCAGAGCTGTCCTCTTGGCAGTGCTGTATCAGGGGTTCACCACACCAGAACCCTCTTCACCAAAGCAACTTTGAGTGAAGCCTTCTCTTAAAGCTCTCCTGTCATCCCATGTACCTGTGATCCTTTAACTCTGCTCTCTGCATTCCTGACCTATTTGTACATTTTGTATATATGTATACGTGCGTATCTATATATGTTGTATGCAGTATATACCAGTATATATACCTTGCACTATATAGAAGTGCATACCTTGAAGATCACTGAAATAATATTGAAACTGATTTTTAATGATCAATAAAAACGTCTTTAATGTTTTTGAAGTACATTTGTATTGCCATTCCTGAATTCAGTCATCTCCCAGGACAGATGTGGTGCAGGCAGACAAAGGAAAGCTTTCTTCAATCAAGCCTTCTTACAAAGCACATGAACAAGCCAAGGAAGGATGTGAACATTTCCTCCATGGTGTCTCAGATAAAACTGATGATAGATACCAAAACTATGTACTCTCATTACACCTGCCCTCTGGGAAATGGGATGAAAAACTTACTCTAGGGCAGCCATCAGATTCCAAACCCTGTCAGTCACTACCAATTGCCAATATCATTTGACTAAATACTATTCAACAAGTTATTAATGTTTACTATCACACTCTAAAAATATCTACGTGTTTGTTGGTTGAGGTTTTTTTGTTATTATACAGAGTGAATTTCATGAAACAGTACCAGTTAGAATGGAGGGTGGAAGGGGTCTAAGTTAGCAGCAATGTTATTGTGTGCCCATTTGCAGCTTTCCAGGTAAGACACAGTTCACAGCAGTACGGTAACACCAGGAAAGTCTCTGCTTCCATGGAGCAGCATTTTGGGGCGAGTGAGTAAAACAACAATCTCTTACAGTGGAGGAGGTGGCTAGATTGCTTGCCCTGATGAATGTTACTGACAATTTTACTAAGCTAAATTACATGTACGTCTCTACAATCTCACATTGCTGCTTCCAGCCATACAAAACACTCACATGTAGCCTCTGACACTTTTCCTGGCTCTGTAAGGCCACAGGATTATCATGAGAATAGGGAATGCTCACATGGAGACATACATTTTTTTGATGCAAACAGTCAGCTCAGAGCTCCACAGCAGAACAGTCTATCTACACATTCCTTGCCCTTCAACTGGTTGTGAGACTTTTCTGCATAACACCTAACACTGCTAGCATTTGTGGTACAGCTGCAATAATAGCTGTTTCTGGCAGGCTGGTTACATCATTCCCAGCTGCTGCAGCAGACCTTGGGGCTGCTGTTCTTGATTTGGGCTATAATGCATCTTCAGTGTTGGCTCTTCATAGAGAAAGATGGAAGAGCTATCTTTTTCTTTTTTTTTTAACTTTTATCAGCAAAAAGCGAGAGGCAAAAGTTCACACATTACCTGCAGCGTCCTGAGGTGGCAAAATTACCATGTAATGAGATTTAAAGGGCAGATAAACTGGTCTGAGGCTGGAGTCCCTGCAGCTGAGGAGCTGACAGCAAGAAGATAAACATCTGCTCTAAGCCCTGCTGCCCTGGGTCAGTCCCCAGAATGCCCCGAGTGATCTGAGTGTACTCCATCTGTGCCACACCTTAACTCAGCAAAGTCATGGCAGGGATGAAAGGATGAAAGCCAGAGTGTGTTGGATTGTCTCTTCCTAAAGCCCTGCTTTCAAAAGGCTCCCAATTTCCAGTGTGATCCCATCCCAAGACAGCTGCAGCCGGTGCTCTGCTGTCATCTAGATTCAATGTCCTTCAAAATAAGAAGTACCATTGCATTACCACCCATGAAACTAAAAACAGAACAGAAAAAAATATACATATGCAAATGGTTATGCATAACTCTCTAAAGTTCTTAGGAGATTGCATGGAAAAGAGACATGGAAATTTCACAGCTTTCCAGCATGACTCAGGGGACATCCAAACAGTAAATGTGACTCATGGACTGTGTAGGTACATACAGGTAGATGGGTAGGCTTCTGGAAGCCATATGGTTTCCTGCAGGAGCTGAATATCAGCACAGTGGTGGGGAGAAGAAATGTGACATTTTATCACATAACAAGCTACTTAAGCACTGTCTGTCCAAGAACTGCTAATGGAGTGGAGCCTGGAGAGGGCTGGCTCTCACCAGTACTGCAGAATAGCATGGCTCCTCTAAAAAGCAGGATCTGTTTACAGGAAACTCTTTGGAGCACAATGAAATTTAAGGGAGTGAGAGGTAATTATATTCCAAAATAATTTGGTTTTGTTGAAACTGGTCTTTGAAGAACTCTCTATAGGAGGCCACAATCTAGCAGAAAAGGAACATTATGTGGGACCTTGGCAATATTTGGGTTTTGTGAAAGCAGCTGGAAGCAATTTCATGTGAACTCTAATAATGTTTAAAAATGCACAGCCAAGCTTGGATCCAGAGTAAGAGACCTACCCCAGACAGCCAAAGGAGTTGTACCTGTCTAAGTGTGCTATGAAATCCTGTAATTAGATATTCAGGTGAACTCCTCCAGTCAAAGGGACACACAGTTGTCAGTTCCTGGCACTGGACAGTGCTCAGATCCACTGTCCGCTGAGGATGAGTGAAGCACGAAAAGCTTCTACACCACCAGGAAAGTAAATGCCCACCCTCTGACCCTCCCAAGAGCCACAAGAATTTACAAGGTTGTTTTCCTTCAGGGCTAAGGAACAAGGAGGTAAACCAGAAATGGATCTTGTGGCTTTACATAAGTAGCATGAGCTGGGGCAGACACAGGGGAACTACACAAGATAAATATACACTGTCCCTTCTTACTGACAGCTGCAGCCTGTCATTTATTTCCTGAAAGACAAAAGTAAAATGAAGGAAAATAGTAGATATTTTTTTCCCCAGTATTCTTCCTACAGCAAATTCCTCTCCCTTGTTGAAGCCCAAAAAGAAACTGAAAAGGGATAAAATAGCAGCCATGGTTATGACCCTCGGAAGATTATTTTTAGTTAAAAGTCAGTATCAATGCAACATAGCATCTGGTGGACATGGTATACTTGCTTCTGCAGCTTCAGTCTCAACTCTGGTACAAGCAGGAGACAAGTGAGAAAACCAGAATAGATTCATGTTTATTTTGTTAGCCAAAGGGACCTAAGCACAGGAGGTTTGCATCCTGCTTTGGACCTAATGGGTACTGAGTACTAGGAGAAGGGACTGAGATATCTTTCTCATGTTCATAGCAATGATCTGCTGCAGAGATGGGGTCACACCTCCTCTGCACAGGGCAGGTCCTTGGATTCCCTCTCCAAAGAAGATTTCCACCAAAATGGGGTGGCTTTCATAGTGATGGAAAAACCCTTCTCACCACAGTGGAGACATTCATAGATAGCATAGAGTTATACTCTGGGACTGAGAACTTTGCTGATAAATGCTTGTAGATACCATTCTGTCAGTGCTACTTCTACATTGTAGCAGATTCAGTGAAGTAAAAAGGGACAGAGACAACCATCTTGATCTAACAACACATGAGAAAAACTGGAATGACACAAATAAAACTCTAGTTTCTGGGCTGTCAGAATATCCATGCTGATATTGGAACGGGAAGGAAGACAGCAGAGGGAAAGCAGGTTACAAAACTGCAATCAACCATGAAAGTTTACTTTCCAAAACTATTTGAAAAGTATGGACACTGAACAGTGAGCCCTGTGTTCAGAAGCTGATTAGGGTGCCTGTCCACTATGTCCTGTTGGCCTTTGCAGGAGCAACAATATCTGCTTTCAAACATATTGCTGATATCATTTTAGCAGGAGTCTTTTGGTAGATTGCTGCTTCATCTTTTAGTTAGTAGATGTAGAGAATATAGATTAGAGAGTCTCTCTTCCAGCTCCCTGGACTGCTATGACACCTCATGACCTTGAATTACAGGGCAGGTAAGGTAGAAATTAAAATATTTTCTCACCTTCCGGAAATCTGCCAGATATGCTTGGACACGACCTGCCTCCCAGCAGTGGGCAGGGAGGGATGAGGGGAGTACCCAGGGGCAGGAATCCTTCTGATGCGGAAGAAAGATGTCAGAGTTACCCCTATGCCATGTGTGTACCCCTTGCCCTGCCCCCAAAAGGGCTGCCTCCTGACTGCTGTTCTCAGGCACATCATCCCAAGTGTCCTTGGTCATCCACCACCTGAGCCAGTTTATGTACAGGACACTTCAGGCCTACTAGCAAAAACAAAACAAGCAACTACCAGCAGTGTGTGAAGTAAGTACAAACTATAGAGCAGGTGGTACATCCAGGTCATTTGTAGTTGATGCACTTCATATTTCATTCTTGTCTTGGCAAGATCAAGCCCTCTAGAAGCAAGTCAAGCACTCCTTAATAGACAAGCTCTGAAAGTCTTATGTAGCTTTTAGATGCTAATCTTTACCCAGAATCAGCAATTAATCAATTTTAATTTAACATAATAAAGTTCTCTCTGTAAGAGCTTGAACATAACTGATCATGAAATAAACAATCTAATTCTGTCTCCCTGATACTGAAATTATCTGCATAAGCAGCTGGGTCAGCTGGGTCCCTGCCTTCATTGAAAGGGAAGAGCACTGAGCTCTGCTCAAAGGATGGCACATTCACTAAGCAACAACCTGGTAAACTACGTCATTCCAGAGGTTAGAGACTCCTCAATCCAATGTGGATCTACTGGAGGGGATTTGCTACAGCATCACAGCCCAGGAAAGGCAGAATTGGAGGGTCAGAAGGAATGTCAGATCTTTTCAAAAGAAACTTCAGTGCAAATTTAGTAGATCCCTGAATGGAGGCTCAGGTCCAGGTGATATTTCCATGTGTTCTTCCCATCACAAGAAGATGTGAGAGAAGTGACAGGTTGTGGTAGAAAGGCAGTGGGCATGCTGAGATCCTCCCTGTGAGATCTGTGGGGAGTTCAGACTTGCCTGCACCTCGCTGCTACTGGGAGCAGTCCAGTAGACACTCACTTTCCAAGTGGTGAGGCTGGCATGGGGGTGGTGGGAGCCAAGTCTGCATGCAAGGCTGGCAGGGCACACAGCAGGTTTCTGTGGGACTCCATTAACTCTGGGCCATTCCCTTCTGCACTCCCAGGTGGTGACTTAGGCTTGGGGGACAGAGCCCTGCAGACACCCCAAACCCTGCTTCTGCACAGAAAAAACCTGTGTGAGTGTGTCTGTGCAAGGCATTGGAGCTATGGTTTTCTGTGCTGTGAAAAGGATCAGAGGAGCCTGTGACGTGGCCTCAAGATTTCTCTTGCAATCTCTGTGCCATGTTAATTGCTGTTGATTACAAACACAGTGCAATCTTGTTAATTTGCAACAGAGGACAACAGTCATTTAAGAGAGCAGTGCTGTATCCAGCTCCTCAAGCACAAAATTCTCACATTATTGAACAGCATGGTAGGGGGCCGTTTACGAAACAAATAGCACACAGGTCTGGTGAGGGCCAGCAGGGATTGAGAAGGAGATAACAGCTACTTAATTACTAACAGGAGGTGTTACACTCCATCACCTCTTTTGCAGTGGCACTTTGCTCTCACAAAGACCAGGTCTCTGCTGTGCCAGGCAGGGCAGGCAGAAGAGCTGCTCTACAACGCCTCAGTCTTATGCTCTCTTTCAGTTCGTGTTGGTACCTGCTGAGGTCCACAGGGCAGCTGAACCTCTGGGTTATCACCTCACATCTACTGTGGGAGCAGTTCTGTCCCTGTATGGTGGCAGGGCGGGGAGCAGGGAAGAGGGGACCTGAGAGGCAAAATGGCTTGACCAGGTCACCCAACAGACCAGCAGCCGAACCACCTGAAAGCCTCTGTTGAAATGTGTGACCAAGATCTGGACATGGTGCCCCAAGCTCACGATGGGGCAGGGGCAGTTCATTTGTAGATGGAGACAGAAATTTCCAGCCTTTCTGCAAAACGGCCCTTTAGGTGACAACCTTCAAAATTCTGGCAGAGCAACAGAAAGAGCTGCAACTCCTCACTCCTCTGACAGCCCTGTCAGAAGGAGACAAAAGGGGAATGGGATGAGACCGAGCTCCACGAAAGAGAAAGGCAGGAGACATACACTGTCTGTTTCAGTACCCTGGGCATATGTTCAGGCAAGATCTCATGCTTTGACTTCACCTTGTGGACAAAGATGTTTCCTATTGCTGAGAGAAGAATGATCACACTTGTACACCTTTTTTTATACTAACACCACAGTAAATAGTTGCTTTATATAACACATACTCAAAGGTGGAGTTTGTAGCAAATCTGAGTTTTACATTATTTTCTTTCATTCAAATGTCCTGATGTTGCATATGCAACTCTACAGCATGCCTGCCTTCTCAGTAAGCTTATATTGCCCCCTCCCAGAGGAATGGGAGCAAGAGCAGCTCTACTCAGCTGCAGATTTCTTTGTGCCTGTCCCTGATAGATGATGGTGACATAAGCAGGCTGTCTTGGGGATTTCACATAAGCTGAAGCTTGGAAGGCTGAGCTACACAGAAGCAGCGTCAAAGCACCCAGAAGCCCAAAATAGGAAGGAGAAGGAGACGAATGGACTGAAGTGGCTCAGAAGCACTAGATCTGGACAGCAGATTAAATATAAATTGCTGTGAATGTAGCACTGGTCTTAGCCAGCCCAGAAAGACAGGGATGAAATATCCTGCAGAGTACTGCAAGCACAGAGAGCAGAGTGCTCATAAGTAAAAAGAATGCCTGTGAATACATCCCCACTTCTCCCTGCAACCAAAACAAGAGCCAAATCAAAGCCTTGTTCAGTTAAAAGCTCTTAGTGACAAAAAAATATTTTTTGGCAATTGTAAAAGGTAAGTTTTGAAGCAGTAAAACACAGGTGACAGTTACCAGAAAGTAAAAAAGCCAAGTGAGTGCAGAGGGTCCTGATGTAGTCTGAAAGCACTGATTGTTAACTTCTACACCATCAGAGAGATCTGGATTGACACCCAGATCCAAACAAGGCTTGCACAGATCATATGGTAATTAAAGTACATTTTCAATCTCAGTTACAGTCATGCTGACATTACTGAAACTGGGAGCACAGGTGTGCAACTGCAGAACGCCCTTTAGGGACAGATTAACCTGTGCAGGCTGACATTTAGGTGACAGTCAGAGAAAAAAATAGAAATATAAGAACACCTAGGTATGAAAATTCAAGCTTTGACTTGCTAATGTATCCTCACATAGAGTGAAGCTGGGGCAACAGCATGCAGGTGTGTTTCATGGACATGTGTGAAGAGGGCAGCAACGAAGTCACTGAACTGCTGTTGTCACGTTCAGAGATGACTGGCAGAGTTCAGGAAGAGGAAGTGTTCATCACCCCTGATGAGCTGTATGTGAACAGCAATGAGAAATGCTGTCACTTCATTGTTAAATCCAAACCAACACATTCACCTTTAATCTACTGCATTTTAAAAAGCATTAGTCAGACTAGGCACATGACATTGGTTACCCCAGAAGAACGATAAGTAAAGCTTAGAGGCTCCTAAGCAGTTTATAGGCTATATGTTGTGCTCGAGAGCCTCCTCTTAGTAAAAACCCATGAAATCCTTCATCTCCAACACCTTCAGGAGCAACAGAACTGACAGTCAGCCACGCAAGAAGCTGATACAAGTCACAAGGTCAGCATCCAGCACAGAGGTACCACCTTGCTCCACAGCAGATGTCCCTGCAGGGCAGTCCCACCATCAGCACAGGGACTGAGGCAGTTTAACATCTTCCTTGCTGCCTCTGTTTCTGCATCAGCATGTGACACCTCCCAGACCTCCAGGACTTATAGTCTGTCCCTATTCTATATACCACAGTCACTCTGGACTCTGTGGTTCGCTGCCCCTGAGATCAAGGGAATTTATATCTGGCTGAGATCTTCTGTAAGTAGGTAGAAATGCACAGTCACGAAAGCATGGTATAGAAACTAATCCTAGTAGGAAATGGGGGAGAACTCTCAGCAAGGAAATGGTTCTTGCCTGGCACCTCTGTTGGGGATGGCTGGACACAATTCCCTTTGTGGATCAACGTTATTCATATGTAAATCAAAAGCTAGTTCAAAGGCTTCTGTTGAATTCTTGATTCCCCCTGACTGGCTTTCAGTTTTTCCTCTTTATGTCAAAAGCTTAGTGAGAAGTCTTTTAAATCACTGGAAACATCTCAATTATATTATTAACCAGAATGTGAATATCTGCAAACTGCGACAAGGGGAGTCTTCAGCTGACCAGGTTTGAGGTTATGGAGGAAGCTTTTATGCAATTAATTTTTAGCTAAAGCTGACAGAGAAGAAGCTAAAACCAGCTGTGATCCTCTCTGCCAGTTCCTCCGAGGGCACAGCAGCCATGAATGTTGCACTGTGCCCACACAATCACATGCACCCCATGGCTATGTGGGGAGGTTTGAATCCTCTCTGTTAAGGGAAGGAATTGCACAGGAGGTGGTTTTTGCATCCTTAGAAGCAACTTGGCAAGCCCCAAAAATGCTTTGTTCCCCAGGCAAGGCTTTGCAGGAGTGCCCCATCACCTGATCCGCATGATTAAGCCTTTTCCTATTTAAGCTTCACTCTCAGCTGATGGACCATGAACTGCTGAGCCCTAACTGAAAGGGCAGGGCCGAGGGAGGGAGGAGAGCAAAGGAGTTAAGCTCTCAAGGTCAGGAGAGCAGAGGTTTATGTGCCTGGGAAGCAGAGACAAAGGTGAAGACAGTTACAGAGGCAGGGTGAAGGGATTGCAGAGGCACAGAGACAGGAGACTGCAGTGCCACAAGATGTCCCTTCAGAGGGACACATGGTGACGGGCGCTCCATCTTACAGTGACAGAGCTGGTGAACAGGGAATGGATAAGAATAAATTATTATCAATTGACCACATACTAAATTACAACAAATCTCTAAGAAACATATCTGATCCCAAATTCCCAATTCCAAAAGGCAAATTGATCAGCTCTAAGAAATGAGAAATCAGCTGGGCTGGGGAATTCAGGTCGAAAAGTGAAAGAAAAGCTTTTAAACTGCTCTGGGACTTGTATCTCATGCAAAAGGGGTCTGAAGCAGTACTGCCAGCCAAAGCCTCCACGTAACGACCTTAGAAGGGTAGATGGAGGATGCAGAGTCTCCCAGTGGAATGGAACAGGGAATAAAAGCAAAGGTACCAATACACAACAGGTCAAAAGCATCTGGTTATCACCTCCAGCAATCCTCAGACCAAATGACATCTCACAGGAGGTATTAAACAGACAAGTTTAGTCAGCTACATGAGAAAAAGTAGATCAAAGGAAGAAGAAGGGAGGGTCTTTCTACAGAGAAAACAGGGCAAATGCTAATCTCAGGATGGCCCCAAGCCAAGTTAACTCTTTGCCTTATTTTTCAATAGAAAAAAAATAATGTTGCATATGATTTAAAAGGCAAGAGGATAATATGATAAATATTGTAAATGACCATTATTTTCAGCCCAGAGATGGGGAAATAGCATAGCTTTGCATACTGGAGTAGACTGACATATGAAGCTGCAGAAATAGCAGTATTTTAGTACATCTGGCAGATTAGCATATGACTAGGGAAATACAAAACAATGTCTGTTCTTAAGAAGGGAGGATTGATGAGGAAAGGTTGAGGCCTGGTAGTTTAACTGCGGTAGAAAGCCAGATCTTAAAACAAATTTTGAAATAGTACAAGATAATGAAGAATACAATAACATTAACTTGTGGACTTTGCAAAGAGAAATTTTGTCAGACTTTGTTCTTTCTTCTTTTGAAAGTCAAATGAAGAATTAGAGCTGATCCCTTTGGACTTCAGAGAAGCAGCTGACATACCTTCAAAGGGGGACTAGCAAACTCAAGATGCTTCTGCTAAAAAACAAGACACTAAACAAAGTAGAAAGGAACTGGCTATAAAGGAGGCAAGAGAAAACAGTGTTGAGAGAGGCAGGATGAGCCTGAAGAGGAATCACTACCACAGGTCCGTAGGAGTCTGCCATCAAGTTGGTATTTTGTGTCTCTGGCACAAGAAGAGAAGTTTGTGCTTGCTGCCTACATTTAAGAGAGCATGATTAATTTCAAGAGACATGAAAGAGCACACCACTGGTAAAGCAGCCTACTTCAGCAAAGGCTAAGTGGCTGGGTAGTTCAGGCTGCAAAGACACAGAGGAGACCTCGCTCCTGTCTATAACAGAGCAGAGAACAGGCACAAGAGAGAAAACAGTTATTTCAGCCACCAAGAACAGCTCTGGCCAGGCTGGTTTGGGTACGTCTGGTGTGCATCAGCAGCCCTTCCACCACTTGGACAGCAGTGCAAGAGGCCAAACTCATTTCCAGATCAAGAGGGATTTATTTGTGAGGAGTAGCAGACAGAGAAGGGTAGCGGGTACAGTTACACAGAGACACCCACACCAGCAAAGTCATCCCATTCCCTAGAAACACACCACTCCTCTCCCCCTGCCTGCTTCTCTCCACCCTCATCTGGGCAGTTTCACTTCAGGCTGTGCCAAAGTGCTTGTATGGCCACAGGACCTGCAGCAGTGCCAGGAAGAGCTGTGAGCTGGCAGAGGTGCTCTAGTGTTGCCAGGACAGACCCCTTGGTGACAGCAGGTGCTCCAGGAGCAGCAGCTCATAAGTAATTCAGGAGCATTTCTAGCAGCATTAGTCATCACCCCTGTCCTGACATATTCTAGTCTGTCTAGCCAAGTTAATGACACAGATGTTGCTTCACAGTGGTCAAATCTCTTGGCTCATAAAAGAGTAGCTGGAAAGTTGGAGTTTCCTGCCTTTCATAAAAGCCAGGAGCCCTTCACTCCCCAGCTCATTCATGGAAGATAAAAATCTCTTGGCACAAACTCTTGCCTCAGTTGTAGGGTAATTACATTGTTCAGGCTCTGCAGAGCACTTAATACATCCCTCTCCTGTTAATCTCCAGCAAATATTGTGACTGATGTGGCTGAGTATCAGCCAGGCATCTCCAGTTAAGGTGTAGAGGAGGTTCTTCACCAGTACGTTGCTTTTCTCTCCCATCTCCACAGCTAGCACCATGCTGTAGGATTGCACAAACCCAGCCTGTCATTCTGCCCCTTGCATCTCTGACCTGTTTCCTGCACCACTGAAGACATGTCCAGAGTCTTGCAGCACCGAATAAGTCAGAAACTTATTCAGCAAGGGTGGGAACAGCAATGGGACTCAAAGGTGTCATGGCTGGGTGCAGGAGGTGGAAACAAACACATATCAGGGAAATGCTTCTAGAACCATCCTGTGCCTGCAAGCACTAAAAGTGCCTGGGCCTTCTGGTTTCCCTAAGGGACTACACACAGCATCAGGTGTGTCCTTCTGTTCTGCAAGATAATGGCACCACTCCACTGAAGTCAGTACAGTTCAAAGAAATTAAGAAGCACAATTTTAATTAAAAGTATAGACTAACAAACCAGGTTTCCAAGGGACATGGGAAAATACCCATTGCTGAGCCTTCACAGCTAGGCTAATTACATAGCCAGGAAATTAAATCTTTGGTTTGGAACAACTGTGGGAATAGTGCAGAGATCTCCGCATCTCCAGAGATCAGACTTCCCAACACACTTGCCCACCTAGTCCTTCCCTTGTAGCTTGCTGTAGATATTTACCAGCTGTTCCCCACCACTATTTCACTAAGGTGGTTGTACAGACTATCCAGTCCTCATCCTAAAGCTGTATCCCCTTTGTAGCCAGGGTCTTATCCCTGTGAGCTTGCAGAGCTCTTTTAAAGCTGCTGCTGCCTGCTAGTGGTGCAGTGCTTTGTGCCAGGCCAATAGTGGAAAAGCCTTTCACTATCATAATTTACCCTCACTTAGAAGTGTAGTCAGTCATGGCTGCGCCTTTGTAATTCAGAATTACAGAACTGAGCTAAAAAGCAGCCCTACAAAGGACATTAATATTCAGAAAGGGGTTCGATCTAAGTGGGGCTACTCTGCATCTCCCCACATGGTCCTGCACCCATCCCAGCAGCACCATAGCGAGAACAGGAGCATTAATCCCTTGGGTTTTTGCTCCATCAACACTAATACTTTTAGAGGCTGAATATAAAAATGCACTGCCAAATAATAACAATAACGAAAGAATCAGCACCTCTGCTCTATTAGACAGCTACAGGGACACCTGGTACTTCTTAACCAGTTTGGTTTTTGTCAAGGTAGTGAAGAGCTCTTGCACTGCTCCCACAATTATGAGTTCAGTGTCCAGAGCTCAGCAACCTCTCAGCAAAGCCTGATTAGCAATACTAACCAGGCATCACCACCATGCTCAGGAAGGAGAAGTGATCTTTCTCCAGCCTTTCGTGGTGCTGCCCACACCAGGTCTCTTCAGCTGGTACAGGACATAAATGGAAAGGCTGCATTCTGTTTATGAAGCTGATTATCCACAGGGTCTGAACAGCAGGACATTTTGCTGTTGCAGTGGAGGAAGCTCTGGTTACCGGCTGTATGCGCCTTAGGACTTGACCCCCAGTTATTCCATGCCTTCAAGCCCTTTAATTCAAGCATCAGTCCCAAGCTGTGCCCCTTAGAGTCCCCCACATCTGCCAGAGCTGGCTATGCCTGTGATACCATACATAGCTTCAGCTCTCCCAGGCAAAAGAATGAAGTCACACTGAAATACACAGATTCATTCTGTTCCTAATCTATAAACCCAGCAATCTGGGACAAGTTTTTTTGGTAATGTTCCAGTTCCCACTGGTTATCAGTTTCCATCCCTCATGGTCACAGTGAAACTGCCAAACAGCTGGGGAAACAAATTCTCGAAAGGATGCAGGAGTGATCAGAAGAACACAAGCTTCCACTGGGCCACAACCACTGTTGATAATGTGCACAACCACAGACATATCAGAGCAGAGACACCCCTGTCCCACCCATTGCTGCAGAGAAGCACCCACCCTTCAGGAGGAGTCCTCAGATGCAAAGGCAGACAGAAGTTCAAGAATGCCCAAAGGCTTCCACAGGGACAAAAAAAAAAAAAAAAAAAGGCACAAAGAAACACAGCAGATATGCAGATATCACCCCTCTGCACTTCTGTAATGTACTTGTTGCAGCCTGTCATGGATCAGGGAATGGAGGGTCCCACCTGCTCCATCTGGGGCTCCCTGGGGACAGGACTGGGGGAGAAGAGGAAGGGAAGATGAGCATTATTGCAGCAACAGCCAGAAATCAAAGCAAGCCGGCCTCCTGCTCCCCAAACAGGCCTGAACCTTTCTCACAGAATGCTAGGACAGGGGGAAACTGAAAATTACAGTTTCCTTTCTAAATCCATGATGATCTTCCTTTCACTTGGAGCAGCAATTACATAAATGCTTCTGGGAAGAGAAACATGCTGTTCTTTCAGAAGCCAGGAGGCAGATGCACGTGCAGCATTTGGGGCAGAGCAAAGATTTGTCATGGGTAATCATCTTCCCCTGCAAGCACCATAACATTTCTCTGTTGTGCTGCCATTAATTCCTAGCATCACTTGCCTTGCACTCAGCAGGAATGACCTTGACAGAGACCTCTGGAAACATCTGGGTACCAAACTGATACGTGTTTGTTCTTTTTGGTAAAAGAAAAATCTTGAAAAACAATAAACCCCCACTTTAATAGAGACGTTCAGTTTTATATTCATGTCTCCTCTAGTAACTGTTCACAGAATTTCATATTTCAAAAAACTTCTTTGTTCTTCTGTTTCCCTTCTTGTGCGCCTACTCCAACAGTAGTTATAATTCATTGCAATGCCAGCTGAATTAACATCCAAATATCTGTGTGGTGTCAAACTACCAAATCTCCTAGAGAACCAGAAAGATATTCAAATAGATGATTTTATCAAGTGACATATTTCTCCTGTGAGAAATTCTTGATGTGGAAAGTTATTAAAAAAACAAGTTTTCATATGTAAATCCACATTAATAAATTCAAGTCCTAGCCCCAGTTCTCCTTTTAATTTTTGTCTGAAGCAGCAATTCCTTGGCATAATCAGTGTGACTTGATTCTGGTCTGTAGTACACACAAGAAGGGAACAGGTAGAGAAACAGCTCTCACACTGAATCACCAAAAGATTCCTGATTTAGTTCCTACCAGAAACACAAAAATGAGGACCTCATGAGTGCATTCAATAGCTTTTCTATTAGTTAACTTTAAAAAACACAACAGGATCATGCTGGTTCACAGTGGGACAAATATTAAAAGTAGCACCTCGAAAATACACTTTAATAAGCGCATGGTAATTATGCTTGAAAAATGACTCAGTGTCACAAACAGTAAAAAACAAAACACAACAACCACACAGCGATTAAAGCCAACAGGAGCTGAGGGTTCATCACCTCTGAAGATGAATGCTTTCAGAGACCATCAAGTGTGTATATGAAGCCAGCTGGGGACCCAGGTCAGGAGATTGTACAGTCCAAAAACAGACAAATTTGAGTCAAGACCTTGCATCAGCCCATAGTCAGCCTAAATTAGTCTGTTTTTCACACCAAAATGTCTCCCCCATCCAGCCATGGCTCTCTGAGGCCCGCAGCAGCAGCCCAGATTGTACACCTGCATTCCTATAGCAGTATCATTTGTTGCCTGTCTGTTTCCCACCTCAGACATCTTTTCATCTGACTTCCAGGTTAGAGGGAATTCTTCTAAAGTCACATCATCTGTGAACAAGGATGTCCTTTAGTGCAAATCCATGAGTATCACATCTCTTCTCCGGAAGCAAAGAGTTGGAGACAACCCTTCCAACAAAATGTCCCTGTACAAGACCATCAGCATTCCTGCTCCTGGACCTTGGCCTGACCATGCCTTAAAATTGTTTTCCAGATGGCACACATTTGCAGGACTGCTGTACTTTGTAGATAAAACAGGTTTACTCAGCTGTTCTGAGCATAGAAAGTA
This sequence comes from Myiotriccus ornatus, assembly GCA_036023395.1. Lineage (NCBI taxonomy): Eukaryota > Metazoa > Chordata > Aves > Passeriformes > Tyrannidae > Myiotriccus > Myiotriccus ornatus. The sequence continues at coordinate 12,667,345 of JAYRBT010000010.1, read as the reverse complement.
GCTGCATAATTATCTTTTAGAAATCTTCTGACATGGCTTTCTCATGGAAAATGTCTTAATGTAATCCACAGTGAGGGCTTTTCCTGCCTTGCCCAAGCTATAGCCTATACTATTCCCCTGTGGTTGAACAATAAGATCAGCAAAAATTCACATATACAAAAGTATATTAATCTTATTCATATTGAAATGCTTGCTGCTGTACTTGTGCATATTCCTGCAGGTATCAATACAGAGAGGCGCAATGCACTGGGGTGTTTTAAAGAATGTTCATAAAAATAAGCCTTTCCTGGAGTCAGAAGTGTTCTCCAGGATTAACTTTGAACAGAATACACAACCTTTCTTCTGGACTGCTTGTCAATTAACTTTATTTTTGCCTGCCTGCAGCCACACAGCTGTGCTGCCTGCAGAACACTCAGCAATGCCCTGGGCACAGCAGCAATTGCTGTGCTGGTGGAAGGACATATCTCGCTGGTCATAAGTGCCTGTGGCCATGCAGCAGGTCAGGACAGCTGCTGGGTTATGGGCTGCTGTTCCCGTTCCCAGATGCCCAGCAGGACAGGGCTGCCCCCATCAGCCATGGCAGCAGACTGGTGTCAGAGTGTTTTGAGCCTGGCACCATGAATGGAGGTAATAAGTGGTATCATCACGCAGGAGCCAGAAGTAGGTAGAAAGAGAATCTTTGTGTGGGTGGTGAGAGAGAAAAGAGGCAGATTAAGCAGACAAGGATCAGAATCTGCAAATCATGCAAAACCAGTTCTGTGTCAAGCAGGGAATAATTAACTTGCTCTTTTTTTTTCTAGACAAGCAGCACTGGTGTTGATTTAGAAACCCTTTCTGACACCAGGTGAAACTGGGCACCCTTCAGGATGTTTTGCTTTGAATTTTTAGTGGATTTAGTACATAGTTTTGCCATTCACTGATACATTGATATGGTGCTGCAGAGGCATGGTAGATGCTGCCTCTATTGCATATCCAAACTTGCTGGCAAAGATAGAGGACCTTGGGGAGGGTCAGTGCCTGGGGAAATGGTTTAAGACAGTTCTAGCGACATACCCCCGACCCAGTGACATCCAGGGGAGTTCTGTGAGTTTAAGAATGTGAGGTAGTTACTCCAAAGAAAATTTTTAGCATAAAGATTTGGTGGAGTTCCTGTTACCTTATTCATTCCTTGAATTTTTTTTCCGTACAAGGCTTTTGTACTATTCTATCTGTACAACTTTGAGGTGGGATCCAGGAACCAGACATGAGGGAACGAAATATCAAGAGTAAATCCCTGCCACAGCAAAGCACAAATTAAAACCAACCTGTTGGCAGACAAGCTCCCCTTTCATGGATCAGTACAGACCTGTTATTTCTGCATTGCTGCCTAGGGCTCTTTCTTATTAGGATGAGACATTTTCTGAGGCTGTAGTTAGACCCCACAAGAAAGTTTTCAGTACAGGCTGTGTTACAAACCTTACCTGCTCTTTATGGGCTCGGCCACCACCATGCCATGACCAGGCTACATCAATCTGTGTTCTGCAGGCTACGGCACCGAGTATAGTTAGTTCTGTTCATCAAGTTGTAAAGTAAAATCTCAGTATTAAGAACGAGAAGTCTGAAACTTATACTTTCTAAGCACAGTACACACTGCCAGCATCAGATCTGAATGCACACCACTTGGCTGCTGGGAGCAGACCCATCCTGCCCAGGCACTGCTCCTGTTCCCACACCATCACAAGAAAGCAGCAGGTGTTTGCTCTTTGTGCCTGCAGTGCAAGAATCCCAGTTTCTGCTGTGCTTATTTTCAGGACACGAGGGAAGTAGATAAATGTCCTAGGCATAAATAGACACAAAAGGGATTAGAGGACTTGACTACCCGAACCTCTACAGAAGTCAACTGAAAACAAAATGCAGGAGCCTTTCCACTTTGCTCTGCATGCTCAGAGTGGAAGTGGAAAGACTCATTGAATGTTCTTACACATCAGAGAGGACAAAATCATCCTGCGTTTAGAAAAGCCAAAGTCACTCAGAGCTGTTTTGAGAAAGAAATTGCTCCAACTCAGGGAATGGAGGGGGAGGGGGAGTGAGGAAAGACAAGCAGCCATTATTCTGTCTGCACAGGACTTATTTAATAATCTACTCTCTGCAAACCCTAAGTTGAATTTTTTCCCTGTCATACCGCATGCCAGACCACAGCTGGATAAAATAGAGAAAACCTGTTATAACTGACCATACTCATTGGAAAACTGTGGACATATTGCCTCAGGCTGCAAGGCCCTTTCCTGTGGAAAGAATATTTTGCAATTGTCTGTTCCTTGCTGACAACCAGCACTCCTACTTTCTGGGTTTCATCAAAAAGGCTTACGTATAGGCTGTTCGAAACTCTGAATGCAAATAGAGAGAATTTTCTTGCTCGTTATTCCGATTTATTCATCTCTCCCCCTTCTCTCCTATCTCACACGTCAGACACTGAAGAGAATGAAAACTCAAAAGCATGGAAATAATGAATGTGCAGAAACAGGATGCCACATGTCACAGAGGCACCATCACTGGATTTGCCATGTAACAGGGACATTTTTCACTAGCATATGTAAGATGATGCTAGAGGAATGCTTCAGAACAATTTTGTCACTATTACATCAATACTTATTCTTTAAGCAAAGCAGCACTCTTATATAGGCTATTATTTTTCTCAATACCTTCTAAGACATCAAGTAAATTACTTGACTGTGACTGAATGTCAGAGCTGCAAAATCTTACAAAAACCTGTGAAGTTTAAGCCTCCATGCAGTGCTCCACTCAGCCCTCTCTCCTGCCCCAGGCTACTCCCTTCAGGGCTGTAACCCAGCACCCCTCCAGTGAAACTGCCCCTCTCCTGCCCCATAGCCCCATCGGTACTGAACTGCCACCCCACAGGGCTCTGCTCCATCCCTGAGCTGATCTTCGTCAGTGCACATCACTTCTGAATGGGAAGGAGCCAAGGCTTTTGAGCTGCCAGCAAGTGTGCTGAGGAGCTCGTGGTTGTACATGGCACATGATTGCCTTATTGTGCAGAATTCCCCTGCATCTTGACTGCAATAAAAATAGACACAGTTTTCCCACTACACTCCTAAGTCACACAGCATGGAGAATGTAAGCACCGATGGCTTTCGTGAGGAGGTTCTTGGCAGCAGGTTACAGTTGTCCATATAGGAAGACTTTGGCCTCACAACTGAAGTTTTGGGTCATTACCAAAGAGAAGAAAACTACCAAAGATTTTAAAGGGCAGCATTATTTCCAGAGCATATCCTAGCCCCTGTTTCCATGTGCTTTGCTTGTCAGATCAGAGCAGGATTAAAGCAGCAGAGTGGGAAAAAGCAGCAGGAGACCAGAGCTAATAAGGGTCTGATTAACTGAGGTGGCAGGTGATGGCTAACCTGGAAGCAACAGAGCACTTTGAAGTGTGAGAGGGGTAGCAAAGCCAAACAGTGTCAGGAAACATGGGGTCTTCCCCAAGGCAGGAAAAAGAGCAAAACCAAAAGTTTTGCAGAAGGTAACACCCATGACATTTCATGGTGCTTGCACAACAATCTACCCACTACAATATATCCTTGAGAAACTTACTGTGCTGCCACTGGGGACAGGCTCTCCCACCTGCAGGACAATATCTACAGCAATGCAGGGTGGCAAAGACGAGAACACATTTGATAGTAACCTATGTCAGCAAAATCTGAGTAAAGTTTCTGTTTTCACAAGGCTATTGCTATATAGTGTAGATTTTCAGATTTCTTCAATTTATTGAACACCATTTATTTTGAACCCCAGTTCTGTCCTCCAGCCTGGCATGCTCCACATCATCTCCCGTGAGGCAGACTTCTGATGGAGCCTCAGTGGACACCCAGACCTTGGGCAGTGCTCCCCATCGCTGGTAGAAGGCGGTGCTTCACACCTGGGCAAGAGCATTTGAAATATCTCAAAGCTTTCAAACATTTCAGAAAAAAACAGGAAGACCTAGAGATCTTGATTAAGAGGGTTAAAAAAGGGAACACTCAGAGGTGTGGGCTGCTAAAGGGGAGAGCTTCTGCCTCAGTTCAGGAGCTGCCAGGACCAGCCTGGCTGTTACCCAGCACTAAACCATATCACAACCCAGGCCTCTTCCAACACCTCCTCACTTATTCCCTCCCAGAAAACATCCACCCACAGACCTGCCCATATCCAGCTAATTCACAGGTCACAGGCAGCCCATGCCCAGGCCAGATCTGAGCCCCTGATGTTGTGCTTCCCGGGACAAGAAGGAAACCTCCTGCTTCCTCAGGCAAGGCAGACTCTCAGCAAAGCAATAGGAGCAGGGAAGATTCAGAGTAACTCAGACATGAGGAAACCTCTTACACAGCAGAATCTTGGGCAGCTTCAGACCACAGGGGCAGTTTGCAGCACCACCAGCAGCCAAGCAGCCCAGGGAAAGCTGAGCCCAAATACAGAATAAAAACAGACTTGCTGGTAGCATAAGAAAATCCTCACAGCCACTTCCAGCTCATGGGGGAGGGAGCCCTGTAAAGCTGCACAGCCAAGGGCCAGATGGAGAGGTGGAGCAGTGGAAGTGACAGTTAATCAGTAAATACCACCAGGATTTTTGGCTGGGCAAATGAATGAGAGCATGGAAAGAAGTGAGGCTGTGCCACACTGATGCTGGGGCAGAACTAGAAGTCTTCCAAGTCCATAAGAAGGAAGCAGTTTTAATTACTTTTCTCTAAAACAGCGGTGATAGTTGTAGGGAAAGGCACAGGCTGCTGGGAATAAACACTGAAGCAAGGAAATAATCAAATTGGAGGCAAAAGGAAAACTCAGTAGTTCAACATGTTAGACCAGGGGAGGCCAGACAGCAACTGCCCTGGAGAACAAGAAGCCAGTGCATTGAATCACAAGGCTGAGAGCAAAGACTTCCAGCAGAGCCACAAACTCACATTGCATCAGAGGCCTGGGAGAACAGCATTCCAGGCTAAACATGTGTGGATTCAGCATGAAAGTCGAGGTTTTGATGGATGAGTGTCTTCCAACAAAAAGTTTGCCTTATCTTGAAGTTTCCAGGATTGGGGACTTTGTGGCTGTGGATTAGGGTCTTGTTTTCTATCTTGTTAACCCCTCTGCTCCCCCAACAGAAAGTAAGACTGGAATTAAATGCCTTCTACCACCCTCCAGAACACACCAAGAAGAGATTAATCAAATAACAAGCTCTAAAACCAACTCACTTGTGCAGGAGATCTGTATTTACACTGTCCAAAGGGCAACCTTGGGTTACAGCAAAACAGTGATTTAGGAGTCAAAACCTTTTTGCCACATTTCCACTGCAAAAAGATAGAGCATTTCTATCTCCAGCTATTGCAGAGCCCTCTCGCTCATAGTACTTATACCACTGGACGGTGCTGGCATCAGTCTTATACCTTCACATATAGAAAGACAGCTGACTGCAGAAGTGAATTTATACTAATGGGGACCTGAGCAGCTGGGATTGAGAGCAGCTGTCTAAGCTGGTGTTGCCATAGGAACAAGTTGATATCATCTGGCCACAATCAAAGTTTGAGTTGTGTTTTTTTGTCTAAAACAAGGTATCTATCTATCAGAACCATAGGTGTCTGTAGCAGTTTCCATACAGGAAAAGCACAGTCCAAGTCCTGCTGTTTATGAAGGTGATTACATCATCTGGTTGCTTGAGATAATAAGCAATCAGATTTGAGGATCTGTGAATTTCCTCATGACCTATTTTCTGTGATCCAAGGAGAGGGTGTTTTTGCCTTCCCATTCAGAGCTGGCTAATTCAGAGGACACCTGCTAAGAGACCAAAGCAACCTCTGCATCCACAAAGGCACTTGTGCAGGCTTCTGGACTGGAACAAGGCTGTTGTGCAAATATGGTGCAGGAAGTCCTGAGCAGCACCTGGCATGTGCCGGGTACAGAGGAAAGGAGAACTCCTTCCTTCCTATGGTTTCTGCACATGGAAAGCATAAAAACCCCATGCTCAGCGTGAGTCATTTATTACTAGTGCTGCAAAGCCCTAGACAAAGCAGATGGAATCAGCTGGCAGTGGGCAAGGCAACCAAGCATCTGCTTGTACCCATGTGGCATACGAAAACAGTGCTGTAATATCCTAATGGCATGAAATTAGAGCAAAGCCACATGGAGAACAGTTAAACAGTGTTTTTATCTTGTGGAGACATTAAAACACATCCATGCCTCTCGTTGTGTACAGGAGGAATCTCTTTACAAGTCACTAGCAATTAAGGGGAAAAAACACATTAATTATAGAGACATTTTGGTTTTCATTTTTAGATTGCAGGTTTAATTGAGAGATAAATTTTGGCCTTCTGTGCCCTCTGCATCTCATTGTGCCTGTTGGATCTGAGAATGAGCCTGATGCTTTATTTTATACTTACACGAAGTCATGGCCAAGGCAAACTTGGACTTAGGGATGCTGCTGTCACTGGGCTGAACCAGATGGTCAGGAGGGGAGAAGGTTCCCTGGTGGGATCTCACCATTGCCAAAACTAGCTCACCTCTCCTCCCTGCCTGGGCAGATCCAGGGACTGCCTTCCTCATGGTTGTTTTGATATGATCAGGCTACAAATTATTTATATTCTACCAAAATAAAGCTTGTTCCTCGAAGCTGTTACAAAGGGGGCTGTGATCAAAGGTGGCTGAGAATGCTGCTGGTGGAAACAGCCATCAGCAGTTTGCATGACCCAGAGATGGTGCAGACTGGGGAGAAGATGAAGAAGGTCCCAAAGCACCTCCTGTGGCCTATTGTTCAGGACTTCAAAGAGCCCCGGGATTTGTAGCCACTGGTAATGGCTGTTATCTTCAGGCAATGGTAATTATGAACTGAAGGAGACTCAGAGACAGTGATTGTAGAAGGTCAACAAAGCTACACCTTTTCTGCTTCATTTACTTGATTGCCCCTGTTTTCATAACATCCACCCCTCTAGGATGTGGCTTTTAATCCTCCAAGCTGATCTATCCCTATGAATATTCACTGTCAATAATACACTTATTGCAGCTGCCTGAATATCCTGAAGCTGTTATCAATCATGCATTAATCTTACATGCAGGTCCTAGGGCTTCATCTAAAATGCAAGTGCAAAATACGCAAATTGTAAAGAACTGGGAGAAGAAAAGGCTAAAGTCAGTAAAAGATGATTTACAGTTTGCCAGCTCAGCTTCATATTAATTTTGCTGTGCTGGATTTCAGAGCAGTAACTCATCAGGCAGCATTTTTTGAAAGTCCCCATATTACATATGCAAGAACCTATAAATTTCATTTGTATGTTGAGCAAAGGGATGTGGAAACAGTGGCAGTGAGTTGGACCAGTGGTGCATTCTCCCCAGTGTGTGCCAGGGGGAGGTTAAATGTCCAAGGGAGCTTACAAAGATGACTCCTGCATTTCCTTCCCACATCTGCAGAGATTTTATTCAAGGACTTCCCTGAATAAGGAAGGATTGTATTTGAATTAGTAACCAAGAGGTATTTTCTTCCATTAACCCAATGAATCATTTTTTGAATCCTTGTAAAATTTTACTAGTCTCTCTGCCACGCAGCAAAGAGTTTCACAGCTTAGCTGTGAATTTTGTAAACAAGTTTTTCCTCATTTGTTGTGGTGAACAGGCTTCTGTTTCACCTGGTGAAATTTCTCCTGGTGTCCCATAGCCTCGTTTGACAAGAGGCAGAGGATAAGCATTCCCTATTTGTCACAGCACACAGGATTTAGTAGACTTCTATAATATTCTGCCGGGTCATTGATTTCTGCAGTCTGTAGAACTGTCCATCCCTCGTGGAGAAGTCATTCGAACCCCAGATCCCATTTGCAGTGTGGGGCTGTGCCATGCCCCTGGCAAACCACTGCGTGTAGGGAATGCTGGTGAATATCTCCAGGGTGGCTGGTGACACGCAGCTGCAGGAACTTGCTGATGACACTACCAGGATGTCTCAGCAGAGCGCACGCACAGCCCGAGCCAGCTCCCGTCCCTTCTGTGTGCTGGGCCAGCTCCAGCCCTTGGGTGCCCTGAGCTGCTCCTGGGATTGGCAGTGCAGCAACAGCGTCCCTGGGCAAGAGGGGGGCTGGCCGTGGGAACAGCAAGATGCCCTGCGTTCAGGGCAGGTTGAGAATCAGAGGGTGTTTCCTGGAGCAGGGACATCACTCATCACTATTTTACACATCACTTTGTTCATATTTTTTCCACAATGAAATGTCATAAGAGGGGCAATAACGCTTTTGTCATCATCTGATGGGGAGAAACAATAGCTCTGCTCACACTTTCATCACCCCGCAGAGGCTGAATCACTGTCACAAGGCAAATTAGCCTCTCGCCTGTTGCTCAGCTCCGTCATCACGGTGACTCATTCTGGAACAAGGATGGGAGTGAAAGCCGGATGCTACAACCTCCTCTCCCTACACCAAACCGTGAACCAAATAGTTATCTGTGGCTGGGATCGTCTCAGGGCAGGGGACAGTGAGCAGAGCTGGCGAGGACAGCCCGGGAGGCAGCGGCGGGGCTCGGGGCCGGCGACCGAACTGGCACAGGGACGGGGAGCGTAGGCAGCCGCTGCCCCGGCTCCAGGCACACAGCCGTTCTGCTGGTTCTGCAGCCTCTCGGGGGCTGGCTTCCTCCTTGCTAAATCCATTGGCCCATAGAGTGCACTGAAGCTGGTCTTCCCTTGCCCAGCAAAGGTTGCCCATAAGCATTTCTTCCGCATTCCTTTGGTGAAGAAATGGGGATTTTTTTGTTTCCTGTACACGGGGCCAGCAGAGCATCCACAGCTTTGCAGGTAGCCGGAGGGATGCTCCTCTCCACAGACTGTTTCAAAGAGATTTAAATAGGTGCCCACAAGGAGAAATGACCCCTGTCCTGACCAAACACAGGTCTCGTAGCTCATTCTGGGGGACAGATGTGTCCGTGAGTCTCTGACCACAGGCTGAAGGATTTCTTGAAGGGATGCAAGCCCCGTGCGTACTCCCAGATTGTGGGCACCCAGGCTGGACCCCAAGCTCAGCCTTGCACATCATCCCTGGGGCACATCCAATCACTCACAGAGACAGAGAGGCAGCATCTCACCTGCTGCGTGATGCCTTGTAAAATGAGTGCTAATGATTTCAAGTTAAGGAAGTTCAAAACAGTCTGATGGGGGAAACGTGTCTCCAGAAAAAGGGTACCATATGTGCCTGCCAAGCAGGGCTGCTCTCGCCGCCGCAGTGAGGCTTCTCTCGTTACTCATTGGCAGTGAAACGCACTGCTAGGCTGGTGGCAAAGACACGTGTTACCAAGATTAGACACAAATTGCATTTTACAGGAGGGCTAAAACTAGTCTGAGTGTAATGAATTTTAGAGCATGCTGCCTTTTGGAGCATGTTAGAGGGCAATTCCTCCTTCCTCCATCCTTGCCGTTACCAAGGGGGCTCAGAAATCAAGATGCTGCAGGGGCTGCGTGAGCCCCTGGTCACCCTGAGGGTTCAGGTGTGCAAGAACATCTCTTGCAACAAGGTGAGGAGAGTGCAGCCCTTGCTGTCCTGTGTTGAGGGGCAGCAGCACCTCTGCTCCCTGCTGCCCCGTGGCACTCTGCCATGAAAACCCTAAAAACCACCCCCTGGGCACTTCTTCACTCGCTGAGTGGATTGCTGTGGCAGAAGGATTCCTGCTGGCTTAACTTTTCATGTTTCTGTTTCTCCTGCATTGCCACTTGCCTCTCTGGTCCCCACAGCCACTCTTCCCACGGGTTTCCTCACCTCCATGCCCACCCACACCACAGCTCTGCAGTACGTGCCTTGTGGAGGCTCCCAGGAGCTCAGCACAGCCAGCAAACAGCCTTTCCTGACACGGAGCTCAAGGAGAAGACAACAGGGACCACAAGCTGGTGTGGGATAATTAATTACTGAAGCAAGAATTATCTCATTGCTAACAAAAAAGTTCAGGCAAGACACATTGGAGATACTAGCAGTGGTTACCGTTGTCAGACAACATGTTGTGACAATAAATAACAAATGAATGCAGATCTTTACCAGTTTTTTTTCCATTTGGGGAGAAAGAAGGTATTTTATTTTATTTTTTTCTTACAAACCTCTACTCTGCAAAGGCAGTTGTATCTCAGAATCACAGAATCATGGAATATGCTGAGTTGGAAGGAGCCCACAGGGGTCATTGAGTCCAACTCCTACCCTGGCATAGGACCATCCCCAAGATAGGTGAAGAACCTTTTTCTAATATCCAACCTAAACCTCCCCTGAGCCAGCTTCAGAGCATTCCCTCTGGTCCCGTCACTGGTCACCACAGAGAACAGATCAGTGCCTGTGCCTCCTCTTCCCCTCATGAGGAAGTTGTAACTGCAGTGAGGTCTCCTCTCAGTCTCTCCTCCAGGCTGAACAGACCAAGTGACCTCAACTGCTCTTCACACAGCTTCCCCTCAGGGCCCTTTACCATCTTCACTGTCTCCATTGGACACTCTCTAACAGCTTAGTATCTTTCTTATGCTGCGATGCCCAAACCTGCACACAACATTCAAGGTAACGCTGCCCCAGTGCAGAGCAGAGTGGGACAATCCCCTCCCTCACCTGGCTGGCGATGCTTTGCCTGATGCCCTCCAGGACATGGTTGGCTCTAGTGGCCGCCAGGGCACTGTTGACTCATATTCAGCTTGCCATCGACCAGGATCCTGAGGTCCCTTTCCATGGCACTGCTTTCCAGCATCTCATGCCCCAGTTTGTACAGCCCATGTACAAGCCTTTGCTGGATAGGAGAATCTCTTCAGCTTGCAGCCGTGGTGTAAGCTCCTCTGTGAGTCATCCTATCTTTAATCGTGCCTTTTGTGCCTAAAAATCACGTATAATTTCATAAAAACCATATGAAATAAGGCCCAGGAGTTTCAGGTGTCTCTGAGTAGCAGAGGGAGCTCTGCAGGTAACATTTTCATTACAAACTGAGTACTCCATGGCCCTTGCCAGCTTGTGCTATGTGTGCCAGGCCAGCTGGTGCAGGACCCAGCTGCCACAGCCAGGACACCCCATGGGTGCAAGGGCAGAGAGGAACATCCCACAGCTGTTCCCCCCAGCAAAGCCCAGGAGCCGGTACAGGGGCTGCAGTGCAGACAGTGCTGCTGCGAAAGAAGGTGCTTCATCCATGAAGGTTAGCTGTGATCCTTATTCTGGGGAACCACAGAGGGTCTAGGAGCTTCCTGAATACCTAAAAGGTAAGGGAATATGATGAGCTTCTCACCTGAGTCTATACAGCACAGCTGTTGCTGCAGGAAAAAGCTCAATGGCAAAGGCCTTGCCAGGTAAGCAAGGATTCCCATTGAAAGACAGCAGGTATCACAGGAAAAGCCCACAGCATGGTCCAGCTACTGTGCCAGCCTGCGATGAGCTGCAGAGCAGTCCTGCATCCTCTCAGAGCATCCTCTTGGAGCATTTTCTGAGGCACCCAGAGCAGGGAGAATCTCTCTATTGTATTGTCAGCATCGCTGCAGGCTCCATCAGGGAGCCCCAGCTCCCTTGGGGACTAATGGCACACACATGTGCTGATGAATCAGGAAGCCCAGGAGCCATGGTTCTCCCTCAGTAATTGTCTTCCTTTTGTGCAGTAATGTCTGCTAACAGCACTGACAGCCTTCCCCTTGGGGAACCTCAGAGTGTCAGAGTTAGAAAATGGTGGTCGTGTTCCTCCCGACCCTGGGCAGGCTTCAGCCAATTTTATCTTAATAAAGAATCGGCTTGATTAGAGATGTTATAAAGCATCTGATAAGGAAGCACAAATGACAGTGCTGCTATTATACCACAGGGTTATGTCAGCGTAACAAACCGATGCTGAAGCTGGGGACACAGTGCTGGGGTCAGTGGGTTCCCAGGCAGGACATCGGTGGTGTCCATTGCAGAGGTGCACCTCGAGACGTTTGGAATGTGTTACCAAAGCTATTCATTTACAGCATTTCCTAGCTGCTTTTAGTACAAACATCATCATCATCATCATCATGGCTGGGCTTTGCGAACGAAGATTTGAGAAGGTCTCTACCCACGCTTGCTACAAGCACGCTGATGGCTAAAGTACAAACCAAGTACAATGTGTTTTACACAAGAGATGGCTCCCACAGTTTACAGCTGCTGCAAGGCTCTGTAAGCCTTGGAGTACTTGAGGGCATTATCATTGTTTTTGAGGGCTGGGGGACACTCTTGGATGGCGCAGAAGCCTTGGTGAAGGTGGCACAAGTGTGAACAGGGAGACCAGAAGAGGCTGAAATGCCCGTTCCTGCTGGGCTTCAGGCTGGGGAGGAGCCTCACAGCACCGTGATAGGCAGAGAAAAGACAGCAGTGTTACAAATCAGAGGATGGGGGATGTCTGGGGTCCTGCAGAGTCACTGCCTTCAGCAGAGCTGGAAGATGCTGCAAACACTGTGGGGCCCTGACACCTGAGCAAACCACACGTGAGAGCCCGTCTGGAGCAGCTCTCTGAGGAAGCATCGGGATCCATCACAGACCTGAGTCACTCAGTGCTCAAACATGTGTCTGACATGGATTAGAAGATTGGGGAACAGAGAACATGTCTGATGGCAGTGCCTGTGCCTGGAGGGCTGAGCTGTGGGTCGCCACCTTGCACTGTGTTCTCCCCAAACACAGCACATGAAGTAAAAAGTAGCAGTTTATGTCTCACAGATAAGACGTTCCCTGCCCAAAGTGCTTTATGACTGCTGCCCAATCAGGCTTCCCCTCACCTCACAGATGTTACAGGACCTCCAGGACAACACTCTCCACACCAAAACTGCTGCTTCTGTCCCCAGCTGTGTGGGACAGTGCTTGCAGGGAGAGCTGAGCTCCTCTGCTGGGTTGACAGACATAAGGAAGGGTTCACCTACCTGGCAATTATCTGTGTCCCCCAGCTGTAACAGTCAGTTTAATTAAAAACCCGCCTCTCCTTGCAAACCAGGCTCATCAGGAACTCCTGCTGGCAGAGGGGAGCAAGTCTGGCAGGTCTTTGTGCTTCCCAGGAGAGACGAGCAGCTCTGCTTGGAGCAGGTCTGCTTGCCTCAGGGACGGGAGAGGGAGCATGGCAGGCACCAAGTCTAGGCCCCCAGGGGCAGAACCCCCATAAGTAGTATCCCTGGGAAGCCCAGCCTCCCCACCACCCACCTCTGGGACCACTTTTCCCGAAAAAGATCTGCAGAATAATACTTGAGACTTCTACTTGCTCCTGCTGAGTCTGCTCAGGATACATACCTCTTCACGAGCACAAGCTGCCAGCTGCCAGCTAACTGCTCTGGCCAGAAAGCCTGGAGCTGCAAAAGAGGGAAAAGCCACCAAACCTCCTGTGACTCACACTGAAACCATGCTGTCTGCATTTCCAGCCAGGCCTATAATCAGTCTGGAAAGGGTTGATCCTGAAATGGTGGGAGGTTGACAGATCTACTGGTCAGAGAGGTCACAGCCTAAACTGAATGACCCACAGCATGTCCCTAAGTGCGCTAACCCCCAGGCTGGGAGGAGCACCTCCAAGCAGCCATGCCTGCATTTTGCCCTGACTGCTCAGCAGAAGCTTCGGTACGTGTTGTCACTGACAGTACTCATACCTCCTCCTAAATTAGGTCTTTTGAGGAATGTGATGTTTTAAAAATTCTGCCGTGGGGGTGCGGTATGCAGGTGCAATTACAGCTAAAGACACATCCACCACCTGGTTAGCAGGTGGCTAAAATCCAGCCCTGCTTGTTTGATGTCACTTATGCAAACCCTCCGAAACAGTTGTGACTGAGCTAATAACAGCATTCCCAAAGCAAAATCCCCTGCCTGCCCACTGCTCTCCACCGCAGTGCTACAGGAGCTCCCGCGAGCTCTCTGACCGCACACGGGATCAAAGCCGCCAGCTCGGCTCAAAGTGCTGCTGAGAGTGGAGCCTAAAGAGTGTTTCAGCCAAGCCCTAGAAAAAGCTCATCTGCTTTCATCCTCACTGCAGTCTAACAGACATCCACAGGGCCCCGGGTAATTCCTTGTGGATTTTCTTTGTCTCTGCTGTATCAAACCTGGATGAATCCTGTCAAAAAGCACATTTCAAAGATCTCTGCGATCCTGGCAGTCCCATCTCCACTGACTGGTAGCTGGATGGCTGGGAAAAAGGCAGCACAGGAGCAGTGCTTTCCAGGAGCAGGAGCTCAGCCTGGTGGACAACCCCTGGAGATGCCAGGCTGTATCACATGTCCTGCCTCCTCAGAGAGCTGCTTATCAGCTGGGCTGGGAATTTGGGCACATTTTTTTCATTTCTGGGATGGAGTTACCATGCCTGGATTTCTATTTTTTTTTCTAAAGAACTACAAAAGAGGGAAAACAGTAGTCAGAAGATGCAGTCCTGCAGAGCCCCAGCATTTCCTTGGAATGGGAAAGAAAAATGCCTGATGTTATTCTCAGACTCTAGGACATCTGCCTGCTTCTGCCTCCTTGGTGTGACCCCCAGCATGTGTCAGGCCACACTACTGAGCCCAGCCCAAGACCACCTACAGCCCTCTTTGCTCACAAGAATCAGCACTAGCAGCAAATCCGTCATCCCATGGAGGGACAAACAGAGCAGCGAAACAAATCCCCAGTGCTGCTGGGCACCCAGGGCCAGGTCAGCTCCTGCACATAGACCTCGGGGCAGTGGGAGCAGCTCTGGCACAGGTCGTTGGAGGGAATGGAGCTGGTGACCCTCATTGCCATGTGGGATGTATGGCATTCAGATGGATTGCACATCCTGGGAGAGCATCACACCCCAGACACCAGCACGAGCCTTTCTGCTCAGCGCAGCTCCAGAGTGGCCACATCTAGAGGAAATCCCCAGAAAAATCATTTTGCTGCTGCTTTATTCTCCACTTTGAGGAATTTCTGAAGGATTTTGGCACAGGTTTCAGTTATGGTACAGACCAGAGCACGGCTGCAGTGGGTCAGAAAGTCACAAACGCATTTATGCGCAGAATCCTGCCACAGTTGGGTAGCCAGGAGCGGAGACATGTGGCCACAGCAGCCAGGGCCACAAAGCCTTTCAGGGTGGCCCTGGGGCTCAGCCCCATGGTGTGGTACCAGCCCGTGCATGGCCAGCAGCACCAGTGCAGGGCTCGGCTCTGTCTGTGCTTTGTGCCAGCACTGAATCACTCTGGCAGATGTGTTGCACTTGTTCTCATCTGCCAGGGCTGAAAGGGGCTTTTTCAGGGTCTGGGGATGATTGCTCACCTCCAGCCAGCACTCAGGACACCCAGCTGGGCAACAGCACCGATAGCAGGCAGCTGGAAGGACTTTGGGGTGTTCAATTCACGGCAGGCATTTTGGGAACAGCCTGTCCTCCCACCCACCACCCCCTAGACCTCCTGTGACAGCCAGAGCAGGACTCACACCCATCCTACAGCAGGCTGCCCTGTAGCCTCCTCAAGCTGCCACAGTGTCCCCCATTAGCACCCCTACCACATCCCTGCGTGCCCATCTCACTCCACAGCATCCCCATGCTGTGCTGCCCCACCACACACCCTCCTACCCCTCCTGTCGGCACCACGGTCTCAGTCAGCTGAGTCTGAGAGGGAAACCTGCTTTTAGAAACAACAGGGGAAAACAAAAGCCTACCAACCTCTTGAGAGCCTGGGAGCCACTTGCTGAATCCACACCCCCAACAATAGAAATTCACCCCACTAAGCCCTTTGCTCATTAGTGCTGGAGCATGGCGGGAAGTGCATTGATCTGGCTGAGAATTAGCCCAAGGGATCTCCCAGGACCTGAGAAACAAGGGAAGGGTTCAGAAGCTCTCGAGGGATGATGAGGAGAAAGGATTATGCCCTTGGGGATGCTGCCCAGGCAGCATCAGTCCAAACAGGGCTGGGCTGGGTTGTGCTGGGGTTTGGATCCCTCTCTGCTGTGCAGAACCCAGCTTTCCAGGTGAGCTGGTGGTGCTGCTGGTGGGAAGTGCTGCTCCACAGTATGTGAGCTTCTTGTTGAGGGGTTCAGTGCTAGAGGAAACTCTTGAGCAACAACCCAGAGAGGCAGAGCTGTCCCACAGCATCAGCAAGGGAGCACAAATCCCCGTCTCCATGGGGTGGAAGGTGATTCCCTCACCTGCAAAGGTCTCCGCCAAGCATAGCTGTGGGGGAGCCCAGCTGGCCCTGGGCTCTCTGTAAGCTAGGATACTGAAGACGGAACTTTACACCTGGCAGAG
>JAYRBT010000010.1:12625884-12651090 GCA_036023395.1 Myiotriccus ornatus | reverse complement strand
AGTGCATGTACATGTGTGTCACCCAGAAGTGTATATAAGTAGGAGCACTGTTGTAATAAAGGGGGCTGGTATCCCTGGTCGCCGTGTTGTCCTCCCGCCCCGACCGGACGACAACACATAGCTAATTCCCCTGGAGCAGGGTGGCATCCAGAGGAGCTTCAGGGAAAGTGCTGGAAAACCAGAGGAAAGCAGCTCCCTCCAC
Organism: Myiotriccus ornatus; assembly: GCA_036023395.1. Lineage (NCBI taxonomy): Eukaryota > Metazoa > Chordata > Aves > Passeriformes > Tyrannidae > Myiotriccus > Myiotriccus ornatus. The sequence continues at coordinate 12,650,888 of JAYRBT010000010.1, read as the reverse complement.
TCCTGCTGATCCAGCCCCCTCTGTCGTGTGCAGGCACCCAACCAGGGGCACATCCCCGGCCACAGGGGACAGCGAGCACCTCTCGGCAGGGACAAGCTCAGCAAGGTCAAGAAGCAGAGGCAGGACAAGGAGGGAGGTGTTGACCTCCTGGTGCCACTGGGACCATTCCCAAGCACAAGCAGTGTCAGGGCTGCCAGGAGCAACCCCATTGGCGCAGATCATCCCTTGCCTCTGAGTGCTGTTTTTGCCCTGAGCAGGATCATGGACGCAGTCCACTGGAGAGAGGGGGACAGGCAGGGGTTGTAGGAGTGAATCCAGCTCAGTGAGGCTGAAGATCAGCATCCTCATGCCCACCCCGGGGATGCACAGCTGCGGTGGGACTGAGATGGAATCCTGGGCCATGGGCAAGGCGGGAAACCCCACCTGGGGCTGGCCAGGTCCTGATGACCCATCAGGGAGTAAGTTCGTTCTCTGGTTTTAAACTCATTGCAAATTCAGAGGTGACACATCAAGAATAACTCAAAGCTTCTTCTGAACCAATCTGTTTCTTTTCTGGTCTCTCCTTCAGACCAGTTATAGTTTCAGTCTCATGACAAGAAGTCTCAGTTTCACTGTGTGGTGGATTGGATCCTGCTGAAGTTTCTCACAATACGTCCAAGATCCCTTGATAGGAGAAGCAGTGAATACTCACCCTGTATTCATGGAAACGACAGAAACCTGCTGCTTTCTGTGCTAGTAATGCCCAGCCCTGACTGGGTGGCTGGGATGCACCAGCAGCATTCAGACTCCTAAGGCCTGAAAAACTGGCTGGAAGTCTGTGGCAACGTGTGGTCCATCCTGCTCCAGGCAAAATCATAAATACCACCACAGTGATCACTCCGGATATTACTGCATTTTTATGCAACTGCTCTAACATTCACAGCAGAGGGAGAAATGGGGTGGGAACATTTACACTTTCACCCCCAGCTCCGGTAAGGAGCTTTCTGGGGGTTTGGTGTGTGGATATTCAGGGAGGGGGAGAATAGGCTACCCCTATGTGCAATTCCCAATGTGCAGTTCTGGCTGGAAAATAAAGTAACATTGTGCTCAAGGATGAATACCTGCACAAGACCAGGAGGTGGATTTTAAACTCATGGGACTAGACTCTTGGGAAAGGCAAGACCTCTCCTCAGCCTTTCCCAGCCCAATATGCTGGTGTGTTACCCCAGGGACCAGCACATCGAAGCTTGTCAGAAATGCAAAGGGAGGATGGGATGAAGCTCCTGCCGAGGACTGTACCTGTCTGGGGTGGCTGCAGTGAGACTGTGGTTCCCAGGGCACACTCCTCAGCACCATAGATCCAAACTGGTTTGTGGGTGGGATAATCTGCTTGCTGCAAGGCTGTGGAACCAGGGCACCCCCACTCTGGGAGAGCTCTGTCTCCCCAGGATTCATGTGGGAGGTGAGGACAGGCCTCCCAAGCTTTTCTGCTAAAGATGTCTCACATCACACAAATAATTGCACAACCTTGTGCTAGGGAAGGGAGGGGGAAGGATGACTGGAGGAGGCTGCAGCCAGGTCCAGTCCCTCTTCCTAATGGTGGTAGGGCCCCAGGAAGACAGGACTCATATCTGATAGGGACAGATGCTTACAAAAAGGCATCTTCAAATAACCAAAACCAAAACACTATCTTAGCAAAAATTATTTTAAGATAGCAACATACATTTAGCCAGACACCTCGCCCCTATGCTTCCCACAGACCACAGGGAGCTGCCTGCTGGCTATGGAAGCAGAGCAGCCTGCTTTGTGGTTTTCCAGGCAGTCCTGAAGTCCTGGAACCTTTTGGAAGGTAGAACATGGTAGGCAACTACCTCCACCTGTCCCTCACTGGTTGCAGAGGAGCTGCAGGATGACATTGTGTGCCCTCTCTGCCTGGTGGAGGGTGGAAGTCCCCAGGAACACAGGCCAAGCTGGCACCCTGTGTTTGCCATTACCACCCTCAGGGCTGCCAGGGGTGATGCTGAGGCTGCTCCAGGCAGTCAGTCCCTCTGGCTGACAGAGTGGCACGTGTGCTGCCCCCTCTGACTGCCAAAACTGGGGCATATTCACAGCATCCCTTCCACCCATCACCCAGTGAGGGTTGGGATGCTCAGGTGACAGGTGGTGATGAGCAGGGGTGGCACTGCCAGCACTGCCTGCCATCCCTGTGACAGGTGCACAGGATGATCCTGGCCTTGGCATCTCCTGCTTCTTGCTCTCATTCACTGTTTGCTGCTCTAGTGGTACCAGGCCAGCACTTCATCTCGCACAGGGAAGCACCAGTTTAACTCTGCAGCACTCCAAGGCTGCACAGCAAGTCCTATTGGCTGCTGGGAAAGAGGGAAGAGAAACCAGTGCAGTGCTCCTGAGTGGTATCTTCCTGGGGAAGCGTCATCAGATCTGTGAGTTATACTTATATTCCCTTCTTGTTTTCTGGGAAGATACTTTCTTTTCAGAGACATAGTTCTCCAAGTGCCAGCAGCTGGACATACACTTTGCAGCAAGGCCCCTTGGCTTCAGTCCAACCTCAGAACAGACAAGGATTTGACTTGTAGCTCAGCAACTGAGCTACTCATATGTTTTAATTGAGGATCTGTTTAACTGTTGTTTCAGCGTGCTTGTAGCAAGCGTGGGTAGAGCCCTTCTCAAATCTTTGTTCGCGAAGCCTAGCCATGATGATATTTAATTGCTATATTTGATTCAGTTGGAGAAGACACCCTGTGCTCAGCTGTTTAATACTGCCTGAACAGGAGTGGTCCTTTCCTCTTTTCTGTTTCCAGAGAAGTCCTGGTAACAAATGACCAGCCCAGGGCCCTAAGTCACAGCCAGATTCACATGGCTGACACCCAGGAGGGAGCCTGGGCCAGACCTCTGCCACGATGTGGGAGCTGAGGCATGACCTTGGGACCAGCTGTCCCAAAGGTGTGTGAATTCCTGGTTTTGAAATGAGCTTCAGTTTAACAGGGAATCCCTGCACTTCATCCCGATAAAGTGGCAGTAAAGGGCCACAAAATGTTGGTCTCAAACAGCACTCTCCACCCTCATCACTAGGAGCAAAGAGTTCTGAAGTGGGTTTCCACATTAAGGCTCATAACAAGATGTAACAGCTGTAGTTAAAATTACCCCATCTTTGCTGCCTCCCACCACCCAAGGGAAAGTTATTTTAAACGCCAGGTTGCCCAAGGGGTGCTGCACAGGAAGATCTGATGCATCATTGCCAAGGGTCTTTGCCCGGCAAAGAGAGAGCCCTTCCTTCAACCAGCTGGGATCAGCCTAGAGCCCAAGGGTAGGCACCCTGCAAATGTAGAGGACTAGGTGGTCAGCCAAGTCCTCTTTTGCTATGCTTTTGTTCTTCTCAGTTTTCAATTAAACTTGGGCTGAAGCTATTCCAGGAACCACAGTGGCACCATGCAGGCAGGACCTCGAGTGCACCGAGTCAAAAGGACAGTCATGCAAAACCAGAGGGGATTAGCTTTTAATGCGCTTCTCAGGGTAAACCCTGAAAGTGTGGGATTGCCAAGATCCCAGCAGAAAAACTAGCCAGCTTGCTGCCCTCCTGACAACAAATCCGCTACCAAACTCTCTCAGTGTCAGGCAAACTCATACAGAAACATCGGAAAGGCCGTGGAAGCACAGGAGCACCCCAGGCATTGCCTCCCCATCCTATGTGACCACATGGTACTGTCCCATCTCCTCTGGTCCTGGCACGGTGGCACAGCTGCAAGAGCTCCCTGGGGGCATCTCATGCGAGAGAACAGGAGCCTGCAGAAGACATGCCATGTGCATGTGAGCACAGTTATCACTGCCCAGCTTTGTCTTTGGGAATGAATGTGGTACTGTTCAACGCCTGCTACATTTGCTCTCAGGGGTCTCTGAGCTAAACTGAGAAAACCTGGCTGTGCACTTGGTTTTTTCCACATCTAACTTCATTGATGTCTCTATTAAAACCCAGCAGTAAAACTGGGAGATAGCATACCAGATGGAATTACAGGATTTTTTTTAATGTTACTTAGCATTCTGGAGCTGAATTTTTAGACTACCAGAACTTTTCTTAAAGGCTTTTCTCTCTCTGCTGCATCATGTGCAGCAGACTTTGTTATCCAGGTGTTTTGCTCTGCCTTGCAAGTAGTCCTTGTCCCTGCTGGGTCTCTTGTGGTTCATACTCTTATGTTTTGCCCCAGAGAAAAATCCATGTGTTGGAAAAAAAAGGCAATATACCCTGCACTAGAAGATGCAGGGTACAGATGCAACCACTATGAAGACTCTGGAGAAAATCAGAAAGGTCTGGAAACCGGCAAGTCTCTCCCAGGGTTTTATTTGGAATTTGTCAGTGACCTGTTGTGCGTCTGCCCTGCTGAATCACCACCACAACCCTCCCCTCTTCAGAGCTCAGTTTCCCTTCCTGATCCCTTACGAATAATCCATAATAATACTTTGTAATCTGCAGGAGTCTGCTACAAATGCAGGTTTAAGAGCTGTGAATACGCAGAGTCCAGGGGTTGAGCATATCTGTCACGAGAGGCAGGATCCATCTGGTACTCTTGCAGAAGTCTTTCACCATCCAGCACACAGACATGCAAGACCCAAGACTGCAAATGAGCCTCTGAATGCTGTGTAGGTGGAACAGGCGTGAACCTCACCACTACAGAACATGAGCTTTCACTTTAAATATTTAAAAAAGAGAGGAAGGCTCTGAATTTTGTTACCATTCATGTATACATTTATTAAGCCAAAGGAGTTTGATCATGTCACTGTATGTTACTAGAGCACATGAGATCTTTTCAACTTCACTAACAATGGTTATTTAAGTTACTTTTTATTTTTGCCTTTCAAGCTTAAAAAACATTTACTCTTTCTGCATTCTCCATGGAAGGCTCTTTTATGTTTTTTTTTTCCTTTTCTTTTCTTAAAGTACAAAACAAGTATTTCTTAGACATGTAAACAACCATCATGGAAATGAAACTGCTTCTAAAGTTAACTTTACTGTTATGGACGTTCTGATAGATTTATGTCATGTTGGATGTATTTCAGCTCAGTGACTCCCTCAATGGAAGTTATTACTGTTATCATCACCTGCACTGCCCAGAGGCCCCGGTCAGGGTTAAGGTCCTTCTGTGCGAGGTGCTGTACAAACACTTCAGTGTAACTCTGAGGTCCCTGGTAGAAGGGCATTCACTGATGTGCCTATAACCCTCACAGCTTCTCCACCATGATCCTCACAAATTACAGGAGCTTGAGTGAAACTTCTCCAGGCTAACTTTGATGTTCAGCTACTGTTGAAGAGAAATGTTACTGCGGGCCACTCCTGACACCTGCAGTCCTGTGTGTAAAGCTGCTCACACTCATGGGAATGCTCATAGGAGTAAGGAACTCCTGCGGGGGAGGTCTGCAGGATTGAGTCCCTGGATCATTGAACTCCTTTGCAAGAAAGCATGCAAGAAAAGCAGACGTGTTCTTTTTCTCTAATGTTTCATCAGTATAGTTCTAAGAGAGAAAGGGACGGGATCAGTTGCTCAGTTTCAGCACCTTGAGTATTTTGAGTTCTGATCCTCAAATTCAAGAAGTCTCTGATAGGCCTTGGGCTACTGTGATCAGGTCTGAAAAAGTCAATTGGACATTCTTTGTCATGAGGAAGCAGTGGTTTGCCATTACAGCATGGAGGGACTCTGTTTTATGGTATGAAGGCTGCACCCTAGGCAGGAATTGTGAAGACTGTGTTTGGCCATCAGGAGAAATTATTCTGAAAACATTTCAGAGCAATTGCAGTTTAAATAATGATTATAACTTCATATTTGAGGTGAAAAAAGAAAGGATTACATGAAATAAATAGCAAAGAATCACTGCGTCCTCACAAACATAACATATTCCTGCCTATGAGGCATTACCTGCAAATTACTGCCCTTTAGGTTATGTCTGATATTTAAATGAACCCTTTAGAGCTAAAATACAGTACTCTGAAATGAGGTTAGAAAAATTTAAAAAGGACTAATGGGAAATGTGTACAAAGCTCTCTTTAAAACCGATTTCCCACCTGGGTAGCTTGTGAGGCCTCAGTAGACATAGAGCCGATCTGCGATGGCAGCAGGCATGTGTGTCATGATCTGCATGCGCAGCCACCAGTAGTAATCCATGGGGTGGTAGCGGGTGTAGGGGGCGGTGGAGGTGAGGGCGTGGGCGACGCTCTCGATGACGGGCGAGGTGTCCCTGGAGCCGCTGTTGCAGTAGTTCTCCATCTTGCTGACCTGCTCATCAAAGTACTTCCTGCCATAGTCCTTGCGCACGATCTCCGGGAGCTCGTCCCACATTTTGTCGGCGATGGCTTTGATCCGCTCGGGGCTATACAGGTTGGTGCCAGCGATGAAGTTGCCGGGCTCCACGATGCTGACCATCACTCCCTGGGGCTGCATCTCGTACCGCAGGCAATCGGAGAAGGCTTCCACGCCAAACTTGGTGATGCAGTATGGGGAGCGGGCAGGGCTGCCCATCCGACCCATCATGCTGCTGATGTTCACCACACGACCTAGGCAGAGGCCAGGCAGAGCACAGCTGAGCTGTGGCACCTGATCCAGGGCAGATACCTGACACACACCAACCAACAGATTCCTGAATGTGCATCCCCCTCCTGCCCACTGCAGGGCTGCTTGGCAGACCTGCTCATGGCTTTACCTGAGCAGAGCTGTTCTATGCAACAGCCTTCAGGCAGGAGAACAAGCCCAGCTCTCGTGCTCCTTGGCTCATTGTAACTGAGGGAGCACATGGTGACACACAAAGCTCAGTGCTGTGGGGAACACAGAAGAGACTGGACAGAGCCAGCACAGTGGGAAACAGGATTGCTCAGCAGCAATTTGGACTGAGCCCAGACAAGAGGAAGCAGGAGCAAGGAAAGCCTCTGGCACCAAAACGGAGCTTGTTTATTTGCAAATCAAAGGCACAAAATCCAGGAGCCCGATGGTGGCTGTTAGGAATGGATTGCTCCAGCACCACGAACAGGCAGAGCAGTTAAAGTTCACTGCACCCTTTTTTGTGTGACAGCTGGATTATGGCTCCAGGCACAGAGCTGGGGCTTTCTCCTTTCTAGAAGTCATCCATTTTGGCTGAGGAGAATGCTGGTAGGAGGCTGTGGATGCTGTAGTCTAGGCAGAGGTTGCAGTTCTCTGCACTTTCTATCAGTGCTAATTGCTAAGTTGTGTTAGAAAGACAAACCTTGCCCACAGAAGTGGATACCCTTCCATGGTGGAAGAAATGCTACCCAGGCCATAGCCAGCCCAGGTTTGCAGCACAGGACAGCATTGTTCATGCCTGTGGATGCCTCGAGAGCAAAAAATATTCTCATTTAGTCAGGTAGTTTGCCCTAGGAAAGGTTTTGCTTCTTTATAATGAGACCCATGCAAGCTCCAGGTCTGTGTGCCTTTGCTGTACAAATCCCACCTCTCCTACATTACAGACTCCCAGAGCCCACAACTTCCCTGCAAGAAGCTTTTTACGCTGTTGCTGCCCACCCTGCCAGCACTGGCATAGCTGTTTTTTATATAGCAGGGAGGATTTCTCCTGACATTTATTACATTTATCACATTACGCTAAGCTGCAGCTTCTGAACAGGTAAAAGAAGGTATGATGGATTAGATCTTGTGTGGGATGTTGCAGGAGAAGGCAGCACAGATGGGAAAGAGAAATAATTGGTTTTCAGGCCTGCTGCCTTGCTGTGTAACTCAGAGAGGTCAGGCAGTCCCTGCTGGGGCCACGTTGTGTCTGTAAAGGTAAGGAGGTGGCCACTGGTGCAGAGAGCAGTGCAATAGACCTTTTGGCCTCTAACACCGCAAGATGTGGCTGGATGAGGCACCTGCTACAGGGAGAGCCACTCAGGAGGGGATCACTCACCCTTTGACCTCCGGATGAGCGGGAGGAAAGCCTTGGTGGTTCTCACAGTGCCCCACAGGTTCACTTCAGCTACCTCCATGTAGGTGTCCATGCTGGTGAACTCAACTTCTCCGAATGTGGAGATCCCAGCATTGTTAACCAGCCCCCAGAGCCCTACAAGACAAAATCAAGCACCCCTATGAGACTAATGAGAGCAGGTTGGTAAAAGCCCTGCTAATAGATTATTGAACCACACAACAGAGTTTTTCATTATGTCTTGTACTGATGGAAACCACATAGAAGACAGTCCAGAGCACAATTCATTCTTCTGAGCATATATAACCACAGTTGGGATCTGACTGTACCACCCAACACTGCAGCCACACAGTACTGTGAACAAGGTTTCCTGGGAAGTTCTGAGCCAGCAAACAGAGAACCTCAACCTTGTCTGAGCTGTTTCCTTGCCACTCTATATTTATCCATTGTGAATTTTTAAAAGAAGCAATATAATAGTCTCTAAATGCAAATAATAAGAATAGGAATGACCTTGTAAGAAACAAAAGAGTAATTCTTTCAAAGTAAAATCCCTTCTGTCACAGTAAGAACTAGAATGTCTGCAGTGCTGGGATGGAGAATGTGGGCATGGATGGGCATGCATGCCATGGCCTATGCTGTTTATTCTGCTACAACCAAGATGGCAACAACTAAAGCTACCTACTCATTTGGCATTAAAAAGAAAGACTGAAAAGGAATTTTTAATAAAATCAACTCACCTCATATAATATTCTAATTGTACAAGAAACATACTGAGAAAGGTCTAAGAAAGGCTTCTGTCTGCTGTCCTCAGAAGCAGCCCAGAAAAGGCAACTTCCTCCTGGCCTGGGCTTGAGAACATAGGGCTTGAAAATTTAACTTATATAGAAGATGCACACATAAAAATTAAATATAAAGAAAGGCAAAAGAAATAGGTTTATGCAAAATCCAGAAGTAAACATTATTGCTTGTTCTGCTTTTAAACAACCTTGTGTTGAATGTGGATGTTCTTTAGGGGAAAAATGTACTTGACCAAAGGGTGGAAAGGTTTCAGAAATGTATGAGCAATGGGGATTTTTACAGTACTGGAGCTGAATTTGTTGTCATCACCTCAGCAGAATGAAGTAGGCAGGCTATGAAAGTCAGTAACAGCTATCCCCTGAACTCAAAATGTTTGTATCTGCAAAGACATTAATGATTAGCTCAGCTGGTTAAAGAATGGTGCTAATAAAGCCAAGGCTGTGGGTTCAATCCCTGTATGGGTCATTCACTTAAGAGCTGGACTTGATGATCCTTGTGGGACCTTTCCAACTCAGAATATTCTGTGAACTCTGTCGTGATACTCAGCCGGCTTTATGGGAAACTCTTTGGAAAACCTCTTCATTTCCTTTGCCATTTGAAAGAATGGAGGAGACATTTCTATTGTTAATCCCCAATCCTTGGGCACTGGGCAGGTTTTACAACATAAAGGGAGTCACAATAAACTTTAGTTCACAGGAACAAAGCACTAATCCCAGAGTCTTGAACACCACTCTGGTTTTTGCTAATGTCCCCACAGGAGCTAGTGGAGAACAAAGCAGTATCCTTTGTAGATGCTGTCTGAAGTGGGAAGCTGCTTTTTGATATAGCACAATATTCAAACACGCCATTTGCTCTGCACGGCTGCTCCTCAAAGATTTGTGCTTTTCAATCATGTGATCAGCTTTTGAAATATAACCTGACAATGCTCTTGGAGCCCAGCCAAGGGAGCTCCTGCCACCTCTGTGACCTCAGAGCCCATGCCATGCACTCACCTTTCTCTGGGTCCTCCAGGCTGCTGTTCACGTGCTCCACTGCTCGGTCCACTTCTTTGCTGTCACAGACATTGAGCTGGACTGTTCTCATCCGATCACTCTTCATGTTGTCCAGTTCCTTGGAGCCACCCTCTCCCTTGTCCTAGAGGGGAAGAAAGTGCTGGTTTGAATCTGGCCAAAGAGCCTGCACAGAATATCAAATGCATAGCAACCATCAAATCAAGCCAAAGAGTGAGCAGGGCAGTCACAGAATAATCAGGACAGTCCTGCAGCCCTAAGAGGAAGGGGAACAGACAAGGCTGGTCCTGCAGAACACCATTCGTCAAGCACCTTCATCTGACCGTGAGCCTTGCACCAAGTCAGCTGGTACAAACTGCTTCAACCACCAAGCAGCCAGAGCAGCTGGGTGCTCGGAGAGGGACTCCTGGGGCTGGGACCCTGGCCAAGATTTGTGGGTCTCGGTTAATGCCCAGAGTCCAAGACCATTCCCTTGGCTCTTCAGAAAGGGCAAATGGGAGGTATGAAGTCAGGCACCTGGTGACTGTGTGATGGTCTCCTGGCACAGGATGCAGCCAGTCCCACAACCCCTGGGCCCACACACAGCAGTGAAAGGACCTTTTCACGCTACAGCAGCAGACCAGCATATCTCTGCTGTCAGCCCCAGGGCATACTGTCCCCAGGGCAAGAGGGCCCAGCTATTGCTTACTGAAAAAGCACATCACTGCTTTGTCTTCCTCCTTCCATGGTTGCTCTCTGGTGCTCATGGGCTTCAGCAGTTTGTATCTCTATCAGTGTGTCCTGTGGTCTATAACACCCTGTGGCCCTGAGCACTCCTTTGACCGCAGCTGGACTGCTTGCTGCCCTGCTCAGAGAACCTCTGCTTTCTCCCTGCCTTGCAAGACACAACGGCTCCCAAGCTGCACTATGCTTCTGATGTGCAGATGTGCTGACAAAAACCAACCCATGAAAATAACACTGAAGTTTCACAGTCATTTCCTCGATGTCAGGGCTAGGTCAAATACACCCAAGCAAAAGATGATGCTTCTTACTTCTACCTCCACTTCCATCTAGCATCTAAAAACGCACTAAGCTTTTTCTGCCGATAAAATCAGCACCAGCAATAATCACTCTCTGATCAGAATTCTGCTTACGGTTTTGCTAGTAAAATCTGTGGCACAATGAGAAATCAGCTCAGTCACCTGGAGTTGTTTTCATTCTACAGAAAGTATATGGCCTGAAGACACACAGGAGGGCAAGCAGTCAGCTAAGGAGCTTTGGTATTTCCCAGTGTTCTTCTGATGACAACTGCTGTTACCAGTCTTGCCATGGCCACAGAGATTTTGAAACATGGGATGTGAGTCCAGCTAAAGAAGCAATATTTAGTTACAGAGTGACACTGCAAAGCTTTTTGCTGATTTTTTTGTGAGGAAGTAAATATTGATCAAAGCCTAAAAGACTTATCGCATGCTGCTGCATGTCAGCTTATGGTAAAATTGTGAGACACCAGGATTTTGCACTAACATGCACTCAGTAGAATGAGTACTGAAGACAGCAAAATGGAAGGGAGCTTTCAGTGACAGAAAACTGGGTCTTTCTAGCAGCTCAGACAGAGGAAGTGAAACTCAGAAGTAACTGCAACTCTGAAACTTTTGGCTCCTGTCAATGTAGAGGCAGGATATGACTCTGAACGGTAATTTTTAAGTATGCAGTGTTCTTATATTAACTAATGTCGATCTTCAGTTAAAAAAGCTGAGTAGAAATATCTATCAAAAAAGTACTCATCTACCCTTTCCCTTGACCACTTTTGAAAGTCAGTAGTTTGTAATAAGTGTCTTGTTCTGCTGTAACGCCTGTAGAGGGAGCCTAGCTAACAAAGAAATCCTCGGCCCAACACTGAGACACAAGGCACAGAGCTATGGAGACAAACACTTCTGTTTTGAAAAAATGCAGCAGAAATAAATTACTGATTTAAGCAAAACTTAGTAATAATGGAAAAAATTAACAGTAGAAATAATACTGATAATATCAAAGAATACCTGGCAAATTCTCTTTAATATCATTATTCAAGATACATTTATGGTGATGAGTGAGCTAAAAGATAGATCAAAATAACTGACCCACCCCAGGATATCCTGAGGAGTAAGTTTGTTTCTATTAGGAAATGGCCACGCAGCTAAAAAAAAGTACAGTGCTTCATAAGGAGAGAGAGGCTAAAGCTCTCTCCTGTTCTCCATGACCAGGCATCTCTGATTGCTGCACAGAGCACTCCTGCAGAGTATATCAAGGCTGCATCACTGAGCTGTTTGAAGCCTGATTCTGCTCTCATTTGCACTAGTGGGACTGACCTATACAATGATTTCAGGAGACCCTCAATACACACAAAGGCATGGCTCGTGAATATAGAAAAATATGCTCATATCACATGCCACAAAATCACTGGTGGCTTGGTGAATGGCACAATTATTCAAAATAAAACCTGCATAAATATGTATGGTCTGAGAGCAGGACCAATGGTCCAGACTCAACCTGACCCCCAAATCTGCTTGTGGATAAGCCTAAAAAGTTAGATTTGGGGTTCCAATGCATTTGACATGGAATAGACCACAATGTTGTGATTTAAATAAGAACCTCCTTAGGTACTGTTCAGTCCTGGTTCTGGTCTAGACCAGGTTTTGCTCTTTGAAATTCAAGCAGCCATGTCTTTTGGGCTACCACCCACCCTCCCTCTCCTAGGCAGAAACCTGTGCAGAGAGGAAAGGGAAGATTGGGTTTGCTATGTGTTGGTGCACATGCCATGGGTGAAAAACACAGTTTTTGTTTTCCCTACCTTTTGCAGGCAGCCAGCGTAAATAATGAAGCCTTTGCTATGGAGGTGCTTGGCCAAGGCAAATCCAAATCCTGAGTCACAGCCAGTTATAAGCACAGCTCTGCTGCCAATCTGCAAACCAAAACAGAACAAAACACACTGGAATTATTTGAAATCAGTGATTTGCAGTTCACAGAACAAATCATGTCCTTGGCCAGGAGCAGCCTGTTCCAGGGATGTTCCCTATGCTCTTTGCCAGCTACTGCCACCCAGTGCCTCCTGAAGACAAGAAGTGAAGGTTTCATACTGAGTTCACTCCACTGAGGCAGGATCACTGTCCTCCCAACACGAAGAGGAGTTTGGCACCTCTGGTAACAGGCTCCCAAGGCAAACAGATCAAGCAAACCACCATTCTCTGGCAGTTCACATCCATCTTGAACTCTGAAAGTATACCAAAGAGATCCCAAGACACGTTTTCCCTTCCTCAGGAACTGTTTCTGTATATTTAAAGCACTCCATGCAGTCCAAAGGGCATGGAGTAAAGAATTTGACTGAAGAAACAATATGGATTAATCTTACTGCTCACTCATCTCTCTCTCTGTAGCACATGAACCCTCTAGTACTGGGTTTTAAAAGCTAAGCAGAATCAAGTGGAATTAATATTTAAAAGTAAGACCAGTTAGTCATCAGTGTTTTTGTTTGGTTAGGTTTTGTTGGCCTTCTTATTTTTCCAACTTACAATTTAAATAGAAGTATACCTCATTCCTTCTCCAAACTCCTTCTTCTAACCCAAAGAGAGGCAGCAATTAAGTGACATGCTAAAAATTGCATGGTGTATCAGACAGTCCAACAGCAACATCTGCACATCCAACAAAGTGCTGCTGTGGGTGGGATTAGGTGATAATTACCTGAAATTCATTCCAACTTATCTCTTTTAACGAACTATAAATTTGGCTTTCCCCAGCATACACAGGGACCAATGAGGGTCACACTGGAAGCCCAGCAGTGATGCAAGAATCATATCTGAGTTCCTCTGAGACTCTGTTCCAGAGTTATGGAGCAAGCTGTGCATGTTCTAGCACTGCTACAGTGCTGAGTTCTGTGCCACAAGAGAGGCAAGAGGGCAAAACACTCCCCTTCCTTTTGCCTGGCTCTGTTCCTGGCAAGTCAGGACCTTCAAGGAGAGGGCTGTTAAAGGGGGTCACTCTCCAGATCAAGTGGTGAGAATGCACAGATTTATTTACATCTCTTTAGACAACCACACCTCAGAAAGAGTGCTTTATTAAGAACTTGTATGCAAATTCCCTCCACTCTAAGGTGGAAGATTTCATCTGCTGAGTGAGTTCCAAAAATAGAAAAAGCCCACTTGTATGATTGTTTATTTCCATCCTTAGCAGCGTGTACCATGCTACGTCAGTGGAAGCTCTGCGATAGGAAAGAATGTGGAGTATGTTGGAGAGGTCCAGCTGGAGTCTCTCTGGCAAATCAGAAAGACAAATTTGGTCACCAGGCATCAGAGGTTTTAAAATCTCAGCTCAGCAGAACAAGTTCGTGGAACGCAAACTCACACTCACCTGATCGACCTCACTTGCATAAGAGCGGCTGCCACATGGGGACAAGACAGGAAGGGAAAATTTCTGCACAGGCCTGTTAAAAAAAACCAAAACAACAGCACAATCAGGCATGGAATATCTTGTCCATACCTTGCTGCTGCAACATACACATGAAAAGAAATGTATGCTGCCTACATACATGAGGTAGGCTGTCATTTGAGAAGATAGAATCCAGTTCTCCTTAGTCTGAGCCTGTGTGTTTCCTACAGTATGAAACATTTGTTTCTCCAAAGACGCTGATGGTATTTCCAGCTGCAGAACCTGTCTGGGTATTATGAAGAATTCTAAAATAGCTCCTGGTCTGAAGGCAAAGAGTTGCTTCCACTCACAAAATGGGCAGTGAAATGTTTACATTTTCAACAGCAACAACACTCTCACTTAAGGGTTGCACAAAGTTGGGATATGGGAAGTCTTTCATTTATCTGATGAAAGTATTCTGCTGTGGTTTTGTCTCCGATACCCAGCCTGAGGTTGAATTTGCTTGGATCTATCTCAAAAGCTCTGCTTTTACACACAGCTCCAACCTTCTGTCATCCTGGATAACACTTCTGCAGTGTCTACCCATTAGATATGCTTAGATTTTATATCCCCTCTTTTCAACTGTTAAGCTGAGACATCTTCGAGCAATACCTGCTATGCAGATGTGAAGCTCCTCCATATAGTATGTCTGACTCCCAGCAAGATAAAACATGTTCACAAAGACAGACCAGAGCAAAGCTACAATGCCTTCAAGGGAGTGAGATTTTATTTAGAAAAGCTATGCTACCATTAGCATTACTCTGTCTTAGGTCTTGCCATCATTCATCAAAACTGGGCCTGGACAACACACCGAAATTACTCCAAGCTCTGTCTTTGCCAGCCACCTCTCTGGACTTTATCAGCTGTTTCATTTTTGCTTCAGGCACTGACATTGCCCTCCTGGAGTATTCCGGCCTTCCCTTAAACTTGCCATACTTCATCTACCCCTAGCTCCTCTAACAGCATCTATCCTTCAGCAGAGCTTATCCTGCAGGCTGCTTTTCTGTCTTCTAAGTGAATTTGCATAATCATTCACAATTATCTCCAGCTCAGACATCACAGGTGCTCCCAGGATGACCTGTGCTACACTGCACAGCAGCCTGCAGACACTCTGGCCTCTGAGCCATATCTTGGGAAAAAAAGGTTAGAAAAAGGATCTGTGAAAGCAGAAGCCTTGAACCAGATGGGAAAGGAGCTGATTTACATTCAGGCAGTGGTGTTCACTCACCTTCCTGCAACAGTTTAGCCCCCTTTCTAATTTAGTGTCACAAGCCAAGTCTTGAAATAGCTACAGCCAATTTAACTGCTGCAAATGTCAGTCCCCAGGCAAAGCGTGTGCTAACATCACTGACTTGCAATCCTGGACCGGAACTTCTACTTCAACAATAAGCTTCTTGGTGTGTCCTAAAGAGCCCAGAAATGTTCATAACTTTTCTTTTAGTTGCATGAACTTGGTTTTTATTTTTCAGTGTCAAGTCTGCTCCTGTTATTTCACTGCAAAGCACTGATTTTCTGCACTCAATTCACAATAATGTGCAGAGAATGACTACTATATTTATTGACATTCTATATCCTACCTTGAACCTGAAGGCAAGGGCAAAAAGTGGATGTTGGCTGCTGATCAGCAGGAACGTCATCAGCAGGAATGTCATCAGCAGAAACGGCCATGAAGCAATGTAAGCCCCCGCACTGTACATGAACGTACCAGGAGCCATTTTTGTCATTCTGCATGACTGAGTTCTAGAGACCACAACTGAGACTTTCAGAATACACAGATGGTCCTCAGATTGAATCTGTGCTTATAACCATGCATTGGCTTTTGTGCAGTTCCACCAAAAAAAGGGAACTTGAAGAGTCAAGTATATTAATCCTGCCTCAATGCATTAAGACACTGGTTTACTGACAGGACTGCCTTTCAGATGAACAGTTGCATTTTCATTTCAGGTTTAGCAGCTTGTGGGAACTTGCAAATGCAACACATTTTTGCCCTGAGTACAAGACGCACAAAGCACAAATACACAATAAGCAAAACAGAAGGAAGAAAAAAAACATGCTGAAAATTCTTTTAAGTTAATAAAACATTAATTCGTATTTTTAAGGCCACAGCAGATTCCTGCTGGTGAGCTTTGGTGTGTGCGGTGCAAACAGGAGATAAAAGTCTGTTTGCACAGGAAATATCTAACAGCTTAGCTATCTACAACAGCCTGTTACCAGAGCCACCCTTGACCGTGATGGTGCTGGACACTCCTATCAACAGCAGTAGAACAACACTGGAGGTGGCAGTTCTTGTTTAGCAGGCCATAAGCCACTTTTAAATGGCTTATGTACAATTAGTGGTACATAGACCACCGTTTGGGAATTCTGCTCTAAAACAAAGCTAGGGAAAGCACTTGAACTTCCTCTGGATTTGGACTAGTAGGGTTCCAATCATATAGCAATATAAACAGTGGGGTTTTCTTTCAGAACCAGAAATTAGAATTAGATAGCTAATTTTCTGTTCACGTTCAGAAAAAAACAGCTTCGTTACTCAGCCCACCTCCATTTCGCACTAAAACCTTCCCTCTTAACTTTCTAATTTAATGTGATTCATTGCCTCTTGAATGAAGTTATAGAAACATATGGCAGTTTCTTGCACTGCAAAAAGACCTACTTGCCGATATTCAAGAATAAATCCTTGCTGGATACTTAATGCTTTTACTCCTAATACGTTTTTCACTGCAGTGTGGAAAAAAAACCCATGTTTACAAACCCTCCTTGCATATAGAGTCCATCTCCTCTGTGCTCAGATCAGCGACTGAGCACTGGCACAGGTTGCCTGGGCAGGTTGTGGAATATCCAATCCTGGAGACAACAGAGTTCTGGGCAACCAGCTCTAGGAGGCCCTGCTTCAGCAGGTGGGTTGGACCACATGACCTTCAGAGTTCCTTTCCAACCTCAATCACCTTGTGACTCTGTAAATAAACTGCCCCACTGAAATCAAATGAATCTTTGCTGTGCGCTTTACTCAAGATCTCATGCCTTCTTTTCCACCAAGTTACTTACCTAAAGCCACTCCCTGGGTCCTTGAAATTCAGGGCTTTCACAGAGAATTTTAGGAGAGGCCGGGACAGCTTGGTAGCCAACATGCTTTCAATTAACACACTCTACCAAGAGCAGACTATTCTTCCTTAGCTCTGCAACACAAGAAAGCACCTGTTTTAGTTGCTCAATTATTTTGTAAGACAGGCTGACTCCATGTATTTCAACAAGAAAATAAAGTCCAAAGGAACTCATCTTTTCCCCTTGCAGTTCCTCATGCTGAGATAAACAGCTCAACCTTGAACCACTTAAAGATGCTTTTAAATAAGAAAAAGCATTATAAGTAAACTACCAAGCAGGGAGGCATCTAAACAAAATATGATTTTCTCCTTTAATGCATCTTCAACTGTAGTCTCTGAAATAGGTAAAAATTAAGGTACTTACATGGAATCTATTATTTCAAGTGAGCTATATGAAATAATCTTAAACTAAAATATAACTTCAAGTCACAGGTGATGTTATTCCAAAGGAATACTTGGGTTTTACAGTAAAAAATAAGTGTCTTTGCAATTAAGTAACTGGTGACGTTGGACTAGGCACAAGGAACCACCATTAAACTCACTACAGGGTGAAAACACTAAAGAACAAGACTTAGTTATGGAAAGTCAATTTCAATCACATTTATCTTGGATAAAATTGATCCACAGCACAAAAAACCCCCAAACATTTTCCCAGCTTAATGCACAGCCTCCTTTACTGAAGCTGAGAAACGGTATCTAATTGTTAGGGCTTGTTTGCATCTCTGCCGAAGGCTGGGCCGCCGCCGCGGCAGCTCCGGGGCCTGCTGGGAGCCAGGCCTGGGCTGAAAAGCAGCGGGATTACTGCAAAAAACAGCAGCGGTGGGCACCGAGCTGTGGAAGGAGGGAGCGGTGCGGGCTCAAGAGGACACGCTGCCTTGGTTAATCCTCAGAAATCCCGGTGGTTTGATCAAATTTTGGAGCTCAGCTGGTGCCCCGCGGTTTTTTGCGAGGAGCTTTGCAGGCAGCGGGCGAGGCGCGGGGTCCCGGCGGGCCCCCCAGCCCGGCCCAGCCCAGCCCCTCTCCGGGGCGCGGCTCCCGCGGCCCCCAACGCGGGCCAGGGAACGAGGAGGCGCGGCCCGGGCCGGCCCGCGTGGGGCGCTGCGGGCGGCGGCCGCGCGGGGGAGATGCCGGAGCCCCACGCCCGCCGCGGGCAAGGTCGCCGTGCGGACCGGCTGTCGGGGCTCCACCAGGGCACCGCGACCCATACCCCTCCCGCGCATTACCTGGACCGGCGGGTGCCGGGCGCTGCTGCCGTTTGAATGAGGCTGGGCCGGGGCCGCGGTGCCGGGCGCGGCGGGGGGCGGGCCGGGGGCAGGGCCGGGCCGGCGGCGGCGATAGGCTGCGGCTATGGGGAGCTCAGCGGGGCTTTTTCTGGCTCTGGGCGCTGCGGGGCTGCTGGTCCTCCGCTTCCTTTTGCCGCGGCGGGCCCGCCGCGCCCTGCCCGTGAGTACCGCGGAGAGGGACCGGGGTCCGCCGGGCACAGCCCGCCCGAGCGCCCCCGGGCCTAAGATGGCGCCGGGCCGTGTAGCCGGGCCGGGGATGGTGTCGTAGCCGGAGCGGCCCTGCCCGGGCCGGGCTGGTGGAGCCGGGCGCACACCGGGAGGGGGGCGAAGCGCTGAGCTGGGCCCGGCCCGGGGCAGTGCGGTCCCGCCGCGGGGCTCGGCCGGGCCGCGGTGCGGCGGGCACTGCCCTCGGACTCCGCGGCGCGGCGGCTGCTCCGCTGCGCGCCGCGGTGTGCCTCACTTGGAGGGGAGCATGTTCGTAGAATCACAGAATTGAGCTCGAAGCGACCGTAAAGATCAACGAGTTCCAACCCCCCGCTGTGTGCAGGGACACCCTCCACTAGACCAGGTTGCTCCAAGCCCTGTCCGATGTGGCCATGAACACTTACAGAGGTGGGGCTTCTCTGGGCAACCTGTGCCAGGGCCTCATCTCCCTCAAGCAAAATTTTTTTCCTAATACCTAATCTGAACCTACTCTCTTTCAATTTGAGCCCATTCTCCCTGTCACTGTATGCTCTTGTAAACAGTCTTGCCCCATCTTTCTTGTAAGTTCCCTTCAGGTTGCAATAAGGTCACCCCAAAGCCTTCTCTTTTCCTGGCTGAAGAGTCCCAGTTCTCTCAGCCTTCCCTCATAGGAGAGATGATCCATCCCTCTGATCAACTCGGTGGCCTCTTCTGGACCTCCTCCAAAAGGTCCACATCCTTCCTGTGCTGAGGACCCCAGATCTGGATGCAGCACTGCAGGTGGGGTCACACCAGAGCGGAGTAGAGAATCATCTCCCTTGATCTGCTCGCCATGCTGCTTTTGATGCAGCCTAGGATACGATTGGCTTTTTGGGCCAATATTTTTGCTTCAGGGCCTCCAGCTCAGTCCTACCCCTCTGAAATAACAGATAACAGCTGTGGCCTGCTTGCAGTGTCCCGCTTCACTCTTCCGTCCATTCTGCTTGTCTGACCTTCTCCATCGCTGTTCCACCTGGAAAAATACTTTCATTTTAAGTGAATAATTTCAGTTCTTTATCTTGGGATTGAAAACCTCAACTTTCCAACCCTGGAAAAAGGGAACAAGCCAAGTTTACTGTGTAGCTGCACCCATCTTCAAATCAATCTGTTCGATAACGTCAGGGTAAAGCATAAAAATCCAAATCAAAAAAGTGGCACAAGAGAAGGTAAAGTCTAGGCAAGCATGGGTTCCCACTTTGACTATGGAGACAGGCTGAAAAAGTAGCTTCAGTTTCTTGATCCTGTTCTGCAATAAACATGTATAACTTTGATAGATCACCTGCATTAGTAAAATTAATTCTACTATGTAATACAGCACTCATTCCCAGTAGAAAAAGCTAGTGAGGTGTGTGCACCTGAGCTGGCTGCAGATTAAAATCAGGCTGCCCTGCTGGGGCTGTTTGAACTGTGAGGGTTGTGTATTACAGTGTTGTGTTACAGTGTTACTCTGCCCACATGCCTCAGCAGCACCTCTGGTACCAAAAGTTATTCTGTGCTTGTAGCAGGTCCCAGGTGCCCTGTCAGCACTGTATCTGAGAGCTGTTCCCTGTGCAGTTTCTGAAGCTGTGCATGAATGTGAGTGAAAGAGGCCCCTGAAGTTCCTCAGAAAGCTCATTAAGGTTATTGTGCTGATAGCTGGTCCTCTCTGCCTGTCCCAGCACTGAGCCAAACTGTAAGCTGCAAACTGACCTTATCAAACTCCAGGAACAGGCCCATTAGGCCTTATCTTGGGACCTTATCCTTTCAAAAGATAAGGATGACTGGGCTTTTCTGTGTTTGGAAGTTTTTCTGGGATAGGATCTTATTTGCTGGGAATGGGGTTGCTCCCTGCTCTCATCCCTTGGAGCTCTCTGTCCATCAGGCATGGCACAAACAACAGGTACAGATGTGAGATCTAGTACATCCCTTGGGTTTTTGCATGCTTGTAGGTGCTTCTGAGACCTCAGTCTGTTAGGAGCCATGCTGCTATAGTCATGTTTTATTACCAGCAATTAGGATCATAGCAAATAATTAACAAATAATCACAGGAACCTTCTCATACTGTAAATTCTCATACTGTAAGTTGTTTCTCGCTTTTCTTGCTCTTATAGGCAGCTGAGAGGATTTTTAAATCTCCTCCTTTCTGTCTACATTTTGGTGGTTTGTTTGGGGATAGTTTTTATTAACTAGGGAAAGCAAACCAGCTGCTGAGAGCTAAAACTAAATGCACAGGGGAGCACACCCCAGCCATCTCCTGTAGCTGAGCTGTCCTGATCACACCAGCTGACGAAGGAACTAATGATGGTTGAAGACTGGGTATCTTCTTTGTTTGCCTGTCCTGGGTTCTGGAAGTGATTGTAGTTCTTTACTTGCTTCACAGTTCCTGCTTTTTTGTAAAGTTCTCTGTCTTCAGGATTCAGAGGCAAAGGGGCTAGGAAGGTGAGGCAGAGGAAGAAAACAGTCAAATCCTTTCTTTTTCCATGAGCCACCTTGTTGAGTTATTTCGGGAGGTGACTGACAAATTCTGTGATCTAGTTCATGCTTGATTCTTACCTCCCTTGGAGTTGTGTCACTGTCAATTAAATTAAGACTGAGCACTGTATATTTAATTCTCACTTATCTTTTGTCCTTCAGCTGTAGCTATCTTCAGAGCTTTAGTCTGTAGCTGGGTGTTCTTTGTCTGAAACAGGAGTCAGTGTTAATGTGGGTGTTTGTGACAAATGCAGGATAGACTTTTGATCAGTTCTTGTTTCAACTTCAGCTCATGACTCCCCTTTGAGAGCAATAACTTCAACATGAGTTATAGGACTGGGTGTAGCTTATTTGCTTATTGCTCTCTGCTTAGGCTCACCTGAGTTTGTGCAGTAATGCTCTGATCACTATCATCCTGCAATTATCCCTTATTGCTGCTTCACTGCATTGAGTGTCAGCAAAGCAAGAGATGACAGAGCAATGGTGATTGACCCATTTCTGTCTGAAAAAGTGTCTAGACAAGCCAGTGCACTTCATACGTAAGTATGTTCATATTCCAGCCGTTGTGAACACAGTAACAGGGAATATTAGTTGCAGATATCTCCATACAGATGGAATTGACCTCACTTCCTTATTGCATGCTCTAGACTTTTATTGCTATATCATATTATTGCCTCATGGATATGGTTTCAGCTTGGACCATTGTGCAGCACAGCAGCTGGCAGCGTGCTAGTTGGGTTAAAGTGTTAGGAGTTCATTGCTTCACAGCTGTGGTGAGAAGATGACTTTCAAGCAAAGACAGAGGTTGAACGGGCTTCACTTCAGGATTTGGGATTCTGGATTTGGGATTTCTCAAGCCTGTTGTGTCATACGAGATGGAACATCAAATCTCTCTCAATTTATCTGTCAGTCAAAAGATAATAATGATGTAGGAGAAAACTGTAGGATTTGAGAAGCTGTTCCTCTTAAGACTGACAAGTTTCAGAAGGAAACTCTAACCTGCATTCACATTCTTTCGTGCTAAAATACAGCAAGGAAAGTGCCTCATAGAGTGGGAGTAGGTGGGGAACAGACAGTCGTCACTGGCAGCTAAAAGAGCTGCTGTACTGTTCAAGCCAGTGACATCCTGCCATTTGGATGTTTTCTATGCTGTTTTTTCTTATAATGTCTATGAGATACTGAAAGAAAAAGTTCCTGTTCTAGCTCAGGTATCAAGGCAACACAAATTGTTATAGGCCAGCAACTGAATAAATTTAGGATTTCACGGTAGCTGGGAACTGATTGTGTTTCTACACTGCCATCTTGTCACCTCGTTTACATTGGTTGACCCACTGAAATTACTGGGGTTAGGCTGAAGTCAGGTCTGTGTGCAGACAGGTGACTTGCATCTGGAATTGTACCTCCTAAACGGTGTCTGGCCCTGTCTGCAGGTGGCTCCTGAGGTGTGGGGCAGGGTGCTGGTGGTGCCTGCGTTGCAGTGTCTCATGGTATCTTATGATTGTCTTTCCCCACACAGGCTGAAGGGAAGGCAGTGCTAATAACAGGCTGTGACAAAGGTTTTGGACATGCCTTGGCAAAACACCTTCATGCAAAGGGATTTACTGTTTTTGCTGGATGCTTGCTCATGGTGAGTAGTGATATCGACCAAAATTCTTCTCTGATTAGAGAAAAATGCTTCTCAAGTCAAAGCATTTTCATCAGCAGTCTCCTTTTACCCCAATCCAAGACCTGAGAGAGGTGCAGTGGGCAGGGATTGTTACATCTTCCATTGTTTCATCTGCCTGTTGCATCTTGTCATTCCTGTAATTCTAAGCTCTTTACACCAGGGTTTGTCTGCATGTCTGTACAGTAGCTGGCACAGTAGGGCACTGTTTACTGCTAGAAGCCTCTCAGCAATACCACAGCACACTAAGCAAATTTGACAGGCCAGGACTGCAATGGCAGTATGGCTTTCTTACTGCCCTGGCATCGTTGTTGCTGTCCTTCACACTGTCACTTTTCATGGACCCTCTTCTCAAACTCATCTTTAAGCTGCCTCTCCTGCATTATTCAGGCTCTGTTTCCAAAATGTCTTGTAACTATGCTTCTGGAGCTTCTGTAGAAGCTATTCGGTTTCTGGATGGCTGAATAAACAAATTTACTGTATCTTTCTGACATCTGTAGGTCTCTATGTTTGTCTGTAGGTCTCTGTGTTTGATAGGTGGGATCACTTGTAAGAGATCAGTTTAGACACACTGAAACAAAAGTTGTTGCAGACCCCTCATCCCACAGTCCCTGCTCTTGCATGGGACTTACAACTTAGTGTTGTGAAATCCTCTTTATAAACTGGGTCAGCTTCACTTCCATCTCAGCTGGGATTTTACCCCTGCTATGCTTTTTTGCTGTTTTGATAGTCAAAACTCATGTAATTTCTGACCTGGATTGCTCATAGCCACTCATTTATCCATTTTGGTTACATTCTTCCACCACACCAGAAGGGAAAGTTATTATCAGCTGACATATTGTGTAACTTGAGAGCAAG
Organism: Myiotriccus ornatus; assembly: GCA_036023395.1. Classification (NCBI taxonomy): domain Eukaryota; kingdom Metazoa; phylum Chordata; class Aves; order Passeriformes; family Tyrannidae; genus Myiotriccus; species Myiotriccus ornatus. Next base: position 12,627,175 of record JAYRBT010000010.1, on the reverse strand, counting down.
AGAGTCCTGTTGGAAAATTGCCACTGTTTGGAAATTTCCATACGGAGGCACTGTGTAATTCCTTCAGTAATCATGTCATACGCCACTTTGGGATGCCTATCTGTGCTGATAGCAACTCAGGCACTCACTTTGCAGAGCAGCAGATGTAGGGAACAGAAAGCAGAGGGGAGATAGGGCAGGCCGAGGGAGCTGTTAAGAAGGCAGCGTGTGGAGCAGAGAGGGAAAGTCTCTGCTGCAAGCCACATAAAGAAATTAAATGCTGAAGTGAGCCCTGCTTGCTTGCTTTATTGACTGTGAGCTGCTGTAGGTTCCCTGCAGGGTCACAGCAGGTATGGGGACAGTTGTCATAAAGCTGGTGCCATACTCTTAATTCACACCTAGTTAGTCCATCACTACTTACTTACATGCTTTTATACAGAGACTTAAAGGATCCCTAATGTACTAACCACCACGGAAAGCTTTTGTATTAAATACAAGAGTGTCAGGTGCATCAGGAGCTTCTTAATGATCAAACAGTCAAATATAAAGTTACAGGAATAACAAGAATACTTCAGGCAGGCTGGGATAGTACTGGAGAGGATCGAATGCAAAAGGGATTAATTACATTTACCATGTGCAGGTAAGCCCACAGAGAAAGTTTTTTTTAATATATTAGGATTAAGATGGAAAAGCACACAGAAACAAATTATAAAATAACCTGAAATGTCGAAAGTACAGCATAAGTTGCAATAATCATTGTCTTATGTTCTTTGATCCTACTGAGAAGAGAATAAATTGTTTTCAGATGCCTACTGCCAGCAGTTGTCATGAGGACATGCAGGCAAGCAAAGGTGGAGAGCAGGGAATGTTTACGTAAATAGGATGTGTTCAAGTTCATCAGGCCTGATGAAATGTAGTGAAGGGCATTTAAAGGATGAGCCGCTGGGATTTCTGCCCCCTGGGTGATACTTTCCAGAGCACCTGGAGGCCAGGAGATTTTCAAAAGGCTGGAAGAAGGCAGATACTGTACTTCCTTCCCAAAGGAGATAGACCTCTGAAACTGCCAACTAGGCAGCTCACCTTCAGCACACTAGATGAAATTGCCACACACTGCTCTGTCAGTTTTACAAATGATTGGATCACAGTGTGATGGACACTGTGTAAGTTTACTGGGAACAGACTGTGCCCTGTCAGTCTAATCTTATTCTAGCTAAGCAGCAGAGTAGTTAAAGGGGAAGTGTGGGGGAGCCCAGCTGGCCCTGGGCTCTCTGTAAGCTAGGATACTGAAGATGGAACTTTACACCTGGCAGAG
>JAYRBT010000010.1:12594827-12625784 GCA_036023395.1 Myiotriccus ornatus | reverse complement strand
GTAGAAGCACTGTTGTAATAAAGGGGGCTGGTATCCCTGGTCACCGTGTCGTCCTCCCGCTCCGACCGACGGCAACAGGGAAGGAATAAATGTATCCTGAATCAGGGTTTTGTTGCAGTCCCTCATGATAGTCTCATGAGCAGACTTGTGCTCTAAGTGACTAAGCTCTAATTCAGTCCCAGGACCATTTTCTTGGAAGTACCCTCTGGAAGAGAATTTTCAATTGGAAAAAAATATGCCCAGAATCAGGCAGAGAAGACTGTAGGCCCTTTGGGGGATAGGGTTCAAAATGATCCTGACAGATCGGATGGAGTCTCAAATCAATTACGTGAAATCCAGTAACGACAAGCACGAGGCATCCGCTCAGGAAACACAGGAAGGAAGCAGGTGGATGGGCAGCAGCAGGGTGGGGAGGAACTGGCGCAGATAGAACAGGCTGGCTGGATCCACGGGTGTTCAGCATTGTGTTCGTGGCTTCCTGATTCCACCTGACATCTCACTGCAGGTGCCTGAGTGCTTGCCAGAACTTAATCCTGAATCCCATGAACTTCCCTGGGAAAAAGCCATGGCTGTGTCTTTTACAGGAGGGCTCTCTGCTAACAAATGCCTGTGTGATCTGCCTGTTCCTCAGCATGACTTCATTGGGATCCTCCAAACCAGAACAGAGGAGAGGAACCAGAAAGGGGAAGGGGAAGCAGCCAAAAGCTGGAGCAAGATTCTCCAGCTGGGTAGAGAGGGATTGTGACGCTGCTGGGCTTCCTGACCAGGAGCAGCCCCTGCTGAGCACAGGGTGGGGTGGGCAGGCAGAGCTGTGCAGGGCTGGGAGGGCAGGATAACCAGGGGAAAGGAGATAGCTGGGAGGAAACAGCAAAGTCCCACTGAAGGCCTCTGGAGAGTACTTAGGCAGCAGGCTGGGCTGGAGCAGGATGGCTTTCAACTCTGATGGAACTGGGAAGGGGAAGCTGGGAGATTCTCTGAGAGGACAAAAATCAGACAAAGTGACAGCAAAGGGAGAGGGGCTTTGCAGGAGCAGTTGGGCCATTGCTGCCAAGACCTTGCTTGATTCATGGCTCCTGCTGGTGAATCCTGAAGTCAGGAAGGTCATCCCTGGGAGGACAGCCAGGCTGGTCCTGTGGGAACTTCTCCAGGTGTTTTCCCAGCCAGCAAATCTACCATTTAAAAAACAAGGAGGATGTACTGTGTGGGTATCTCAACAGGAAATGTGCTTACAGTCCCTGAAGACCACAGAACATATGATGATGTTCAATTGCTTCCATATGAATACATGGCTGCTTCATTTGTGAAGAGGTTTTCTGGACAAAGGAGTTAATCACTTTGTTTTACAGTTAAATAGTGACTGAGGTGGTATCTACAGCTATGAAGAGTGGTTCCAGTTGATATTGCATGTTGAAGTCAGTCTTCCAAAATCAATATGTTTTGTCAACAATGAATAAATTGTAGCTGGGAAAGTAACTGTGCAGATAAAGTTACATTGGTGATAAGAGAAAATTCATCTCAATATGAACAATACAAACGATTTATGTTGAATTTTTAAGTTACTGTCCTATGACTTTGTTTCTTAAAAAACAATGGAGATATTTCTTGTTTAGTTCATAAGTATTGTGAAAGATTAAAAGATATGTAGGGAAAGGTGTTGTCAGTGCTGAAATGACAACTGGCACTTGAATACAGATATATTTTTGTTTTTATATAGATACAATAAAGCTCTCTCTTTACAAGCTGAATTAGCTCCACTTTATTCACTGTTAAGTAACTGAAAGTTGTTTTGTATAACTCAGTGAGATGCAAGAGCATCTTCCAGAAACACAGTGAGGCATTATACAACCCTCATCTGTTCAAAGGGAATAAAATATTTTGTTGACTATGTTACTGGCTACTTGTAATGCCACTTTCAGAGATTGTTTTTGTGGCCAGATAAGAGGCCAACACAGCATGGCATCACGTTTGATGTGCATGAGAAAAACTTCAAGCTGTATTTGCTGTTCTTGTGATACTGGGAAATACCTGAATTGTGAAATAACGTGCAGCCATGGGGCCAGGAATTCGTTCCTACTATTGTCATAATGCCAGTGTAACTATATATTGATTTTTAAGAGGGCTGCCCTCTTTTGCTCAATGCTGTGATGGAGATTTCATCTCTTTTCCTTTATTACACGTCACTGTTCGCTGGGCTGAAGGTGGAGATGAGATATTGTATACTGTATTAATTAAATAGCCTGAGATACTTATAAAAAACTAAGCAGTTACGTATTTTTTATATCTGCCTGTCTGCAGAGGCAGCTGAGTAGGTAACTGTGGGAGGGTTGCTCGCCTTGTTTGCCCTTGTGCTGTGGGAGTTGATATCAAGTGCTAAAGGAAGAGTGGCAGCCAGGCATGGTGACTCACCAATTCATAAATTCTTCCTCCGTAATGAGGCAGAGCCTGTGACTCAGGGAATAGTTTTGTGAATTAAATCTCAAGCCTGCTGTGGAACTGCGTGGCTAATCTGTTCTCTTTTCACTTTTATTTGTTATTTACCACCTGAGTAAGGCTTAGTCAGCAATCCTTCCTGGAAGTGACCAGGTAAAGTTTGGAATTTTAACTGTGTTTATGTTAGAATAAACAAAACCCCACCACAATAGTAACAGCATCTCTAATGATAGCAGTGGTGTGGGGAGGAAAGAAAGGAAAAGAGTAGAAAGGAAAGGAAAACCGTCATGTTCTTATTGCCTATAGTATGGAAAAAAAAAAAATCTGTTCTTTCCTCTTTAGCCAGGATCTCCTTTCATGCCTCATGTCTGTAATAGTGCTGTTGTGTAGCAGATCTCCACTGAACATGTATTCCTGTGCATCTGTGCTGCTGTGCAGTAAGAGCACAATATTGTGTAGGTTCAGCTGTGAATGTTTCCTGTACATCAGACTGTTTGCTGTTGGCCATGCTGAGGGGGTGCCTACTGCCTTGTTTTCAAAGTGGTCTGACAATACTATTCCATTAGAACCCAGGCAATATTTTGAGATGACATGAGTACAGTGCCTAATTAGCTGTTTGCTTTTAAGCCTGGAGTATCTGACTCCAACCTCCATACAAGTGTTTGCTGTGTCACCTGTACGGTGTGGAGACTGAGGCAGTGGAGTCATCCACAGTTCTCCCAGGCTGGCACAGTATTTCACCATTTTATAGATGTGAAACCCATCATGTGAGTAGCCAGCACCAGGGGAGTTTCGTGGCCCCTCAGGGCAGTGGGTCTGATGCAGTTATAGAAGTGGTGCTGGAGGAAATAGAAGGCATGTTGGTTTGTGTGGATCCCGTGCTTATTTGTGCACCAGGTTTACACCTCTGTGAGCAATGTCAATAGCTTCTATTTCCTGACCATGTGAACATTCCTGGCCCCAAACTGCATTACTGTTCTCGGTCCACCTTACTGGGACACTTTTCTGTTCTGCTGAGCAGGATGAGAATGGAGATGGAGCCAGGGAGCTGAAGAACATGAAGTCAGACCGCATGAAAGTGCTACAAATGGATGTGTGCAGTGATCAGGAGGTGGCTCAGGCTGTGGATTTTGTGAAGAGGACCCTGAAGGAGCCAGAGAAAGGTATATGGGGATCTTTTGTTCACAGAATCCTGTCTACAGAGCAGACCATGCACTGACCGGGTCATTCTCTCTCTGTACTACCAGAAGAGGGTTAACAAGCCTGAAGGCCTGTGACAGTGTGTGGCTGGCAGTCAGGCAGTGCTGTACCCAGGTCAGTGAGGACAATTGTCTTGCTGTTGATGTGGCAGCCATATGGAAAGAGACTGAGACTGGCTAGAGGATTAGACTTTAACTCTGCATCCCATAAAAAGCAAGGAGTGGCAGCAAGCCCACAAGTATCTGTGTCTTTGTCCTTGAATGTCTGTGAAGGGCATAGAACAGCTAGAGCTTGATCCCTTCCATGTGCTCCTGCCACAGGCTGGCTCATGCAGACCTTGCTAGTGACCCTGCTAATGAAGAGGTGACAGGCCCTGGCTGCTTACTGCAGTCCCCTCTGCTGTGCAGGTACAACTGAGTGCTGAGATGGAGCACAAATCTAACCTGCCCCAAAACCTATATTAATCTTCAGCTGTGTCAGTCCATGTCTCCAGTTTTCCATGCAACATCCCAGAGGTGAAGTGGGATCCTGGGCGGGCTTGGTGTAGATGACCTTAATCCACATGTCACCTTAAGCATGAGTCCAACTCATGGATCCTAAAAGCATGTCAAAGAAGACAGGAGTCCCTTCTTTCCTTCTTGGAAGTGGTTTGGCAGAGGGATATGAGTTTACAGTCAAAGCCTGATGTGACACTGCCTAACCTGTTCCTGTGTAGTAAGGTTGTGAGGCTTCTTGCCCTGCATAGGTTTCTCTGCAGCCTCTGTGCCAGTAGCAAGCTGGACAGCAGCTGTAGACACAGGCTGAGAATGAACTGAAGTTTGGCATCTGTGGCTCCAGGACTTCAGGGTTGTGTGACTTGAAGGTTGTTGCTCCTCTTGAAGCTTGGAGGAGACTGCCATGGCCCTGTCTTTGTTCACAGCAACTATAAAGCTAATAAATAACAATAGCTCTAATTTTCATTCAAATTACATGAGCACACCTTTCCTCCTAAAACAAGCATATTAAATGTAACTGAGTAATACACGAGCTCTGATCCCACACAGGTTCTCTCTGCATGGCTTTTCTTCCTACACAATCACCCAGCCCTCATCACACATTTCACAGCTTCTCAAGCTTTTCCTGAAGAGCCCAGCAACAGCAGTGGTGGCACAGAGCCATTTCCCACTGAGTGAAAGCTTGGAAGGGAGCAGCTCTGTTGCTTCTATTAATGCAGCACTGTTTGCAAAACCATGTGTGTAGAAGGGACAGAGAAGTCTTGCATCCCTGATCAGCAAGTTGGACTGGTTCCTCCTGGTCTTGAGAGCCTTTTCCTGTAGCAATTTGCTCCAGCACGGTGTGCAAAGCAACAAAGGCTTCTTTTTAGGCCCATCAATGTGACTGAGATTTGAGGCTTGCCAATAGTGCTCAATAAATAAGTGCTGGCATATAGAGACTATTGAGGTGCCTTGCACAGGAGTGGTTGTTGCACACTGAATGTTGCCCCGCAGGAGCTACTGCAGAACAGTTCTTGTGCTGTACAGTTTTTTGTACCTCTTCTCCCTGAACTGTGTACATAAGGCTGAACTCATTTCGATAGGAGTGCCCGTTTGTTTTCGGTCTTATGCAGTTCCCACTGTATTGTTGACACTACAGACGTAATAGTGATAAGGCTCTGCTCAATAAACACACCGCTGTCCAGCAAACAGCCCCGTGCCTGGGCACCCCTCAGCACTTTGTTCTGTATGTAACGTGCCCTGATCAGTGAGCAATGGAATTCCAACAACAAACTATTGTAAACAATGATTCAAGGACTTTCATGAAAACTAATCTCATAACCCAGGAAATGGAAAGCATTGTAGAGAAATTTACAGGAATTTGTCAGGAATACTCTGCAGAGGTCAGTTTCTGACTAACAATTGGTAAGTCTTTGGTAAATCACTGCCAAATTTGCTCTGCGTAGTTTCTTGTTACTGGTGAAATTACCCCTCCAGGTGCCCTGTTTCCATGCTCCTCCTGCTAGCAATTAGAGTTTGCTTCACAGCAGCACAGGGGACCCCATTCAAGCTGAGATGCTGTGCTGGCTGCAGATGAGTGTGAATATCAGAGTCATCTTGACCCACTAAAGCTGGCAGCTTCAGTAAGTGAAGCAGTGAGAGAGGCTGCTATACACAGCTGGTCAACAGCCTCCAAGGAGAACAACCTCAGCTGGGAACAGGGCAGGGTTACTGGGACCTATGTGAGAGCAAGGTGTCAGGCTAGCAAGGGCATGTTGGTGTTTTCAAATGCCCAGGAGAATAAATTCCATTGCACAATAGTAGAGTATTGCACTTTGCTTAGAGGACTGTGTTTGGTACAATAGATGGTTACTATCTGACCTAGAATAAATACAGGCAGGCTGGAAGTTATTAAAATACTTTCATACATTAGGGCAGGGAAGCTGTGGAGCAGAGGCATGGCAAAGAGCCCAAAAACTTCTGAGAGAGAACTTGATAACTTTTATCAACAGGGTGGCATGACATTAGTGCTTTTGATAGCAGTGTCAGAGCTCCCTGGACATGAAGGATCCTCCTTAGCCTTGTGCTTGTTCTTGGTGGTAAGAGGAAGGTCAAGGGGCCCTGAGTCCAATGCACCCCAACAGCTCAGCCCTCACTCCAACACTGTGCAAAATTACTGTGGTGTATGGCAGGACATCTAATAAAGAGCAGCTCTATTATCTTGTTCCAGCTCTTCTGTTTGCTCCTTGTGCAATTTATGGCTGCACAGTCCAGTATTTTAACAAATCCATGAAGTGTGGATTCAGTGGTGCAGTTGTTTGCCACTGGGACTTCAGCAGTAATTGCTTTGAAGGGTCAAGTCCTTGGTGACCTGATAAGTCTTGACATGTAAGGGGCTCAGTGCAGAAGCTCTTAGTAAGTGCAGTCAACTTAATTTTGACAGGACTGCATGCACAAAGGACATTAATTTTTAAGTTCTAGTATCTGTAAGGGTTGGTTGTAAGTTTGCTAACCCATAGTTAGGGTTGAGGGAAACAGGTACTTGGACTAAAACACAACAGCTGTTAACTGGGCCATGAACTTGCAGATCAATACCAGGCACTCTCCAAAACAGTGAGTCAGAGTTGTAAGGGGGATTTAGAAATCCATATTTGTTTTCCTTGCTTTTTTTTTTTTTTAATTGTGGGGAAATTGAGCTCCCTCTAGAAATGCATAAAATCACTGAACAAAGACAAACCTGGGACCATCAGGAGCCATGAGAAGCCCCAGAACAGCATTTGACCTTACAGGAGACATTCAAGGAGGCAAAGGTTGTGTGGCCCGGTCACTCTTCTTGATGTTCCAAACAAGCCCCTAGTATACCAAGAGTGTATTTCATCTCCTTGCTGGGTTTTTCTCTACAATCTTTTTTTCTACAAGTCCCCAGTTCTTTGTCAAGATTTTAGGTAAACTGTGAGAAACAAGGAAGGTGGCTTTTCTGTGACACTCTTCCTTGTTCCACTCTTTAACCATGTGTTTTTTGGCAGGTCTGTGGGGCCTGGTGAACAACGCTGGCATCTCAACCTTCGGAGAGGTGGAATTTGCAAGTTTAGATAACTACAAGAAGGTGGCAGAGGTCAACCTGTGGGGCACTGTGAGGGTGACAAAGGCTTTCCTGCCCCTCATTCGAAGAGCTAAAGGTACATGCTGGGTAGTGTGGCAAGGCTCAGAGCTTTTGTAGCGCAGCAAAGAGATGTAGCTAAAAATCCAGGCTGTGCTTGAAGGAATACCTGTGCAGTCCAAGGAGGCTGTGTGAGGCGTGCAGTGTAAGCATTTGGTAGTACAGGTCAGTCTTGGGGCAATCCGGGCACCTACACTGCAGGTGTTATCTTAAACATCTAGGATGTCAGAGACTTTTGTGTAGTGCTGGCAGATATCACACAGACAAGATAATCCAGAGTCCACTGAGTGCTTGTGTTTGGATAACTGAATCTTCTCCCTTCATGTTATTTAGTTCACAGATGACTTCAGGTAGGGATGGAATAAATGAGTCAATAGCAGCCAATTTAGATATCTTACAAGACAATGGTGTTATCAGAACTCTTTGTTTTATATTAGAAAAGGTATGTATGAGCAGAACTCAGAAGAACTTCTTTATTTAGAATGTGTGGGAATGCAGGCACAGGTGTGTGTTCTCTGAGGACAGAAAGGGACTATATTGAGAAGATTGCTCAGATACTGTTTTCAGAAAGCAAGTAACCACTAAACAAGCTCCATCTCACTGCAAAAGGGATCTTACCCATCAGATCAGCAGGTGATTCTCACAGGCTCTCTTAAGTTATACTTAGGTCTGGAATGAGACAGCAGAGCTGCCCACTTGTTTCTCAGCTAAAATTTCAAGCTGCAGAAGGATGTTTGGCTCTGTGGATATGAAAATCCTCTCTGTAAAAATAGCTGGTGGGATTTCAAGGGCTTGTTTGTAAGCGCATCTGAAACCACAGTTGCACACGGCGTGTCTTGGATAAAGGCAGAGACATCCACAGAGGAGTGACCATGCTGTCACCATCCCAAGGCAGTGCCTGATCTAACACAAGCTACCAGAGCTCTGGAGTTGAACTGTCATGGGCTGCTGGCAGGAGTTAGGACAATTGGTCTCCACTGCCCCATGAACAGTGGCACATCGAGTCTCCCCTTGTTCATCTCAGGCATGGATACTGTAGGCTGACTATCTGGGTGAGCAGGCTGTGCTGCTCATGCTGCAGTTTCAGAAAACTCTCTACTCATTCTCTGCCATCCAGCTCGTGTCTAGAAGCATGTAGCTGAGTTAGGCAGAGGGACTGCAGTCTAACTGTTGTGCTTACAGAAAGAACCAGAACACTCGCATGGCGTCACACAGAGTTGTGAGCTTTGCAGCTCTTAACACTGCAAGCTGGGACCTTGAACCCTTCTCTAGCAGGACCAGGAGTGGGGCACACTGCTGTGAGAACACACAGCTAGCTGTCTAAGAAGATCTGGGTATCTGGGTGCTTCCATACTTGGAAATTCAGAGGGAAATGTCTTGTATGCTTTGTAAATTCTTTTTGATACTGTGACAGGCATGTACACCATCCGTGGAGGAGGTCAGAGGAGCCTTGCTTGAGTCAGGAGAGAAAGGCTCCTGGACAGGGGATTTGCATGCCTCTTCAAGATTCAGATCTTAGAAATCAGCATCATCCTACTAAGTGCCCTTTTACTGGAATGTTCTGGCTGCTGCTTGTGCAGCCCATCATCTCTCCCTGCTCTTTTCTCTCTAGGCCGTGTGGTGAATATCACAAGCATGTTGGGACGGATGGTGAGTCCATCTCGCTCCTGCTATTGCGTGTCCAAGTTTGGGGTGGCCGCCTTCTCCGACTGCCTGAGGCAGGAGATGTACCGCTGGGGTGTCAGAGTCATCCTTGTTGAGCCCAGTAACTTCGTGGCAGCAACCGGCATCCTGACGGCAGAGGGCATCGACAAACAAGCCGAGGCTCTGTGGAGCGAGGCCAGTGACACCGTGCGGGAGGACTATGGGGGGGAGTATTTTGCTCGCCATGTGGCCACGATGAAGTCCTTTGTTAACAGTGGCTTGAAGGACATGTCTCTGATTGTGAATGACATCACTGAGGCGCTCACTTCCCCGTGCCCCAACAACCGCTACAATCCCATGGAGACCTACTGGTGGGTGAGGCTGCAGGTCATGACCCACCTGCCCACGGCCATTGCCGACTGGCTTTACATCCCTGGAGCCACCCTGTAAATGGCCATCCTTCAGGCATCCTTCCATGGCTCATACACACAGGTTACAGCTCACCTCTGCACTCCTTGATGATGTGTCTTCCCTGTAGGTGTAGGATTGTGGCTTCAAGTTGTGTGTTTGGGATGCTAGAACAGCATAGCTTTTTCGTTTGGTATTTTTCCTAATTCTTGTTTGTATTCCCTGCTGCCCTGATTAAAGTTGAAAGGTATTTTCCTTTTAACTAGGAGGCAGAGGAAGGTTACAATAATGGATCAAATACATGGCTAGTGTAATTGGGTCAGCAGAATTTCCCCAGCGATAAATTTGTCTCATTAACGGGCTCTTGCTTTTCCTTACAAGGATGAGCTGCTAATAGCAGAGCAAAGCTGTTGCTATGAGATGGCTCGAAGGGAAAAAATAAAATGGGAAACCAAAGCAGAGTTTTCCATTTGATTGAAAATGGGTCAGTCACAGCCTTGCATTGTTTTCACGGTACTGCTAGGAAGCTCTGCTGCGCTGTGACTCTCTGCTCTTTCCAGGGAAACAGCCACACTGCCTCTAAATAGCCTCATTACCTAGCTGCAAAGAAGGGTTCTTCCCTCCCTGCATTGTGGCCAGGAGATGCCAGAGCAAACAACTGGGGATAGGCTGGGCTGGTAAAAGCCCTTCTAACAGTGAGTGAGGTCTGAGCCATCCCTCAGTCCCTGTGTGAGGCTTGCAGCCTTTCTCCACCTGCTGCTGCTGCACTTTGTGGAACAGGGTTTAAACTGCTATGGCAAACAAATTTGGCTCCTCTAACTGCTACCTTAGGTGCCTAAACTACTCAGCTGTGGTACAGACATTTCCCCTGTTTCCCTCATGTCACTGTCCCATCCAGACTCCCTCTTGCTGGTGAGGGAGCTGCTGTTGGCTTTCCCAAATAAGGTTTTTGGTTTAATCCTCTGTGGTTGAACAGTGACAGAGTACTGTGCAAGCAGCATGGCCTTACTATGAGCTCTAGAAGAGTCCTTTAGGAGACACATTTCTTGTCTTTAATATTGCACAATGAAATCTCCATGTCACACAATCATCTCTGAGAACTTCCTGATAACCAGTATGGGCTACTCTTGCCCAGTATCTCCAAGGGTCTCTCCTGTTGGCTGTATACAGGACTGCAATAATTTTTCCCAGTGCTGGGGCTGCCTGACTTCATGCCCTGTTCCCTCTGTTCCAGTGATGACCACTGATGGAGCAGCCAGCGGGCTGCGGGTGCTGTTGGCCGGGCTGGGACCCTACCCTCTCGCTCTAGGGACCAGTTTTCCTTCCACTGTTTTGCCTTATGTGAGATTCAGTGCCTGTGAAAAGAGCTTATTGATTGCTCTTTCTTCATCTGTCTCTGCTAGCTCTGACGTGAAAATTGTGCCTTAAACTTTTTGTATGCCACTGGCTGTAAATTCTTGGAGTTTGCATGCAGCCATGAATGCTGTGATGCCTTGGGGAGGAAAGCAGGCTTCCCTTGGAGATGCTGTCAAAGCAGCTTGTATTACAAGTAACAACTCCTGGAAATACTGCTTTGCAGTTCTTTTTTATTCCAGATCATTGACACATGGAGATTGCCTGGGATCCAGGACCCAGAAGGATCCCACTGAACTGCAGGTTAAACAGTGTTTTAATCGCTTCTTCCCCCCTGCACTGTGAAATGTGATTACTGTTAAGTAGCTCTGATTTGCAAAGAGAGAAAAATAAACTGTGAGATTTGCAAAGCATGTATCTCTGGCTCCAGTGCTAATTTCTACACTGTTTTTCTCACCCCTTTAGAATCTGAGGCTGGGATTTCATTAAGTTCAGTAATTAAGGAGGTGGCAATGCTTCAGCAGGTAGTGGGACTTTAGAAGCTCAATGAGAATGTCCTGGAGCAGAACAGACAGCATACTCTGTTTCCTCAGCAGAAGGCAGCTAGAGAGGCCTCTCTGCAAACGTACACACCGTCAGTGTTTGTGTTTTATGTGGTTTCCCTCAAAGGGTGGCATTGAGAACAGTGCTGTGCATTATTCATTGCCTCAGTGCTCAGTGTGTAACTAATCCAAGTGCTACAGCTGCCTGGTAATAAGGATTACAGACAGGATGGAGACTGGCAAGCCAAGAAGTGTCCAAGGCCATGCAAGGACCTTGTGGTTGAGGCAGGGTTAGGATTTCACACCATGTGAGTCCCAGTCCCTTCCTCTGCCCCCTGAGAAGTGCTCAGCCAGTGCCTGATCTGGTTTCTGTCTGTGTGGGGAGCTCTGGGTGGGCATCTGGGGGTGTGAGGAGCAGAGTGCTGGTGCACAAAGAGCAAGTATCCAGTGTTTCTGTATGGTACAGATGATCATGTGAACTCAGAAGCAGAGGAGTAAAGTCAAGGACCTCCAAGGAGGTCCTTTCCCATCTTGAGCTTCCAGAAGCCATTCAGTGTCCAGTGAAAACTTGATTCTGACACCTGCTCCCTGAGGCAGCCAGACCCCTTTTTCACACCATAGAGTTGCATTATTACAGTCATTGAGGGCAGATTATTGTTTTTCTGGTAACAGAGGGAAGAAATCTCAATTCCATTTGTCAGTGACCTTCAAATCCAGAGGACAGAGGAGACGAAGGAAGTTCAGTGAAATCCGCTGGAATTCCTCATTGCTACTGTGGTATCCTACAAGGAATTAGGTTGCCAAAGCTGCTTTTTTTTTCAAGGGCCAGTTGCTGAGGTTGTGTGTTTCTCACGATGCTTTGGAAGGCAGTGATGGTTCAGCTCCTGGCTGCACCCTTTAGCCTTTGTGAAGTGTTTCTGGTTTCCCTTTCAGATTGGCAGATCTCTGCGAGGGCACTTGGAACCAAGGGGGGGTTCCTCTGCATGTCATGTTTTCTCTGGTTCAGCTTAACACAGCAAGGGGCCTCCTGGGGTTTCCCAAGCAATCACAGTGAGTTTGGATTCTCCAGATCACTTCAGGTTCTTTGTGTCTTGACCAAAACTTAAGTCCTAAACCAGTGGCAAGTCCCAGTATGTGTTGCAGATCTCATTGCACTTGTGGTTCCTGGTTTAATTCCAATATGGAACCTCCACTAACAGCAATGACAGAGAGCTTATGATGGGTGAAATTAATAAAGACCATCTCTAGAAGCCAACAGAAATCAAATATCTCTTCTGAATGGCAAGAGCTGCAGAGGAGGTGGTTCGTTTCAGGCAGAGGTGAGACGCAGCAGCTTGCTGCGGAGATCCCTCACTGATAGTCCTGTGTTTACCTCTTCAAGGAGCTACACAGAGGACAGCCCAGAGGACATCTTCTTCCTCTGGGTTTCACAAGCCTTTATTACTGCCATGTCCTAGGTTTGCTGTTCTGATGTGACTGAAGATCTCAACCAGCCATGGAGCTGGCCAGGAGACATGATGCACCAAATGCCAGCTCTGCAGCATTCCTGGGAACTGTGCTTGACACGCTGATGGGCAAGACCCAGCATTTGGACAAATATTTGTAAAGAGCGGGATGTAATTTCTTTTAGATAATGTAGACCATGAGGATACTTCTGTGTGCCACTTTCCTCCCAAGTGGTGGCCCTGTAGCTGCTGTCTGGTTACAGAGCACTAGTGAAAAAAACCAGGACGAGGGATGCCAGAGTGTTAGCAAAGCTGCTGCTCTCCTTTGTCTAGTGAGCCCAAACTAATGGATACTCCTGTTTCTGGCCATATGATGCCTGTGACTGACTTGTGGCACACTGGCATTGTTTGGTATATAACCTGTTGCTTTGACACCTGGGATGGAGTCGATAGGTGTTAGGAGAAGGTTTAGGATTTGAGAAGCACTCCTTGCACATCTGACTTTGAACCTGCAGATGAAGAACTGCCCACTACTAGAAATGTTGTTGGGAAAAGGGATGACATTGCTTTCACACATAGCAATGGCCCTGAAACCAGGATGGGAGATTCCCCAGCACAGCTCACCTCTGCCTCAGGTCAGGGCCTTACTTCTGCTTCCCTGGCCCCAGATGTCTCCTTGTGGGGTAACTGTGTCTCCCAGGCAAACTGCTTCCCCTAGGGCTCCTCTCCTTCCTTGAGAAAAAAAAACCAAGGAAAGACACCAGCACTATCAGTTGGAAAAACTTGTCAAATAGAGATTAGGAAGCTGTGCTAAAGGTCTTTACGAGAGCCACAACAGGTGAGAAAAGCCGCCGAGGTCCTTCCTTGCATAGAGAGATGCTGGCCCAGCCCTCTGCCAGTGGCCAGGGCAGTGCATGGGGGGAACCTTCAGAGGCCTGGGGCTTCTTCAGGGAGCTCTGCTTGGCAGCACCCAGCTCTGCAACAGTGCCACCCAGTGCACCCACAAACAGGAGGCTTGCTCAGCTTTTTGGAAACTTAAAGATGTAAAAAACCCAGGATAGATTTTTCTAGCTCCGAGGGCCCCCGAACATGATGGTGCTGTGTAGATAGCAACGGCAGTAGATAGCAATAGCACCTGCACTTCTGGCTGGGGTTTTGAAACACGAATTTTCAGCTTCGTGTGCAACCATAATGCTGAGAAAGGTCTTAGAAATAAACCCAAACCAATACCAGCAGGTTTCTCAGCCAGCAGCCTGAGCCCTAAGGATTGGAGAGATGCTACAAATAGCATGAGAATTTGTAAGAGAGCCAGCTCCACCTCCAGGGCCTGGTCTGGAGCCAGATACAGTTAATTCATTCTCAGCAGTGTTAGAAGGGCCACAGTGATGCTACTGATACAGCCCTGTCATCCTCTCCCCTGGTGCTCTCTGAGGAAGGGACCAGACCTGTGTTTTCACCTCAAAACACTGATGTGAAATACTACCTTTGCCCTGACAGAAGCTTTTTAGGAGGCACAAAGTGGTCATGCACACAGGTCTGCTGCAGCATCCAGTGCCTTCTCCTGTGGTGTCTTGATGGTGAAGAGCTCTCCAGAGCACTCGGCAGGATGTGGGGCTGCATCAGCCCGCTGGTGCAAAAGGCAGCTCTGGGCACAGCTCTTGGCCGAGCCAGTTTTCAGGTGAATTATCAGGCACATGGTGCAGTGAATATGCAGGAGTTCATGCCCACAGGTTTAATTTGGTTCCCTGAGGGGGGTTTGCCTCACAGCACTTTTTGCCAACAGAGCAGTGATGGAGGGGGTCTCTGCCCACCCCATTGCCTGTGGGTGTGCAGAATTGCTTTCCTCTGCCCTTAACAGTGTTTTGGTCACATAGATGTGGTCCAGGTGGCATTTTTCTGGTATCTTCTGATTAAGCACATCATTATCAGTTTATCCTCAATGAAGGACCCTCCTCCATCAGACATCTTCAAGCCTGATGGAATCAATATGGAGAAAGAATCTGAAGTTTTCTGGCTTTATGGAAGAATAACTGTATTTTTAAGAGTGAGGGTTTCTAAAACTCGGTGGTACTGCTATACTATTGCCAGCTTTGCACTTTCTTTGCTATAGTATCATCAAACTGGCCCCAATACTATGAGTTTTATGGGTTTGCTTTGAAGAGCACATGGTGACATTTGGTCTGTCTACCAGTTCCTCACTCTTGCCTTCCCCTGTGCCTGCCTGTTCCTATCCTGCATGGCATGAGGTTGTCCATCCCCTGAGCACAGCCCCTGGTGTGAAAGTTCTTTCTCATGAAGGATATGGCAGATGATGTGAAGAGCAGTGGTGTTTCCCAGCTGTTGCCAGCTTCAGCACCCAGCCAGAGCAGATCTGGTCACCTCAAGGTCTAGCAGATCTTCCTTCACTATGTTTGCCAAAACACTGATAAAAGTAAAACCAGGAAAACTGAAACTAAGAATTACTGCTTTGATTGTAGTGAGGGCATTCAGCAGAGGAACCAGGTGAGACCTGGTCTGTTTTGACGGTGTAATGGAAAGACTTCTTCCAAGGACTGAGATACAGCACTTCTGGTCCTGGCACTGCCACTGGCTCACCAAGTGCCCTGAATAAATCCCTCAGCCTGCATCAAGCTCTGTTACCATCCCAGCCTTCTCTGCCACCACCCTGCCCATGCTGGGAAGCAAAAACCCTTTGCAATGCAATACATGCTGTTTGACTCATTTTGTTATCATAACTGATGCCAGAGCAGGTGTTATCCCCCTTCCCACAGGCTGAATCACTTTTTGTGGCAGTATAATAATGTGGCATCTCCTGTCTTCTGCACGAAAGCCACTACAGGTGGTTTATAAAGTCTTCTGAACTGTTAGAGCTGCACAGAGAAATGTGCCAGGATTGAGGGCAGGCATTAACACCATTATGCAGCTTTTAAATGGGCACCAAGGTTACTCATCACCCCACAGGCACATTGCCCAGGGACCTTGAGCTGCAACTCAGGGGAAAGCTCTGCACTGTGTTTTACTGCACAGCTCCATGGCCTCTCTGCCAGAGCAATTTTGCTCCCAGGGGTGCAGGTGGTACCTGTCACCTTGTGGGGTCAAGTGCTGCAGGAGAAGTCATTTTCCTGGTGGGACTTTAACCAGGGTTGCTATGACAATCAGTCAGCAGACTGTCCTCACGTTTCCTTCCTGGTTTCTGCCTGTTCAGAGGTGTTGAAGCATTTGGAGCGCAGCAAAGCACTTTCCCTTTCCAGCTCTAATGAGAGGCAACCGTTTCTCCAGGAAGCGTGACTAAAGAGGTTGCTGTTGGGAGAGGGAATGCTCCCTGACAAGGCCCCATGGCTCCATCACTTACTGCAGGGAGAGGTGTCAGTCCCTGCGTCCCGCCAGAGACATCCAGTGGGTGTCTGAAGTATGACTATACAGCTTCTCTTCCTGTGGGAAGCAGAGCACAAGTGCCTGTGCAGATACTTACCCTGGCAGCCCTCCAGAAAAGAAGATGGGGATCAAGGGCTCCAATACTTTGGTAATGGGGAAGTACCTGCAGAAAATCTGCCTGGGGACTCAGGAAAGGCTTCGAGGTGGCAATGGCCATCTTTAAAGAGAATGAGACAGTGTGGTGGCTTGGCTCTTGGCACAGGGTGCCCTAGAAGAGGTGGAGAACACAGTCACCTAGTGGGTTCAATGGTCTCTCCATCCCAATAAGGGACTCCAACACTGAGTTTTCCCAGGGCCAGCACTGGTATGGGGATGGTGCTGGTGCTTTTACTGGGAGCTGCTGCCACACCACATGCACATGCAGGAAATACCTCTCCTCCCCTTCTTCCTCATATACTCTTGGCCCCCACACTATGTAAGTCCCAACCTCATCCCTTCCTTGCATGTGTTCTTTTGCTACACACGTGCTTGACAAGTGAGTCCCTACAACTCTGTAGCCCAAGAGCACATCTGGGCCTTGGTTTTGCACCACTGCCTCTTTTCCACCCATGAGTCACACATGAGCTGCCTGGTTCCGTCAGGCTTTGGGGTCGGATACCTGTACCAGGTGGCTGCTCCTCTCCTGCAGCACTAACAGGAGCAGGAAGTCCCCAGCTCACTGGGCACTTGGCACAGCTGCTCCAGCTCCTGGCTCAGGCAGCTTTCCGTCCTGCAGGCAAGAGCCAGGAGCTGGCTTCCAGCCCTGTCTGTGTGTGGGCACTTACAGACTCAGTCTGAGTTGAGCTGATCTGTTGCATCCCAAGGAAGTTCCTACACTCCTCTACATCTGTCCTGGTGTGAGAAGCTTTTGTTCTTGTCCATGGGTAACAACCATTTCTCAGGAATAATTATGTTGGGGAATCCAAGAAATAACACGTGTTGTCACAAAAATTCATGATAAGTAGATAATGCATATGTGTTCTCACCCCAGGTCTCTTTACACTAAAATACATGCCTGACTATTATTCATGGGGTACAGCATAGCATTTTTACTGTGTCTAAACTAATCATTCCTAAAATCTTCCAACTTGTTTGAATGAAACTCACCATGAATGGTATCTCTGTGCTGTTTCATACTGTAACTACATGTTGCATCAAAATTACTGACCACTGAATTTGTGTTATTTTCTGTACAATGTAAACCCCAGTCTAGCAAACACTTCGGCCTGTGTTTCAGTGCAAGCTGTGTGTGCTCAGGCCCAGCTTCAATGCAGCTATTCATGGGCAAAGCCAAACACATATGCCAGTGTCTTTGTGCTCCACAGCCTGTGCAGAGGGATGTGACTTGCTCTTTGAGAAAGGGCAGTCTTAAAATTCTCCTCTGACCTGTGGTGTGAGACTGGGGGGCTCAGAGATATGGGGTGGAAATGCTGTGCTGGCTGATAAAGTCCATCAGGGCCAAAGTGTTGCCCTTGGGTCTTCCTGGTGCATATATAAAACAAACATAAAACAGCCTTGAGGCCTGTGAGTGGGGGATATCTGAGGGTCTGAGGCCACCCTTGAACTCTGTGTGTGATTCCTGCACTCCTGGTAGCTGATGCTCTGCAGTGCTACTGCAGCAGGGGATCCTGTGTCCCTGCTGAAGGGCTTCTCACTCGGCTGGCAGGAAGCATAATCTGAAGGAGATTCCCTAATTGCACTTCTTAATGCAGTAGAGGCTGTTCTCTCTCTTCATGAGCAGAGCTGCGATTACCCACACATTATAAATCTATGTCATGAGGAAGATGTAGTTTGTATATAGGTCATAGAAAATATAATTGTGTAACTGCATTAACGCATCCCTGAGCTAAAGGCTGAAATATGGCTTAGCTGCAGAAAATAGGGCTGTGGGCTTTAAATAGCCTTACTTGGGCATCTCTTGGACAGAGCTGGTGAGGCACAGATCACTGTGCCTCTTCCAGGAGAACAGAAAATCCCTTTGCAGGAAGGCACTCTCTAAGCATGTTTAATGACCTTTTTTTAGACCATTTAAAATATATTTCAGTATGCTGGTACACAGAAAAGCATCATGAATCCACTGGGGAATGTGGGAGCTCTCCTTTGAGAAGGGGATGCAGAGCAGGGCAGCTGGACTGTTCTTTGGGCTGGACTCAGCAGGGCACAGAGGACCCGTTTGAGGGGAGAGCAGCACCTTGAACCCAGCTGAGCCACAGAGCCAGGGCCCTGCAGTGCCCATGAGATTTAAATTTTAGCAGGCATTCACAGGCAGGGCCCATGGGAGTCTGGTAAATGCCCATGGGATCTGCTCCCACATCCGCTGGAGAAGTCCTATCCTGCCCCCTTCTGCTGTGCACTCCTCGCTGCTATTGTGAGGACAAGACCTGGTTGAACACCTGCCCTGCCAGTACCCGGTGTCTGCTGTGAGAATCCATCAGCAAATGCATACACAAAACCTTTTTTACCTTATTTAGCAACATTAGGCTGCCCTCGGTGTGGGGCACTGGGACATACCAGATGTCCAGAATTATGAGCACTGCTGGAACTCTAGTTTTTATGGTGAGCCCATCTGCAGGGGTGAGATGCCACTGGGCCAAAGCTTTACCACTGGTCCAGCTCTGCAGTGTATTTCTTTATACAGAGACCTTGATTTTCTTCTGTTTTTTTTTTTTTTTTTTTTTTTTCCTGCTTTCTGAAGAATAAATATCCCTCTGGCTCCTCTCTTTTCAGGGATTCAGATCTTGGTGGCAGTGCCAAGCAGGTTGAGGAGCCTTCCTCAGCCCAGCCAGAAACACTGCTGGTCCTTCACCATAGGGTTTATCCCTTAAATAATAATATCCTTTTTGGTTTTCCAACTTCTTAAATCTCTCTCTTTAGTTTTTTGTGTTTTGAATACATAATTGGTTAATTTCCAGGGCGGAGAGCTGCTCACTAATAGTATATAGATGAATCGCAACATCTTTCATGCACTTGCATTGGACCAAGTTCCTATATCCCAAAGGCCAGTTCATGCTTCCAGAGTCTGTTTACTTCCTTTGCTGTCATAAGTAGTTTAAAATTTTACACCATTTTGCATAAACGGATTTCAAAGCACTTTTTGCCACTCCTAAAAACAGAGGAAAATTCCCACCTGCGTTCCTTTTCTCTGTCTTATCTCCTGCAAGTTCATTTTTGTTTCTGTATACTTGTTACAACTTGTCTGACCAACCCAAAACCTCATTTCCTTCAGAGGAGGAAGAAAAACACCAAAAATGAACTTGCCGGAGAAAAGACAGAGGAAGGAAGGGAAGGCATGTCCTGAGCTGGGAAGAGCTGGCCATGCAAACAACATTGTCTCTGTGGTGGGACTCTCAGGACTCCCAGGTTATCCTGGTTCCCAGGATATGATGCCTCAACACAGCAGGTCACACAGAGAGGCTCCAGCACTGGTCACAGCAGGCCTGCACACAAGATCGGTTCATGCAGAATGATACAAAATGGCCATGTCCATGGCAGCTCTCCAGCCCCTGTGAGTTTGGGCTGCTGAGGCACTATCTGGAGACGAAAACTTCCTTGTGGGGATAGGCAGGGAGCCCTGGGCTAGCAGCTACCAGAACCGGCACTGGTGGTGTCCTGCAAGGAAAGCATATGCCCAGAGCTCCTGATTCCTGCAGTGCTTCCATAGGAGGCTTTTTCTGTTAAGAGCTTGGACAGCTTCTTGACTATCTTAAATAATGCCAAGGATGTCATCACAGGGTTGAGAGGACAATGTCTCTCCAGCTGCTCTCTCATCCCACGGCAGGTGGAAAGTTTCAGGGGGCTTCTCTGCAGCTACTGAAATCCCAGCTGAGTACCTAGCATGGTATGACAGCCTTTCCCTGGGGAGCAGGGTCCCCACCAGGCCTGGCTGGCTGAAGCTTCTCTGTTATGTGGGTGCCAAAAGCAGATTTCCAGGTGGTCTTGGGTGCGCAATGGGACAATCTCACTTCTGTACTAAGCCACATTGCCTGCAGGTAGAATGTCACGGGTGGAGTGGCACTGCCCTGTCCCAGCCCTCCGATGCCTGAAGTTTATCTGCAGCTCCAGCTTGTTCTAACCAGGGGGTTTTCTTTGGTGGCAGCACTCAGTGACGTTGTCTCCTCTGCCTGGGGCCAGCGAGCCTTGTCTCTGAAATGGGCAGCTACCAACGCAAAACTATCCTGGCCAACGCAGCCTACCCATCTCTGCCCCATGCACAGTGCTGCCTCAGCTGCCACCCCTGGACATGCTGTGTTCCTCGTGCCAACTCACCTCACGTATGCTTTGGAGCGACTCTGCCTCCCCACGCATGCATGTTGCCCACTCCATTCATGCCCCTGTGCCTCGCAGGCAGCACTGCCCCATCCTCCTGCAGCCCCTGTGGTACCTCCCTGTCCATGTCCTGTGCACGCGCCCTGCCCACCTGCCTTGCAGCTGCCTCATCACCTAAAAACGTGAGGGAGGCTACAATCTCGCATGAAGCATTCCGAGCATGTCTGGTGCTCCTTCCTTTTGCCCTGGTTTCTTTCCAGCTCTCCTCCTTTCTGTCCTCCTGCCCCTGCTCCAGCTTCCTGCTCTTTGATGTGCCTCCCCTCCTCTGCTCCAGGGTAAAAACTGCTTCCCAGGTGGAGATGACTGCTCTCACCCCTCAATTAGGTGCAATTACAAGGTTGTGCTTTTCTCTGGACCCTTGCTCTGGAGTGCAGTGCAGGTGGACGAGCTCAGAGTGGAGTCCTGCTGCGGGCTAAGGACAGACACCCTCATCTGTGCAGGCGAGTGGTGCTGGAGGATGTTGGAGGTGGGATGATGAGAGGGTCCTGTCATGGCCACTGAACACATCCTGGCCAGGTGACTCTGAGCAGAGACTCAGCTGCAACAGCCCAAGCCTGCTCCATTCCAGCAGAGGAGCAGTAGATGTCTGGGTGCTTCCTGCTGTGATCTGGCAGAGCCCAGAAATGTGCCCCTGGGGAAGGCACAGCCAGTGCTTGTGTGGAGACGGGTCCCAGCAGGGGCAGCGAGCTTGGCTGTCAGCTCTCATCACCTGTGCCTCAAGCTGTGCAGTGCTTCAGCACCCATGGGGTGCCTCTTGGCTGGCAGCAGGCAGTGGAGGAGCTGGACTCCACTGTAGCCCCTGAGCTCCTGAGTGTGCTGCCATTGGCTGGAGGTGGGATCCCTGTGTCTCCTACCAAGACATGGGTTTTCTTCCATTGCTGTTGGTGCTGGCTGTGGGGGAGGTGATGGCTATAGCAAAGCCCACCCCACCTGTGCTCTCCTCTCTCAGTGGCTCAAGGAGCATCAGCTTATGGTGGCTCTTGGCTCCTCACAGGCTCCTGGCCATTTCCCAGATGAATGTATACTACAGCTGGTTCTGTGGAGCATGGCTGAGTGGATGCCTTGCTGTTTCAGTGTGACTCTGGCTACAGGGTGTCGGGAGCCAATGTCAGTGCCAAGCCACCCACCCATCTCTGGGAAGGCCAGCACTGCAAGGCAGCCCTTGAGTGCTGGGCAGTGCCTGTAGGCCAGCACAAGCACTAGCCCCTCCTGCTGCAGCAGAACCACTGCTACCACAGTGGTTAGTGGAGTCCTTGCTTCATCCCATAGGAGAATGCTCCATGTGCAGATGCGGATATGCACACAGAGACACCTCCATGTGGTTGTACTCATGCACACAGTGCTGAGCCAAGGCTGACCATTCTGTGGGGCTTTCTCCTCTGGTTACTTTGCAGGATGTGGGCAGCCAAGCTCAGGAGAAAAACTGCTCTTGCTGGTCTGCTGTGCATGGGGAATCCCACCTCTGCAGTGCACTGAAGCAGGGCAGTGCTCATACTGATTTTCTGATTTCTAATCTGTTTGTATCACAAGAGGTGCAGATGAATGTGGGGCTTGCAGAGAGTCTGCAGGACACCTCTGACTTTGATGCGGGCAGCCAGAGCAACCCCATCAGGGACATGGGTGGCTGCCCAAGAGCTAATGGAGCTGTGTGCAGGCAGGGAGAGCCCCTGCATGCTCCCCTGCCCTGTGCCAAGTGCTGTGGCAGACCATGGACTGGGTGCTCCCCCGAGCTATTCACCCCCAGCTGTTTTGTGCTGGGTCTGTGTTGGACAAGACCTGCACAGCTGTGATGGCCATCGAGGTCCTGGGAGCACCTCAGCTGTGGCCATGTTTCAGGGCACACTTTGGCTGCATGGCCCCAGAAAGGGACAGGACTAAGCTATCTGTGGCTCTTGGAGTGGCATTTGGGCAGCCAGGAGCTCAAGAGTGTGTGTGTGCATATAAGGCATGCAGTGCGTGTAAAATGCACGTGAAAACACACCTAGAGAGAATGTCTCCACAGAGATCAGATTAAAAGAAGATGTAATTAAACACAAAGAACTTCCTGTCAATTATCCTTGCATAACTGTTGGAACTGGCTGTCTTCACAGATGGCTGCTCTGCTGTCAAAGGCATTTGCTGGGCACCTGTTGGAAAAAGTGCCAGGTCAGCATGGAATTAATCACAACGGCATCTTTCCTTTTAGTGAGATTTGAAAGTCTAGAGAAAAGCTGCTGAAAGGTCTTAAAGCTCCTCAGATAAACCTGTGATGCCTCCTGCTGCTTTAAGCCTCCTCACGTACTCCTGCAAGTGACTCTGGGGGGGGACAAGGACGTTGTAGCAGACCAGAGAGTCTCCAGGGCTCAAGTGGCCCCTAGCAGAGGAGGCTGAACGTCCCCCCCCTGAGAGTATGGCTGGCTGCTGATGGACCAGAGGGAGCAGGACAGGAGCTGCTGCTGTCTCCAGCCCCTCTCAAAGGCTGTGGCACTTCTCCCCTTCCCTTGCCATTTGCACCCAGGCCTGAAGCTCTTGCAAGCAGCTGAAAGGCAGAGAGCTCCGCAGCTGTGGGGCGATACCCAGACACGTGGGGTGCCTTTGTTTGCCTGGGTGAGCAGCCAAGTTGCAGCCCATCTCCAGCTTTGTTCCAGCTGCAGATCTAAGGAAGCTGACTGGCCTGCCAAAAAAACCTAAACACGTCCAGGGAGTGGCCTGTGCCATTGCTGAATAATGATGATCACAGCACACTTAAAAAGCGAAGCAGAGAGCTCACCACAGAGCTGTTCCTTACAGCCCTGGTCCTCCACAGAGCATCACTCCTCCTCATCCACAAGGTATGTTTCTGAATTGGGAGATTCAAAATGGGAAATGTTTGTGTGTGCAGTGGGGCCTGTCTCTGCTGCTGGAGACAGACTGGGCTCTTCTTTTAAATTTGGGGAAAATGTTACTGCTGCTCCTGCAGAGGAGTTTCTGGCCAGGGAAGCAGAGCAGCCCTGTGCTGCAGGGTCTGTACATGCCAACCAACCCAAGCAGAACCCAAAGCACTTGAGCAGCATCCTGGATCCAGGGGCTGCTTGGGTATAAGCAGCACAGTTCCTGCTTCTGCTCTGCAGGAAATCCTGTCCTTTCCCTTATCACACCATGCTTTTGGGGATTGGTTCATGTTGTATTTGGTGCTGATTTGAATCTCTACCAACTTCCCCACCCTGCAGTACTGTGTACGTCTCTGCACACAAGGACTCCTCCAGAGGCAGCTGCACTGTCTCTCCTACCGCCTTGCAGTGTCAGGCAGCCCTGGCATACATGGGGATGTCTCTCCTGCCATGCAGGTTCCTGCAGGTGTACACTGCCCTCTTCCATTTCCCAGGGCCCCAGCTCTGTGCTGGCTCTGAATCATGTTCCTTGTGCTCCAGCATTTTAGAGCAAACATCTCTTCATTTCCATTTGCCTCAGCATTGGACAGACAATGATGCTCTTGTGTGTCTTCGGACGTTTATCATCCCTGCATCTTGCTCGGTGTCACATGTGGGTGACGAGTACAAGTGTTCTCACCAGACTCACCTAGTTTTCTGTGCAGCTGTTGGGCACAGCCTGAGCACAGGCAGGGATTAAGGCCATTTTGGGCTGGGTACTTTTCTGGCACAGTGCCTTTTTGCTCTTCTCATGATCCTTTCCTCCTTGCTGTGCCACTAAAGTGTCCTACTGCACAAATCCTATTTTTCATGCACACATCCTATTTTTCATGCTCTGTTTCACACAACGTTCTGCTCCAGGGAGGCTCCAGCTCAGCTATTTTCCTTCTCCCTAGGTCCATTTCTCGCCTGCATCCCAGTGCAGCCATGCTGGGCATGGCAGTGCGGCTCTCAGTCCTGCTGAGCGTCTTCAGCTTTGGAAAAAGTCAGATGTTTCATATGGGACCATGCCCAGATCCATCAGTCCAAGAAGACTTCGATATCAACAAGGTGTGAAAAGTTTTCTAACATTCTTTTATGGGGTATTGAGTTAGGCTGAGGGGGTATGGGACTGTTGGCAAACTCCCTGGGTGCGTAGAGGAGTTGGCAGGTCCAGTCTAAATGCCTTGTGCCAGAGCTGCCAGTGAAGGTTTGTGGTTTTGCCAACCTCCCTCACACTCCCTGTGCCACAGAGGGGCAAAAACTGTGGGCAAATGAGCCGGGCTGCTTTGTCTCAGCCCACTCGTGCTAAAAGCATCTCTTTAAACTTTCTTCTGTCAGTATTTGGGGAAATGGTATGAGATAGAGAAGCTGCCCTCAACTTTTGAGAAAGGAAGCTGCATCCAGGCAAATTACTCATTGAAGGAGAATGGGAAGTTCAAGGTGATCAACAAGGAGATGCTGTAAGTGTTTGCGTTCGGGCCACATTTTCACTGCAGCAGTGACACTCCTGTCACCTCTCTTCCTGATATAGGTGTTAATTTTTTTCTAAATTGCCTGTTTCTTGGTCTGGGGGTGCAGAGGGATTTCAGTAGGTCTGCTGGAATAAGGGGCTTTGCTGGGTTACGGCAGAGATGTGGGTCTCTAGTTCCTGCCAGTGCTTCCTTGGGCCTCACCAAGTCTTTGTCTCATTGTCCAAGGTGAGTGGTGAGAAAATAGATGAGAGCACATGGTGACTCCAGTATGAAATAGCCTTGGTCTTCCCCCTGGCCAGTTTGTGATCCCCAGTGAGAATTCAGATGGCCTGGATCCTGTGCCAGAGGGTCATGGGTCATGGGGCTCATTACGGGATGGCAGCCACCACCTTGTGCTCCTGCATGCTGAGAGGTACCTGTGCCCTGTGCTCCTCTCTGTTCCTGAGTCAAGGGACCCAATGGAAAATGGCAAGGAAGGTGAAACACCTGGGTCAGTTTTACTTAAATATTTCCCAGCTGTTTTCTGGAGCATTTACCTTGCACAGGTAGTAACTGCTGTGTAGGGGGATCAGCAATTGATATCAGTTTAAAACAGTAGCCAAGTGAATGCCTTTCCCTTTATTACAGTTGGTAGGTTATAATTATCCTGAGCCCTCCTGGATTTTTGCACAGACAGATGCAGAATTCATCTGTTTCCCACCAGCCCTGGCTGTTGTGGGCTGCTGCTGTGAGGGGCTGAATGAATGAATGAGAGCGAGCGGTGAACGCAGCGCTGTCCCCTGCACTCCCAGCATGGCAA
This sequence comes from Myiotriccus ornatus, assembly GCA_036023395.1. Taxonomy (NCBI): domain Eukaryota; kingdom Metazoa; phylum Chordata; class Aves; order Passeriformes; family Tyrannidae; genus Myiotriccus; species Myiotriccus ornatus. Next base: position 12,600,248 of record JAYRBT010000010.1, on the reverse strand, counting down.
GGGCACTTTGTTCTGGCTCACAATAATAACAACAACGTAGGAACACATCCCTTGTGTCCAGCGAGAGCAGCGTCCTTGCCTCTCACTGACTGCCCAGCACTGTCTCAGCAGCTCCACTGCTCGGGCAGCGCCTGGCAAACAGCTGGACATTCATTTGCACCTGCGTTGATCTGCAGGAGGTTAATCCAGCCATCAGTGTCCTCACCGCAGCAGCTCAGAACCCTGAAGTATCAGGAATATTTTGGGTCAGTTTGCACTATGCATCCCTACAGCATCAGCCCCTTGACCTCTGCTGCTGGCAGGATTCACTTTTGCCTCCTTGGCTGTTCCTGTTTCACAGGGAACCGTGAAGCTTTCCTGCCCTGCAGGCAGCATCCAGGTCTTGAGGCATACGGTGGAAAATGAAATTATAAAATAGGCAGCCCAAGTCATAGGGCTTGCTGCCAGCGGGGCAGTGCTCCAAACCAGCAGCCAAACCAGCAGCCAAACAAACCTTGGCTCATCACGCAGGCACAGGTAATTTGTGTTAGGAGGAATGTGCACTGACCTGGAAAAAATGCAGGTGGATAAACAGATGTGAACATGTGCCTTCCACAACTAGTAGGAGTTGAGCTGCTCCCTGGCACATCCAAGATCACTGCTGGGATCCTCCCATCCCATACAGAGGGGTCTTGCTCCCCATACAGAGGTCTCTTGTCTCTCACTGTCACCCTGGCACCAAAGGACACCCCACTTGCAGGGGCACTAGGAGAGAGGCAGCCTGGAGTGCTGGAGTGGTTTGACCTGGGACACCATTTGACCCGCTGCACCTGGCCCAGGATCTGCTGTGCCCTGGGTGCTGCTAAAACCATCCTCAGGGGTGAGCTGTCCCTCTGGGAATGCAGGGTTTCACTAGTACCTGTTTCAGCCACCTCTTGACAGTGGATGTGTCAGGAGGGATGATTTAGTGGAAGCAAAAAAATGTATTTCCCACTCTCCTGACTTTATTTCTTACCTTTGTCATTCTCCCTTTAGTTCCAATGGCAAAGTCAATGAAGCTGAAGGAGAACTCATGCACATGGATGTAAAGCAGCCAGCCAAGCTGGGCGTTCGCTTTAACTGGTGTAAGTGTGTGGTGGGGAGGCTCCCGCTGTCCATGGCCTCGGCTGTGCTGTGGTCTGAGCACCACGGTGGGCAGCATGAAACAGGCACTGCTGCCATGGCATCAGGGGTCAGAGACAGCAAAGCAAGGGGTGAAGCTCCCCTGGTGACTTCAGCGCAGCACAATGTGGCAGTGACAAAGGGTTAGGACAGACTTAGGGACCAGCAGGCAGTGCTTTGGTGATACTGATACACTATTTACTGCAACAGCCCCCTCAGTGGTGGAGCTCTCCTCACCAGCTGATCTCAGAGCAAGAAAAATTAGTGGCATTACTGTCCCTCCAGGTCATTTCACAGATGGGATGGGCAGGAGGGGAGGCGGGGGGGGAAGCAGCCCCACAGCCACTGTAAGGGCCAGGAATAGGCTTGTCTCTCTGCACACAGCAGTATAGCTACTAGCCCATGCTGCCTCTACTTATAAGTGCCTTTTAACAACCATTAATATGTTTTTATTTGCTTTTTCCTTCCCTTGTCACTGTAACACTCGACAGGGCCTGCTGAGGTGCAGTGCATTTTATTCATGTTACACAGCACTTTCCTCTGTCCGCAGCAACACTTTGGAAAGTGAGCAGCAGTCTCCCCTTAAATCCCTTTTTGTTCTGCTCCCTCACACCTTTTCCTTGGCTGTTTCACAGCCCTCCCTCACAGAGGTTTGTTTGCAGATAGGGGTGGAACAGGGATACTTGCAAAGGAGATATAGTGATTGTTCATGAACACAGCCAGACTTCATTCTGTGCTGCTACAGCATCACCCATAGCCATTTCAGTTTCAGCGTGTGTAGCCCCAGCCACCTTCACCAGGTGTGAACTCCAGAGAACACTGCCTGGCATTCCTAAGGGCATCAGAAGTAAATCCCAGGGCCCTTACACCTGCCTACTGGACCCCCCTCTGCTTCTTGCCTGGTGGTTTGAAGCTGGAGTAGCTGTCCGTCATCAGAGCAGATGCTTTGGGCATAGCTGCCTGATGGAGAAGGGAATTTGGCTTAGCTGGAATGGGCTGAGCTATACTGATTCCCACCACTGGGCTCCAGCTGGCTTCATGAGCCAGGACTCCCCGTGGCAGTGGGTGGGGGTTTGTGCTCCATGGATCACCAGTGTCAGCTCCCTCCCACCAGCAAGAACCCTCACACGTGTATGAGATGGGCTGGCTTTCAGTGGCCCGGGTGAGCTATTCAGGTCATAGTGTTAACCTTCCAGCAAGTCCTCCTGGTTAGGGCTTTGTGGCTCTCTGGAGTTTGTCTGGGCAGAACAAGGAGTCCTGGTAGGCTTTTATAAATTATAGCTCCCTGCAATGACCACAATTATGTAGCAGCCAAAGTGGGAACAGCCCCAGAAGCTGTGGCTGTAGTGCTGCAGAGCCATCCAGAGTCAGTTTTGCATCACACTCATGGTGCCCTTCTCTCTCCCAGTCATGCCTGCTGCCCCTTACTGGGTCGTCTCCACCGACTATGAAAACTACTCACTGGTTTACTCCTGCACTAACATCCTCTGGCTCTTCCACATGGACTATGCCTGGATTTTGTCAAGAGCTCCTGAAATGCACCCAGAAACCGTGGAGCACCTGAAGAGTGTTCTCCAGTCTTACAAGATCGACACCGACAAAATGATGCCCACTGATCAAGTCAACTGCCCTGATGAGATGTAACTCCCAGCACACAGTGATACAGCACCAGACCAGTGATGAACTTTGTTGCTTGCTTTATTATCCATTAGAATTTCTCTATGTAACTGAGAAATTTAATAACCTCTTTGCTAACTATAGTTTGCCAGCCCAGAGTTACTCTTTGCTCTCATTCCCTCTATCACTCTTCCTCCTTTTTTTTGTCTTGCTCTGACTTTTGCAATTGAGTCAATGCTAATGGGTGAAGAAAAGAAACTCTGAAGTGCAGACATGAACCTCTGCTGTTTCTGTGAGTCCTCCAGTACATGGATGGGAAAGGGTATGAGATGTGATGTGCAAGTATTAGTCCTGGGGAAAAATCATTTATCGCACAGCTCCAGGTTTGTTTCCCATTTTTGTTTTGATGCTTTGGGCCTGCTAGGAATCTACAGTGTCTGTTGCCACTGCCTTAACAGCAGCAACATCCAGACGTGGTGGGTTGGTCCTGCAGCCTGGGAACTGACACTGTGGGTCTTGAAAGTTTCCTGGTGCAGGGCTGTAGGCATATGCTGCTGCTAAGTCAGCAGACCTTCTTGCTAGAAATCAGATCTGACCCTTTGTATTTAAAGTCTAAAAATGTCCAGAAACTCAGCATCACTTGATCCCTGGTGTCTATATGTGTCCTCTCTTGCCTCTAGAGAGTCTGCTCCTGCACTCCTGAGAGGTCAGCTCTGACTGCACTTGTAAGCAGACAGAAAGAGATGGGTCTGCTCCCTTGTTCTCTCTTCTAGAGGCTTTTCCCTGAACTTGGAGAGACAGCAGGCTCTCCCTGACACCTTGCTCACTGCTGTTCCAAGTGCCAAGTGCCCCCTGGCACTGCATCTACCCTGGCAGGTGTTCACCAGGCACCAGGACAACTCTGCTTGAATAGCATTCATGCAACTCATTAAAAATGAAACAAAAATACCTGCTTTGGGGTTTTTGTACCTTACCACCTGCATGGCCTTTGTGAGCAGGCAGGGGGTCTCGGCATGACCTCCTCTGAGGTCATGGCACTGACAGAGCAGGAATGCAATGCAACATAACAACCATGGCTGAAGTGAAATGGTTTTCTTCAGGAGCCTGGAGTTCTTTCCAGCTCTCTGGGGTTGGATGTGTGGGCACCCCTCTATTGCCCGAGCCATGCCAGCAAACCTGTATTGTGGCTTTGGCTGGCAGTGACACTCATCTCCTGCTGCTTTTATTCACTTGAAGAAACAGCCATGTGGATGTAGAATGTTGTAAATCTGCAGGAAACATTCTACATGCTGGTGGGATCCTGATGGTGTGGGTGTGCCACAGAGCGCTTTCTTGCCCTGGGAGGGGCTGAGCAAGAAGTTAGTATGCCACTAGGCTCACTATCTGGAGGAGGCTGAGATGGGAGGAGTCAGAAATAATTGCCATATTTAAGTCATTATCCCTTTAAAGTTTCAAATCCTAATGCCACAGTTCCCGCAACACAGAATCAAGCACTCCACCCTCATCCTTGGGCTGTAAGGGTGATGGACACAACAGGATTCCAACAGCTGCATGGTGGCTCCCAAGTGTGTCATATTTTGAGGGTAGATTATTTCATCAGTGTTTCATCAGGTTTCTATCTTCCTCACACGGATGGTGCTGCTGTAACCCTCATTCCCTGTGCTGCCACAGGCAGGGTGGCTGTGCAGACACTGAGCTCCAGGGGTGCAAACCTGCAGCCCCACTGGAGGGGCAGCCACTGCCCCTGGAAACCACTGGGAATTGGGATAGGCAGGTCCTACTGAGAAACAGGAGTGTTTCACTCAACAGCAGAACCCTGTGATGCCTGACCCCCCTGGACACCACACTGCCTCCCTCATTGTGCCACGGGAACTGTGACAAACCTGGGCTGCTCTGGCAAACACATTGTGCCAGGGGCATCTCCACATGGGCAGCACAGAGAGGGGCCCAGGGACACCACGGCACAGCTGCAGCCTGTCCTGCCATGTGGCACCAAACGTCCCCAGCACAAAGCACGTGTGGATGCCCTGCACACTCAAAACCCTTGTGTGTGTACAGGAGTGCCACCCACACAAGGCCCACACGCTGCCCAGCCCTGGGGATGTGCAGACACCCCGAGGGCAGCAGCATCTCCCAGTGTGCAGGCCCCAAGTGTGGGCCCCAACCCTGGGCACCCTTTGTGTCCTGATCAGTGCCTGTGTCAAAATGGGGAGTGCCAAAGAAGAGGGAGCCGGGCAGTTCTTGGTGCTGCCAACCACTAGGACAAGAGGCAATGGGCAGAAGGTGATGCACAGGAAGTTCCACCTGAACATGAGGATAAATTTCTTTACTGTGCAAGTGACTGTGCACTGGAACAGATTGACCAGAAGGGTTGTGGAGTCTCCCTCACGGGAGATATCTCAGAACTGTCTGGACACAATCCTGTACCATGGCATCTCTTCCAACCTGACTGATTCTGTGATTCAGTGATTCTGTGTCCGCGTGCCAGTGTGTCCCCATCCCCGTGTCCATGTGTCCGTGTGTGCGTCCCTGTGTCTGTGTCCCCGTGTGTGTCCGTGTGTCCCCCTGCGCGTGTCCCCGCGTCCGCGTGTCCCCGTCTGTGTCCCCGTCTGTGTCCCCGTCTGTGTCCCCGTCTGTGTCCCCGTCTGTGTCCCCGTCTGTGTC
>JAYRBT010000010.1:12563432-12594642 GCA_036023395.1 Myiotriccus ornatus | reverse complement strand
TCTGTGTCCCCGTCTGTGTCCCCGTCTGTGTCCCCGTCTGTGTCCCCGTCTGTGTCCCCGTGTCCGCGCGTTCCCGCTCTCCGCGCATGCGCGAGCGCCGCGCGCGCAGGGCGCCCCCTCGTGGTCGCACAGGCGCCCTGCAGGCGGGGGAGGGGGCGCTGTCGGTCCTCCTGGCCGCCAGGGGGCGCGAAGCGCGGGGCTGAGGTGGCGGCGCTGGCGCCGGGCGGGCCGGGCCGGGCCGGGGCGGCGGCACCGACCGGGCGGGACCGGGCGGGACCGGGCGGGTGGCGCGGCCATGGAGGCGCCCTCCGTGCCCTCGGTGCCGGCCGCCGCGGGCCGCGGGCCCATCAAAGGCATCCTGAAGAAGAGCGGCAGCAAGGCAGCGTCGGCGGGAGCGGGCCTCGGGGCGCGGCGGGCCAACCCGTCCTGCGACGAGGACGAACACGGGTGAGGCCCCGGCGATGGGGGGCGGCGGCGGCGGGTCCCTGCGGGACCTCCGTTCATCCCTCCGTCCCTCCCTCCCTCCTGCAGTCCCACTCATCCGGCTGCCCGCGGAGCGGGGTCAGCCGGGGGCGTCTCCAGCTGGGGCTCTGCGCTACCCGTGCCCGGTGATGCCGGGGGGTATCGCGGGTCTGTCCGATGCCCCCCGTGCGGCCGCGGCCCGGGGGCTCTGCTCCATCGGCAGTGGGAGCACCTGCCGGGGCTGGAGCACCGCTGGGAGCGGAGGGATGCCGGTCTGTGGTCCCAGGCGGAGGCGGGCGGGAGCTATGGCCGTGGCTCCTGCCAAGGAGAGACACTTCTCTGCCGGTGTGGCAGCTCACAAGGGGCTTTACAGATGCTGCGAGGGCAGTTCGCAGTTTGCGAAGTAATGCTTTGCCATGTGAGATTTACTCTCAGCCTTCTCAAAGGCAGCTCGAGTAACCAGAAGCGTGTCCCTGAGGAGAGGACCTGTCCTGGGCTGAAGTGTCATCAAGAGAATCGTACGCAAAGATCTCACACTTGAGAATGTGCACAGGCCGTGTGGTTTGTGATCTGAGTGACATTAAAATTTTCGTTTAATTACAGCATGCTGAGTTAGTCCAAATATGCGAGAAGTGGTCTTTAGCCGGCCAGCACGTATGATTGAGCAAGAATTCCTGTAGTTTTCCTGATGGAAACAGCACGTGCCTCATAATGTTGTTCTGAGACTCTGTCACATTATGATGAGCAAAGTTTGACCTGAACACTGTTTATAAAATTGCTCGGACAGTTTTCTTTATTTGGGACCTAACTCAATATTACAAGGAGAGAAATAATGATAGAATAAAATGGACATGCAGAGTTTTTCTTTTTTTTTTTTTTCTTTTCCCATTCTTTAATTTTACTGTTATGTAGCACAGGGTGTTCAGTACCACACTAGACATGAAATACAGCTGTTGGTAGCCTCTGTTTAATTTTCTGCAGTTTCTTTTGTACTGTGTTGAAGAATGAGCAGGAATTGGAGTATGAACTGATGAGTGACTGGTGTATTGCTTATTGCACGCAGTAATTTCTTGGGAAGCAGTTAGTGGGCAGCAGTCCAGCTTCTATTTCCTGTTTACCAATGTGAGTCAATAAAGTCAATTAGATTATTTCTGAAATTGCCTTGCAAGCTAAAGGATATTGGCTAAACCTGGCGGGCTGCATTAGGAGATTTCCAGGAAAGATCAGTACAGTATATTTAAAGCTGGCTTGTGTGCAGTTATTATTTTTGATTGGCAAGCACCATCGTATCAGTGTTATTGTTTTTAAAAGAATGGTAAGTAGTACAACTGTGATTTTCCTTGCAGATTAAAAATTATTTAATAAATTCAGGTATCTTTTTTCTTCGTGTACCTCTGTCAGCAGCCTCTCTGCTTATATCCAGTATTTAAATTCAGGTCTGAATATCTTTTAAAAATAACTGCATATGAAAGAGCTCGTTGTGTCAGCTGTCATCTTTTAAAGATCCATGTTCAGTAGAGCTCTCATGTGCTTGCATCATTCTTGACCTTGCACTGCTGTCAGTGATGGTAACATTCTTTGGAAAACTTCCTTAATGAAAATATGATGCAATGTGGAAGCTTGAGAAATAGGGACACCCCTGGAACTGCATCCTAAGAGCTGAGATCGTGGTTTAGTGGTAGATATGTTCTTGGCATTTCTCATGGGCAGTACTTTTTGCCTTCAGGGCCCTGTAAGAGGCTGTGAGCGATGAGATCTGATATTTTACGAAGTAACACTGTGAGAGTGTGTGTGCCAAGCACCTGTGCTGGAAGAGATGAGACTGCTATGGTAGGAGCGAGGAGTGAGGAGTTCCTTGAGTAATATTGCTGCTGAGACTTCTTGCCAGTCAGGGTGTGGTGTCAAATGAAATTATTGTGTATTTTTAAAGATGTGAGAAAATACAAATGAGCACTTCTGAGTTTTTGCAAATCTGATTTTCCTAAGGAAGATCAGATTTCTTGTTTCCATATCTGAAGGGGTGTCAGGAGGCATTTCCCTGTCATGGTCCTGAGCTCTGTAATTAGTGTTACAGTGTGGAGATATGCCTAAGCATGCAGAATTGGAGACAAACAAGGGAGGTATGGGTTTTTAGAGCACTTAGTCACGCTCCTGTGATGGCTTTTTACATGCAGGGGAGAAATGGCATGTTTGTCTCTTTGCTACTAATGATTTCTTTTTTTCCTAGCTGAACTTTAAGTTGTGCTTTGGGAGCTGTTCTACAGCCAAGGCTTTTATTGGAATCTGAGTTTAAAGAAATGATTGTGAAAAACTAAACCACTAAAAACTTCTTCACTCTTTTATTTGTGAATCACTGCCTTGCTCGCTGTAGGCTGTCTGATTTCGAAGCAGTGAATGCAAAGGGATTGTTCCATGATTGCCAATACTGGTGTTGGGTATTGAGTTGTGAGCCCAGGCGATAAACCTTGAGGGACTCTGGGCAAATGAACACAAAGCCTGTGCTGGGAGTTGCTCCCATCTGTCATATTTCCTCCTCAGCTGAGCTTTGGCTGTTTACAGGGGCTTGTGTACCCTTGGCCAACTGCCGTGACTCATAAAAACCCTCGCTGTGCAACCGAGTGATCATCTTATGTTAGTCATAGGTGAACTTCAGGCTGATGTTTAACTGGTGATTTTTGGACTCCTAAATAGAAAGGTTTGAATGACTGGCGTTCCTAGACCAGAGCTGCTGCTTTGTCATCAGGAAGCTCATGACTCCCCGCCCTGCCAGAGCCGCCATCAGTCTCACGTGTTGCCCGCTTAGGCTGCACAAATGATTAAATAGATCTGAAGCCTCAAACATGAGAGTTTGGCATTGGTTACTGTATGCTGAGGGGATTAAGATCACTCAATTTGTATTAATTTCTGGAGTGTAAGTCTGTGGCATGTGGGATTCAGCATCAGCCCCCACATCTATTTTTTTTCTCTTCAGTTTTTTTCTCCCACACTGTATTACGCAGTGATCCCGTAAATGTAAAACTTTCGTTTGTGCTTGGAATTTTTCTTTATCAGTTTTTGTTTTACAGAGAGCATTCTGCTCAAGAGTATTTGTGTTACTGAGATTGAATGTATTTTCTAAGTTTGTTATTGGAACAGTCTGTGTTTAAACAAGTAGTTCAGTGGAAGTCTTCCAGCCAACAGTCCCTCTCCCCCCAAAAAAAACCAACCACCTCAAACCAAACAAAAACCTCTACAAAACCCACAAAGTCCTGTATCATTTGCTTCCTTAACTAATCATTTGCAACAGGAATATGTTAATTCATAAAGTAATACTAAATTTTAAAATTATTTTACAAGTCTAAAGTTAGATTTTTGACTTAAGCTAAGGGAAAGACTATACGAAGCTTGCAATAACCTTTTTAGAGAAAATATGGAACGTGGTAGGTTTTGTTCATTTAACATTTTTTGTGGCTTTTAGATCAGTGGAGGGATAGCTCTTCCTCTGGCCACGAGACAGTTGCTTTCCTTGTGGCTTACGCGTTTTTTCAGTGAGCAGTCAGTGTGGGTGAGCTTTTGTTTCTTCAAATACATGTAAAATGGTACGTTTTCTGGTTGACTGAGGAAATTCTAAATAATATAACGTCACTGGTGCCTGTCTGTGTAAAATGTGAAACTCCCTCGGCTTAATTGCAGCAGTGAATCAGTTGGCTTATGATTCCAATTTAGAATGACAAAAGCAGATTTAATAACCAGCTTGTTCTGTGTTGCTTATTTCACTGCAGGGGGGATTTGCTGGTTGGTATTGTTTATGTAACAGGTTTGCTAATAATCATAGCAGCTCCCTGAGCAGAGGTGAGCTGGAAGATATTGGGTTCTGTTGAGGTCTTGTGGGGTGTAATAAGAGGAAGAATGCTTTGTTACAAGTTACTGTAAAATCCAGCAGTTCATGAAACAACGATTGAACAAGACCAGTAGTCTCTGGATTATATGACCAAGAATACATGTATAGATCACTGAGTTTATCTGGCTATTGTGACTTGTTAGGGAAATTAAGTTGCACTGATAATTCGTCATGGCATAAGTATTTATAGAACAATATTTAATAGTCATACTTTGAACATGTTTGTGTGTCATAACAATATTCTTTGTGCTTACGATGTAGTAGAGATCAAAAGATGTTTTAAACACTTTTTCTGTGGTCAAATAGAACTAAATGTTTTTAGAATATAAGAAAATTTAACTGTTTTCTTATTTCAGTAAAAAATCCCAGAAGTGGGATGAAATGAACATCATAGCTACGTACCACCCTGCAGGGAAAGATTATGGCTTGATGAAAATAGATGAACCAAGTACTCCTTATCACAGGTATGCTTGCTAAACTCCTGAATGCAGCCAGGTGACATCACAGTTTTACAGCAAAATTTACTTTGTGGGTGATGTAATATTTATTATGGCTGATTATCTGTGATTGTGCAGGCCTACTGGATGTATGCAATGTATTCAGATTTACAAAGCTGCTAAGTAAGGCTTATAGCTATTGAGGAGAACTATCTAAAAGGGCAAAGTCAATTTTAGAAGGTTTATGTCTAGCAGGCTTTAGGCTTTGAATGGAATAAATAAGTCTGACTTGTATTTATTTTATTTTATTTTATTTTTTTCAGTACTAGAATCTAATGTTGTCATATCAATATTTAAAGAAGATTTGAAAAGCTTTTAAAGTACTAAAGGAGTCTTTTAATTGAAGATTTTGACTGTTTTCTCAGCAAACTTTAAGCAGCAAATTACTAATAAAGGCTACTTTTTGTTTGCTCTCCAAGCATGGTTGGAGAAGATGATGAGGATCCAGTGAGTGATTCAGAAGCAAATGAGCCCTTAAAAGCAGATGTGCTGAGTAAAAAGTAAGTATTGTCATTTTAAAAATTGGCTAAATGTTATGATAATCTGCTCTTTCCTGGGGTAGATTTTCTTTATGGAAAGCTGTTGCTGGTTTCATTTTTGCTGTTGTCAAATTAACTGGATTTCAGCGTTTGATGGTGCCACTGGTAATATTGCAGGTTGTTACTACATGTAAATATGCAAAAATAATGAAGAAAGCAGTTTGTATGAGTGTTCTGAAATGTCATGTATTTGACGTAGTGAAAAACTTGCTGTTTCAGCATTTTGTATTGCATTATTTATGTAGACTGGCAGCTGCAGCTGAAGGTAAAGGACCCAAGATCATAGCAAGGCAAGAGGAAAGCAGTGAGGAGGAGGAAGAGGATGAAGAATTAACACCTGAGGAACAAGGTAGGCATAAGTTGTTTCCTTTGTTTTGCTTTGATTTTTTTTCCTACAAATAGTTTCAGATTTTCAGTAAGAAGTGTTTGGGAACAAAAAGCACTGTCAGAAAAATGATGTGATTTGAAAATGAAGATAAATAGTCTTCGAACAAATATGCTGTTTGCTTCTAATCAGGACTGTTTGGGTTGGGATCTGCATATAAATAGGAAATTGCTGTTGCTGGATGCCACCTTGTATACAAGCTTCAGGTGTGGGAATTCCTGCTGAAAAAATCTAGACTCCTCAATTAAGTTCTTCTGGTTTGGGGGTGAGGCAGTAGTTCTTAATATGGACATATTTCAGGTAGGCTTAATTCAACGAGTACCACTGCAATTAAGATGCTCCTAATTGCTTGCAAACATACAGATGCTATTTCTGTTGTTTTCAAAGCAACTGGTAGGTGTATCTAGTAAGAAATCTGTAGTTATTCCAAAACAAATAGCACCTTTAATAGAGATGTTATTTTGTGTTAACTTGGACTGGAGTGTTTTGAGGGAACAGTCAAACAATACTTCCGAGGTTTCAGTCTTGCGTTATCTAGCTGGTGCGTCTCAGATTTCCTGGTCCCAACTTCAGCGTGTAACCCTGCTATTCTGAAGTAAGAAAAAACAACAGAGTGTTTGGGCTGCCAATAAGCAAAGTTTACTTTAATTATAATGCATTACTGCTAGACCTGCTAATGTTTAGTATATGGAACAGAGTTAGGCTTCAGGCTGTGGGGAAAGTGGAAAATATTTTCTTCAACATGTGGTAAATATATCTCTTAACTGACCTTTGGTAGCTAGCCAGGAGTCAGGCCACATCTGCACAAGTTCATCTTCTGTCCCACTAGTATGTCTCAGTTTTTCCCTAAGTTTACTTAGAAACAAGGCTTGTGAAACTCTGGAATTTTGTGTGCCGCTACCATATGCTTCTTTTGGTTCAGACTTGCTCTTAGTTGCAAACAGGTTCTTTTAAAAGTGCTTCAGCCATTACAGTCCATCCATCAATTGCTATCCTTTTTGTGAGTCAGATTCATTTAAAAGAACACTCCATTGCTCGAAGAAAATAATTTTAGTTCAGTGATTGATTAAATAATCAATGGATTTTCAAGGTAGGAACAAATTTGATCTAGGAAGCAGTGAGTGCCTCTTTGAAGAAGAAGTAAATTGATTTTTCTTTTTAAGGGAAGAAATAAATATTTGCATTTGTTTGTCCACAGAGAAAAAGAAACAGTTTGAAATGAAGAGGAAAATGCACTACAATGAAGGAAGAAACATCAAACTGGCAAGACAGCTCATTGCAAAAGAACTACATGGTGAGGAAGAGGATGATGATGAGGATGAAGAGATGTCTGACGCTGCAGATGTGGAAACAATGAGTACAGAAGCTACTGTACATGGTGAGCTACTGATTAATTAAAAAGCACGTGTAAGTACTGGTGTCCCTTTGAGCTGTTGGGAAACAGTGAGCAATGCTGCACACTGTCTTGAGAGGTAGATTTGTAGCATGGAACACAAACCACCAGTGTTGATAAATAGCATGTAGGCTTTTGTTTGTTGTGACACAACAGAAAAGCAAACATCTCTGCTTCCTACTGTTTTCCCCAAAAGAACTGACTTCGGGTAGTGAAGTTGCCAGCATCCTTTTTAAGGGAAAAGCTGTCTTGTACCCAGCATTAGAAGCTGGGGCCACACAGGAGAGCCTGGCTTTTTGTTGTGGGTGAGTTCCCATTCTGCTCCCAATCCATTCTAGAGCCAGCAATGGGAAACAACCAGAAATGTTTCCTCTGCATTGAGAGGACTGTATCTTAACTTCGTAAAGAAGAAAACTCTAATGTAAAACTGCTGTTAGGCCTTCAGTACAGACTTGTCCTTGAGCAGTAATGTTTATTTCTATAGTAGGGGATAAGACTCTCAGCTTTGCTTTTAGTGCAGCTACTGGAAGAAAGTCTGGGAGTTTTAGATTGAAGCCGTTTCTGGAACCTGCTTCAGGGCTGTCTCTTCATAGGAAACTTACAGAACTATAGAGACTGACATCTTCTCTTTTATCTTTAAGCTGCTCTCTGGGTGAAAAGGGTAAACTGTGTAACAAAAGTCTTAGATTTTTGTGGTGGTCTGCTGGTGAATAATTAGTTCACTTCTCACCTATGTGTGTAACAGCACTTTGAACAAATTTTTGACATTAAAAAAACAGACATCTGTTGCTGATGGGCTATGAAGTCTGTAAGCCTCATTCATCTGTGGGTGGCAAAGCTATGAGATTTTAGCATGGTCTGCAGACTTGGGAAGATGCTGCATGGGTTTAACTTGGTTCACATGTGCTTTTCACAACCATGTGAACTAGGACCTCTTCTAAAATTCATTTAAATTCCACGCAATAAAAAGATGATTTGCAAAGTGGCGTGTTGAAATTCTGTGGATTGCACATTTTAGTCCCGTCATTTATTACAGGGGGACTAATGCTTTCACAATTGCTCTGAAAGGGTCGTTTGGTTCACATCTGAGACCCATTCCTGGACTGACTTAATCCAGTAACTTAACATATGCCTTATAATGGCTAATTACTAGAACTTCACTCTCCAGGGGAAAGGAGGGCTCCAATAGGCAACCGTATGACCTTTCTCCATGGCTTGAAGCTGCCATCTCTCTGCACTCTGCTGTAAAACAGAGGCAACTCCGCTCCCCAGCTGCATTCACCATTGGAAAGAAGGCAGACCTTTGCAGCATTTTTCCATCTCTGTTGTTGAAGTCTATTCCACCTTCCTCATAACCAGCTTCAGAGCCACAACTGGTAATTATCAATTTTAGAGTGCTCCCAGCTTATAAACTGTCTGCCAGTTTATCAACCCTTAACTAACTGGTTCACCTCTACACCACAGCATATAGAAATACTTTCCATTAACCTGATGTTCTCAGTTCTTCATTTTTCTATCATTCTGCTTAAACCTTGATGTTTCATAATCTCCTAATCTCTGTATCAGCTCTCACAGCTTTTGGTCTGTGTCCTTGGATCAGTTTTTCTGAGGTTCAGTACTGGTCTGTCTTCTGTAGCAGCTGGTGAATTAAATGTCCTCAGAAATTCCTACGTTGAGATGATAAATGTTCAGCAATGTAGCTGTGTTAATGTCAAAGTTTTACCTGAATAACCTTTTTGAGATTACATCTATTTCTCTCTCATCTGTATTTTGAGAGCACAGAAGAATTTCCTTATTCATAAATGTCAATTAGGGCTATGGAACATTTCTCAAATAGATGGTTTTAACACTTGTTACTTGGTTTTTTTGCACATCTCTGCTTTTGGTCATGCTGTGCTTTTGGTCACATTAAGCCCTTGAGTATTTAAAACAGTATTTCAATTTGATTGTTTCCTTTGTGGAAGTAGATCAAAACACTATTAATATTCATGTTCCTGAGATTCTCTTGTTAGTACTCTAAGAGTATGGAAAGATTATTCACCTGGATAGCTTTCAAGAAGCTCTTTGACTTCGAATTGTGTTTTAAAGTGCTTTTGTATAGGCAGGAAAGGAGGGGTTGAGTGATGCAGGAGCTGATTTTTGCAATGGCTTGTTGTGGCTTCACTGACTAACAGCCCTGACACTTGCTTTAAACTGCAAAGGAAATGTCTTGGGTTTTCTTGTGTTGTACTGTAGCTACATTTTGATAAATCCTTCCATTTGACTTGAGTTCTTGGGAAGTTGTGGAAATCATGAGGTGATGTGGCTACCACTCACCGATTATGCCTGTCAGTCTATGTGAGTGGGAGCTGGAATGCAGTGTCTTTTTATTCCAATGCAATAATGTGACTTCTCTAGTACTGATGATTATTGCAGGTAAAGATGTGACATAAAAGGTATTTCCTGTTGTGACTTGAGGGCTCCACTGACTCCTGGGTTGTCTTTTAGGCAATTTGAAATTTGAGATCCTCTTCTCACTTGGAAGGTTTTTTATCTGTGAAGATCCCTTAAAAGTTCTGTGCTTCTCTGATCTGATGTTTTTTTATACCCTCTAATCCTGTCTGGTTTGTATTTGAGTAAAACTAACAGTACTCTTCTAATCTCTGCACTCCCCCATTGAAGAAGGGGCTAAAGTCTTAGGGCAGGTTTTTAAGAAGGCTTCTGTCAGACACCTCCAGGTTCGCTAATCCAAGTTGCATTTCTTGGTTACAGACTGAGATTTCTTGCCGATCAAAATGAAGATGGCCAGTCCAGTCAGTGATGGTGAGAACTCTTCGTGTATTTTTGCCCGTCTCCATTGTGGCTGCTGAATGTTCTAAATGGATGGGTCATTCCTTGCTTGCCTCAAGTAGCTGTACCTTATCCCATGCATATGGATTCTAGAGCCAAGCTTTTTTGTGGAAAAGAAAGTTGAAGTTGCAGTAGACTGCGCATGGCATGGGGATTGGAACTATATGACCTTTAATGTTCCTTTCAACCCAAACCATTCTGTGATTCTGTGTTTGCTTGCTTCAACATTTCAGCTTCTCTGGCTACTCCCTGTTTATGACTCCATGAACAACATAAATAGACTTTGCCAGGAGAAGTGACCTTTGTTCCTCTCCATAAAAACTTTTCCTTTAGAAATCATCTTTAAAATCACTGAAGGGAATATTCCTGATGTAGATAAATTTAAGCATGATGATTTCCATGCAGACCTGTCTTTACTTTTGCTACACAAAAGTATCAGGTAGAGGGTGTTGTCTGTAGCAGTTCAGTTGACAAGCAGTAAGACTATTGTTCTCTCTCTCTGTTCTCTCTGTCTGGTTCATTTAGTTGTGCTAACCCTGCTCAAAGAGTGCCCAACAGCTGAGCTGTCACTGACTGGTTGTGCCCTTTGGGCTTTGGTAGATGTGTTTTCTTTACCAGGGCAAGCATCACCCTAAAGATGATTTAAGTGAGAAGGCTGGGAACACACAGTAATTGGTTCTTGTGGTTAACTATGCTGTTCGCTTGTTAAACTGCACATTACCAAACCTAACTCATGCCCAAGCTTAACTGGCCTTTTTAAAAGATTATTATCATTTTGATGTGGTATTCTTTGATCTTTCTCTTCTGCCACTAATTTTTAGGTACATACATATATAGAGAGAGTGGGCTTTTTTGTATAAAAAACACTAATAAGGAGTTTTCTCCAATTTATTGCTGTGCTTTGGTTCAAAACCATGAGTTAACAACTTTCTGAAAACACAACAGACTGTGCTCCTTCATGTATAAAGTTGGGGGGGTTTATTTCAAGTGTTTTCATCGAATTGAAATTTGACCTGGAAAGTACTATGTTTGCTGATGTGGAAGGAACTTCATGTGTTAGCTCTTAACTCCTGGGTTAAATCCTCCTAGTTCCAGGGGTGGTGCTCAGTGTGCTGAACAGTGGTGCTGGCCACCTTTTCAAAGCATGAGGGTAAAATAACTATTTTAAGTTTCTGCACTCTTAGACTAAAAGCTTATACATTGCTAAGATACATAAAAGATTACTTCAGGATGATATTTGTGTGTGTTTTGAAAATATTCAATGAATGTGAAGAATTATCTGGTTTTTTTGTAATCTTTCTTTCACAGCACATGTTACTCGTGACCAGCTGGAAAGTAGAGCACACAGCATAGAAGAAATCTGTCCAGAATTGTAACTGCTTGTCAAAGACACAAATATAAACATCGCTTCATGTTTTTGCAATTAAGGCTCTTAAATGTTGAGAAGCATATCAGTTACAATGTTGTATTGCCAAGAATGTTAATTTTAGACTTGTCCATTAGGCAGAAAACACTGTCTAATTGATTTGTTCTTGTGCCTAGTACTTCATGAAGAATACTGCTTCATAATCTGTTCAACCAGAATGGCATTCCCTGTATGTATAACGCTGATTATCTTGCGTGATGTACTGTTACTCTTGCTTTGAAACACTCACTATCTTTTGGTTTTTCACTATTTATTTGAGAGTGCTCTAGATGTGGTGTCTCTTAACGAAAGGTTGGGGATTCAAGAGCCAAACGGTACAGCATAATATCAGATTGACATGTGAGCTATTTATCAGATGTGTTAAGCAATTTAAAAAGGGATTATTTAAGTCCTACAACCTTTTTGTAAAGTGTTGACCTGTTAATCTAGATTTCAGTATGTTACTACCTGCACTTTCCCAGTCTTTAGAACAAGAGCTGTGTTATTTCTTAAGAGCGGTGTTTGGAATCAGTTGTTAGTTTCTGACTAAAGCAGTACTAACATCTGGCGGAGGGAATGTTTTGACACTGGAAACGGGTGACTTGATCTTTGTGTTTCACTGTCATTATCTCTTCCATTGGGACTGGCTGTTTTGTGGAGCTCTCTTTGGCTTATTGTGAGAACATGGAAGTTTCCTCCCGCTTTTCTCTTAAAACCACATCCACTGTCAGTCTTCTGGCTCTTGTTTCAGACATTTGGTTCTTTCCAGTTGCATGAACAGTGCTTGTGCTACTAGCACCTGGGGAAAAACACCCAGCCACAAGGATATCCACATCAGGACTGTGATGATGTGCTGAGCTTAGGCTCTGGCTGTTCTTTATTAAAGATAACTGTTTATCTACTCATTTGGGGTTGGCAACCCCCATACTGAAAACCACTGGTTTGTATCTTCCTGTGTCCATTGCAACTTACAGCAACTGGTTTTATAAATGAAGGCTTTTTGGAAGACTAGAAGGGAAACTGCCTAATTCAAATACTTTGTTTACAATGTGGTTATACAGCCCCCATAAGAGGGATTCTGCACCTCCAAATTGCTGTAAGCAACTTCCCACTGGGTGAAATTTGACTGGTGAATGTTCCGGTATTCAGAGTAGTTCCTGGGGTTTATTACACAAACGAAGTAATACACTTAAGCTTTAGCTTGGTTATGGAATACAGTGTATATCTTAATTTTGATCTGAACTTGATATGTTGCAAAAATCCATATAATTATATGGAATCTATTTTAAAATGTCTTTTTCTCCACTGTATATGTGAAGTTTGAATAAAGGAATGAAAGTTATTTTACAGTTATATGCATTCTCAGGTGTGAACTTTCCTGAAGTCTCAGAGATTGAGAGTGAATAAGGTGATGGGATGCTGTCCTTTGGAAGATTTATACAGGATTAATTCATTAGAATGGATGCATTACCAAAGATACCTGTGAGTTGTGCTAACTGGGTGTTGTAGTGTGCCTTTCCCAACTATCTCCTCTCCTTAGTAGGTAACAAGGTAGTCAGTTGTGGGTTATTCAATCTTCTAAGGTCCTGAATTAGGGTTAATAGCATCTTTTCACAAGAAAGAGTTGAACTCTTGATTCAGGCCAGTGTGGTGATGCTAATTTTTTAAGATGGATAATGCTATTTCTTCTTGTATCAAACACGGTCACAATAAACAGGGGCTAAAAGCAAGCATTTAGATACTTCTGACTCCTCAAGTAATTTACTGTAGCTTGAAATTTGGCTCATACGGATAGGATTTCAAAACTTTTAAGTCTGCACCCTTTCCGTACCAGTTTGCAGTGTTGAGAGTGTTGTCCTGTCTGCACTGAGCTGTGTTTCAGACCACGCAGCTGCTGGCCTGCCCCAGCCCTGCTGGGCACTGAGGTCCTGCTGAGAGCGCAGCAGCACTTGGCAAAGTCACGTCGCTTTCAGAGGGGTGTAGGTGGGTCAAGTGGTGACCAATGTGTGTCAGTAACACAGATCTGCTCTGTGAGGCTGTACAACAAATTACCTGTACTTGGTAATAATTACACGTGGGTACTTTGTAACTGCAGTTAAGGTAAAATCCAGCAGCAGCAGCTCCTATTCGAGCATATGTCCTGCCCTACTTACCCCCCCGCTCTTCCGCCTGCCTTCTGTGTCCAAGACCATTTTGGTGCTCAGTGGGGCTTCTCTGTACCCTACAGGGTCTAGAAGGCATTTTGTTTAACAGACAAACTTTGGTAACTTCCAATAAAGACCTTTCCTGTAATGACTTTCAAAGTCCCAAATGAAATGAGTGTGTAGCTTTGAGGGAGGTACAATACATAAATGCATGAAGAGGGTTTTAAATGAACCTCAGAATGTATAGTAGGCCGTTTCATCAGTCACATGATTTTGAGCTGAGTGATTTCCCTTCTTGCATGCCACCAAACCCCTAAGTTCTAGTTTGATGCCATTTTGAAACTTGTTTTAGTTTGGGGTTTTTTAAAGGCTTTGTTCTCTTCATTCTCCTTGGTGCTGGCAAAAATTCCGTTCTGCTGCTTCATCTTCC
The DNA here is from genome assembly GCA_036023395.1 of Myiotriccus ornatus. Classification (NCBI taxonomy): domain Eukaryota; kingdom Metazoa; phylum Chordata; class Aves; order Passeriformes; family Tyrannidae; genus Myiotriccus; species Myiotriccus ornatus. The sequence goes on along the minus strand of JAYRBT010000010.1, from coordinate 12,580,678 downwards.
TCACCGGGAGTGCAACCCAATGTCCCTGATACTGCTTTTAACTGAAAGGCAGATTTACTTGGTTTTCTCCAGGCTAACACCTTCATGCATTTTAAAAGCTAAACCAGGCAAGTTTTACTTTGCAGTAGTTACAGATACTCTATATAGCTTTTTTTCCAAAGAGATGTCTGATTTCCTTCTACTTGGGAAATATCAGTTATAGTTCCCTGTTGAAGGGACAAGAGAAGAAATGCCTTTTCTCTTTTTACATTGATGGTGACAGCTTGCAGGCACATCTTAATCTTTAGGTGTGTATGGTAAAGGCTCATTTGTTCAGTACAGAGTGGTGTAAAGAGGAAACAAAAGACACACAGCCCTTACTGATGTGGACAGTGAGCTCCACAGCATCATAATTGTGAAGCTTCTTGCACAGGTTTGAGTCCTCAAGCTGCATCCTGTTTAGAGAGAGCATTTTCAATATGCTTCTGATAGGAAAATCACTTGCAAATAAGAGCCTTAACTCTCTTTAAATTTTTTTTTTTTCTGTTCTTAAAGTTTCTTTCACACCAAGTTGTACACAGTTCATGGAAACTGCAGATATTTTTTCCACAGCTCACTCTCTCATGCTAAAGTTGTAAATCTTACCAGAACTCTTTATTTCTGTAATGTTTTTTTGTGGTGTTAATTATGATGCCACCTCACAAATGTAATTATTCTATTGGAAACCTGTGTTAAGTGTCACAACATAAATAAAACCATTGTCTTCATTACTGCCTTATGGCACTAATACTAATCTATTGGTTTTGCTTCTTGAAGCTCCTCAGAAGAAACCAACAGCTACTGTGGAGTTTTCAGGTTTGTGTTCACAGATAAATTCTTGAACCAATATTGCAATTTCCTCGTGACTGCAAGTGAGGATGTACTCTTTAGTGTAACTTTCATATAAATCAAGTTTGTACACATTTTCAGATTTGTTGGCTTACCTAGACCTCAGGGTAGATCTGGTAACCTGAATCACAAGTTTAAGACAGCAACACCAAAGCAAAGGTTGCATTTTTCAGGGTGGTGTTTTTTGTGTGCTGTAGGATTTAGTCACAACTGGTCTGTCTTCACGGTCAGTGTTGAGTAATCACTCACTAGCACTGAGTAATGGAAAATGACTAACACCAACTACTCCTTAGGAAGTAAAACTATTCCCAGGAAAAGAGCTGGGCTCTTTTCAATTGCATACTTAGTTGAAAAGTGCATCTCACAACATCAGTGCAGTCTCAGTGATACAAATATTTCTTAACATGCTGCCTTTTCTCAGTGGGTATGACTTGACTCCGTAACCAAACTAGTGGTAGTTTGTCTAGTTTTGGTGAGGGACAGCTCACAAAAACATACTGTTGCTACATTGGTGTAACCTGGAGTTTGGTTCTGACATTTCACCAGTCTTAGGGAAAAACCCTGACACGCTCAACCACAACTGAATGAACCACAAAGCGTCCCTTTGCTTCTGTGAAAGGACACCTTAACTGGGGGGAGGAACAGTAAGGGTACTGCAGGCATTCAGCCTCTTGGAAACGAAGTCTTATGTCCCACTCCATCCTTCCATGCTGACTGTTTCTCCTTGTGACACCGAAGGGAAGTCAGGGGCGAGAGAATGGGGAGAAAAGAGAAGAAGGAAGGTGAAATGTGGTGCAGGTGCTGGGGCAATGGAAGGTGTGAGGGCTGCAGGGGATAAGTGGGCTCACTGGAAGCAGGTATGGCAGCTCCTCAAACTCCTGGAGGAACCAAGTGTGAACATTATCACTGCACATCAGATTCCCAGCACGGCGCCCTTGTGCCTGCAGGATGTGTGACTGCTTCAGCTGTGCCAGGTCTAACCTGAACAGTAAATCGTACTCGTCTGTCACTCCTTTGGGGATGAGCAGCAGGGCTGGCACTCCTTTGCTTGTCAGTTTTACATCTGGGAACAGTAAGCAGTGCCAAACTGGCTAAAGATCTCTGCATTTTCTTAAGGGATCAGGAATCTACAATGTTTCTGCAATCCTTCACTGAAAACTGCGAGAGGACCGACAGGGTCCTTTTCACTCTGTGGTACAGCCCTTCAAAGAGTATCCTCGGGCAAACCCGAACACACACACTTGATAGTCTTTGACAGGAACACCTGCGGTCTGCATTTCTCCTTCAAAGACACCTTCGAGTCTCCCCCGGGTAACATAGCTCCGCAGTGATTACCACAGTGTAGAAGGGAATCACGCCGGAGAGCACCGAGAGCTGGGGCTTCACGGTGACACCCTCAGCAGGGACTGGCCCTATGTGCCCCTCTGTGTGCCCTTGTCTGAACCCCTGTGCGAGTCCGTGTGTGTCGGTCCGTGCGCTCTCCACCGCAGTGCCCGCCCCGCCTGCCGCGGCACCGCGGGCCCTGCTCGCCCCGGGCATCACCTGCTCAGACGGGCGCCAGGCCGGGCCTTCCGGCACCGGGCCTTCCGACACCAGGGGACGGGTTCTCCTGTTCAATGAGGAGCTTTAATGTAACAAATCCCGCAGGCACAGACCGAGCACGGCCCGGCCCGCCCCGCAGCTCCGGCCGTATCCGAGGCCTCTCTTCCGGGCGGCCGCGGCCATGCAGCCTCCCATTGGCGCGAGAGGCCGGCGGCCGCGCTCCCCTTGGCAGGGCCAACTGTCACTCTTCTCACCCTCATCCCTGCGGGGCCGGCGGTTGGCTGCCTCCTCAGGCGGCCGCGCTGATTGGACGCTCTTCCCGCTGTGCCCGCCTCTGCCTTCTTGCGATTGGCCAGCGCGCCGCCGCCCCGGCGGGCCGTCCCTGCTGGCTGCCCGGGCCGTCAGTCGCGGCGGGGCGGGGGCGGTGCTCGGAGTTCTGTGCCCGCCCCCGGCTCGGCACCGCCCCCGCCCTGAGCACCGCCCGCCGGACCGGACCCGGCCCGGCCTCGCCCCGGGCTCGCCGCGACACCTTCGCCAGCAGCCGCAGCAGCGGAGGCAGCGGCGCCCCGGCAGCATGAAGGTGACCGTGGACTTCGAGGAGTGCCTGAAGGACTCGCCGCGCTTCAGGTGCCGCCGGGAAGGGGCCGCGTCGGGGTCGTGCCGGGGGACAGGAAGCGGGGCCGGGTGTGCGCGGGGCGGGCGGGGGCTGCCCGGGCGGGGGCCGTGGGGGCCTGAGGGGGACAGGTGTGGGCAGCCGGCTCCGGGCAGAGCGGCAGGCGGGGCTGTGGTGGATCCTGCTGGGGTGTGGGGGGCTCTGAGGAGGAGAGGGACGAGGGAAGTGCGAGGGAAGGGGGCAGCATGTTGTGGTAGGTGGGACTGGGTAGGCAAGGTGCGGGTCTGGGGCTCATGTGGAGGTGGCCAAGTGCGCGGTGATCGCTGCTGGGGTCGCCCCCTCTGATGAGATGGGTGTGGGGTGCCAAGCAGCTGTTGCTCGTCATCCACAGCAATGCCAGCTCAGGCTCGGGAGCGTGGACTCTAGGTTGTCCCTCTCCGGTTCTCCAGAGCTGTGCTCGTGCTTCAGTCCCCCGTGTCTCCTGCTACACGGTCCGTACTCGGTGCGCCCACTGTTGGGGTGCCAGTACCAGACAAACTCATATAATCTCACTTCCTGTGTCACACCACACGGACTCTTTTGTTTTTTCCCCACTCCAGTGACCAGTTGTCTGTCATTGATGTAGGGTTACTTCTGCTTATGTCGGGCAGCGTTCCCCTTCATCTTTCCTTATGTTTTTATCCACTCTCTCTATGTATATTTCACACTATTGTATCTACTCGGCATAGTTGTGCCTCTTTATGGGATGTGTGGCTGGTCTGTGCCTCCATATACCACCCCACCACCCCCCTGCTTGTTGGTGGAGACAAACAGCTCCGTGACGTGATGTGTCACTGCTGTGCCCCTCCTGTCCCATGTTGAGCCCATGTTTAGAGTGCCTGTGGCTCTGTGGTTGATACAGCGTGGATGAGCTCTGCCTGTTGAGGGAAATACACCTGCCCTTCCTTTGCTCTCTGGCTGTGTTCACGCCTCCTTTCTGTATTAGCTTTATCAATTGTGTGGTTCTGGGATGTGGAGGAAGTTGGAGAAGAAGGGTTGAATGGTTTAGGCTTGGCAGAAGTTGGATTTCCTGTTCTTCCCTCCTTTGCTCCTGTCACTGCAGCCAGCTGGTTGCTGGCTGCTTCTGCCACCGCTTTTTTGGTGACTGTGACATGTATTGTTGGATCCTTCCATGAGCTGGGTGCCCTGGCAGAAGAGACTGGATGGTTCTCTGCCGGGTTAGTGCATTGAGTCAGCGCTGCAAGGGGTGTGAAACCTGCTAGAGCTTATGGGGAGGAGAGAGAGGAAACTTCACTACCAGAAGCAAGGCTAGAGGAAGGCAGCGGGGAGTGAGACCTCCCCTATGGTGACAGGGAGCTCAGCTGCTCTACAAAACTTTGCCCTGAGTTGGACAAGCTTGCTAGTGTGTGTACTGTGACACAATTGTATTTAATCTGTCCATCCTGTCTGGTGACAAAGTAGTTGTAGATTGACTTAATTTAACCACAGAACTACTTGCATTTTTTTAGTTACTGATACTTGCTAAAGTATTAAATACACTAGAGAAAACAATAAATTGTGACTAAAATTTGTGAGCAGAAGTGTGCTGCTGTTTATTCAAGGTAAGACAGACAAGTTAATTTGAACTCACTTTGTATCATTCTCCTTTTGCCCCTCTTGATTCCTTTCTTTCAGTGAAAGAAATTAGAGAAAACCCTTTGTCAGGGTCCTTTAGTACTTCATGGTCTTTCCCTCGGTCTCTGATACTACTACCCTTGAAGAAACTGCAGAAAACCTTGTGATGCCATCACTTGGTGCCAGCAAAACATTCTTCCAGCCTTTAACTGATAGGAAGTGGTTAAAATCGTGAAGCAAAAATCTTGTAGTATTTCTGAAAAAAAGTTTGCATCGCTCATTATTAGTTATTAATATTTGCTGTTATAATTTTGGTCATTTTTAATGTTCCTGTGAGTTACCCAACCCAGACACCAGAAATCTTCTGAATGAAAGTTACTGCTGTGATTATGTTGAGGGATGTTGGAGACACTGATGTAGAGCAAGGTCATGACAAAGTCCTTTGCTCTTGCAGGTAGTAGCGTGGACATAAAGCACCTTCCTGTGCTGTGTTCCCTGTAGTAAAGCAGAGCTGCAGCTTTCTCCTGACCTTGCTGATCAGGAGGGTGTAGCCTCCCTCCTTCCCATCAGTGTACCTGCTGGAGCAGTTAAATAAACCTGTTGGGAGGCATATGGTGTAGGGAAATGTCACAAGTTACTTTCTTATGGTCATGGAGAGACCTGGGAGGACATGGGTGAATCAGTTCCTGAGTCACCAAATCCCTGGGGATGGGGAACTGTTTAAATATTTTCAAACATGCTACTACAGACAGCTTCAGACACATGGCTTTCTTGCTTACCTGTTTCTTGTGGAGTTCATGTTGATCTCTTTTGGCTTTGAGATTTAATTAGTCTCTGAATCACAGAAACAAAGGTCTGTTTCCTTGCCTGAAATGCATCTGGAGGGAGCAGGGGTTGTAAGCACTGAAACGTGATTAGATAATAATGGCTATAAAGCTTCACATCAGAAGTATGGTGAGTTATTTCATACATAGTAAGGCATGCTTTTTCTTCCCCCCCCCCAGTAGATGATAAAGAAATCTTTGAATTATAAAACCTGAAGCAATAATGGCTTATTTACAAATCACTAGATTTGTTAACTTAGGATGTACCACATCAGTTTGGAAACTGATTCTGAAAGTAGTGATAAAGGCTGTGAGTTCAGGCACACTTTTGCAAATGTGTAGTCATGTTTTTTTCTAAACCTACTTTGAAAATAATCTCACTGAAATCACATGTTTTTTTTTGTCATGGTGGCTTCTCTTAAAATATGGGCAGGCCAAAGATCTAGCAAGGAAATGCGTTTGCAGTTCTGCTGCAGTGGTGGTGACTTCCCATTAAATGAAGAAGTTGCCTGGGGAGGGGCAGTCCTTGAGTAGTAAGAACTGATCTGTGCTGGCATGTTCTGTGTGTATAATCAGGAATTCCTAGAGTAGTTTTTGATATGCAAATAGCACTGTGAAATAATTCTTTCTCCTTTAAACAATGAGAGTTTGAGTTTCAGAGTTTAATGGAACAGGCTTTTATGTTGCTGTTTCATTTTCATTTTTACTTGTAACTAAAGAACGTTTTCTCTCAATGAGTGAGGTAGGCACTGTGTTAACCACATGAATCACTCTGCAGCTAAATTATTAGAAAAGAGAAGCAATTTTAAGTGATGTGGAAATAACAGCTGCTGTAAGTAGCAGTTAACAATCTTGATAAACAGCAAATAATAGAAAAAACTTGCAATGTGTGGAGAACTCTCTATAAAACCTTCGGTCTGATCCAATTTTTAAAAATTCATCAGTAAAAAGATGCATGTTTTTGAGATAATTCCTTTGTCTTTATCTGTCACTGTTGCTGAAGTTTAAATTTTCTTTGTATTTAAATTTAAATTTCTGTTTGTTTTCTGAGACCCCAGCTGCAGAACAGATGATGGGTGAATGAGGTAGATGAAAGAATATAAATGAAACTGTTGCCAATTACCATTCTAAGTAAAAGTATTTGTGGGTAGTATCTGAGTATAACTGGTGGCTACAGTGTATTCCCTTCAAAGGGACTCATCTGCGGAGTCTTCCATTTCATCTGAGCTAAAGCACTGCTTTGGATGGGCAGGCCTATGGTGTAAGACTGGCTTGTCCCTGGAGTTCCCTGGTTTGTGCTGGTTTTCTTCTGTTTCTTCAATTCTGATCTGTCTGAATGGGGTCAGCTGAGGGGCACCTTGTGCTTATGGGGGGGATAAACTGAACAGGACACTTGTGCTGTTTTATGGCTTTCTGGGTGTATGATGTGGGTTTTTTTGCTCTCTTCTTTAGTGCTGTGTAGCCAGAGGTAAGTCACTATGCATTTCCCAGGTAACAGGAAACTTTTGTTACTTAAAATATGAGTAATATAAGCAAGTGACTTATTTAACTTATTTGGAATAGGTTGTGTTCCGTACTCAGAAAAATTATCCTAAGTGTCAAACCCATGTACTTTGGTCTGATTATTACTTTCTGAAGAAAATCTAGAAATAAGAACATCAGTAAAGTTGTCCCTTCGGTGTTGGGTTTCAGTGGGAAGGTGCTGCAGGGCAGCTGCTTCCCAACCTACTGGGACTGGCAACAAACCCCTCAGGTTTGGTGTGGGTTTAAAGCCCAGCTCATCTGTGGGGTTGTGGCTGAGTTGAAGTCACTGGGGCTGCTGTGGGCAAACACAGCCACATTTCAAATGTGAAGGGTTATGTGACCAAGAACTCTGCATACAAAATCTGTTTGTTTTGCTCAGACTTACCTAGGTGTTTTAGAACAAATTTTTGAAGAAATGTTTAGTCTGTCCTTTTTGTCCTTGGTGTTTGGGACTGAGAAGCAAGTTTGTAACTTACTTGGCAGGGCAGGGTGGAAAGTATTGCAGAAGAATAGAAAAAGAGATATAGTAAGTCAGAAGAGAAAGCTGCCAAACATTCGCTTGTAAGTTTGCATTTAGCATTTCTCATATTTATGTGGTGTTGTCAATGTTTATAATTTCCAGTTGGTGACTGTAGAACTGCACTTTTTGTAGCTGAAGTGAGTGACGTCGAGGACAATCTTGGCAGGGTGCTGGGCAGTTACACGTGTACAACATCCCTGTCTCTACTGCTGGGAGTCTGATGGAGTTAAACTGATCGATTCTATATTTCTAAAGATTTATTTATTTTTAAATCTGTACTTACGACTTTCAAATTCACATTAAGAAAATGATAGACCTAAAGAAAGGGGAATGTATTTGAACATAGTGTGCAATGTCAGAGCATTTTCTTCTAGGGAAATCATGCAAGAATAAAGAAGGTTTGTCGAAGATCCCTCTCAAATACGTCTTAAAAATCCCTCACACTGAAACCCTTTAAATCTGAAAAGGCTTTAACAGTAAGTTGTTACAGTCCTTCCTAATGGAGATTAGAGAAATGTGTCCTGAAATCAGGTCATCTTCATTTGGTTAGTGAACCTAAATTTTTAAATAATAATAATAAAAAAAAGTTGACTGTCACAATTATTAATTACAAAGTAAAGGGCTTTTGATGGTGATTCTCTTTCTTTGTTGTTTGATTATGATTTACGTTAAGTAACAGCAAGCTGAAAAATCTTAACTATATCTCAAATTGCTAATAGGAACTCAAGATGTTAATTTCCTTTGGGTTGTTTTTTTTGTTTGTTTGGTTGTTTTTTTGTTTTGTTTTTATCTGGGAATGTTTCAAAAACCCCCACTGAGAAGGGAGCTTACAGTGGAAGTAGTAACAAAATCTGCAAGTTATCATAATGTTGCTGTAGCCCAGCAGCAGGGCAGTTACTGAAGAACTGATGTTAATTAAGCCTGTGCAACTGATCTTTAATGAGTACTTGCAGAATTAGAAGGACAGCGTATTTATGAGTGAGCAATGGGAACTGTAATTACATGAGTCCTTACAGTCATTCAGGTTTTAAATATAGATTTGAAGAGGTTTGGTTCTTTAGCCTGGAGTGTCTCATTTATGTTGGCTAAGCACATCTCATGTAATTGCATTAAGAACTGAAGTTATGGAGATAATAGTTTCATATATTTGGGGGGGGGGGAGGAATATCAGTGTTAAAATCTCTGGAAAGTGGGGTTGGTAAATAGAATATTCACTAGGAAGGTGGCAACTATAAAATAGAAATCTGTGTCTTGTGGTAGGTGTACTTTGGGTGGCTTTATTTTTTCCTGTGCACATTTGTGAAAAATTTTAAAATTGTGAATCAATTAGTTTAGTATCTCAAGGAGATGCAAATGCAGGAGTATAATTTTTACATGGGCAGGAAACAGAAGAATAAATTCTGAGTAATTTAGTTATGGTTTTTGGGGGTTTTTTTGCCTCTCACTTATACATGCAGAATTTAGTTTAAGAACATGTATAGAAGTTTAAACTGTGTAAATGCATTTGTGATCTTTTTGAGCAGATACTGTGCTGTTTATTTGGGATTTAGATATTCCTGTGAGTTTAAGTAATGATAAAGGTGCTTTGCTTTTTGCTGGTGGCAGATTTGTAACAAAAGTAGCAGCCAAAGTAGTTGTCTGCAATGGAAGACCTTGAAGAGGGAATGCAGATTAGTGTGTGGACTGTTACGTCATTTTAATACATGCATGAGTTTTCTGTACTTCTCTGTGTGATAGTGTAAATCCTGATTTTGTTGCTACTTTTTCATATGACCAAAAGATCAAGAATTTGAGAAATAGTGGATATCATTATGATCATAAACTAAACAATTTTAAGCAGTCCAGTAGAGTGAAACATTGCTTTGCCTTCCTGATAATCTCTTCAAGAAGATTCTTTGTGTATGTGGCAGAATAATGACTTTATGGTTAACATTTACTCTGTGAATTTTAAAAGCAGCCAGGCCTCAGACCTGGGTAAATCAGTTGTGTTGCTTTGATGCGCTGCAAAGAGCTCATGCCTTTGTGAAGGAGAAATCTAATTTATTGGATGATATCCCATATACATTTTGGAACTGACAAGATACAGGGATAGACTAAGAAAATAATTTGTTGCAAAAATAATTCCATAATGGTTTTATGAATGAGAGGAGGTTTTGAACAGAGAAAATGCCTGTCAGACGGCTGGCAAACTTACTCGTGTGGCATGAGCCTTTGTGTGAATCAGGCTTGCTGTTTGATGTTGTGAACTTTCTGTTTGATATTCTAAGACCCTATGGTATTCAGGCACATGAATAATTTTTACAGTTCATGTGTCAATAGTAATGGGCATTTAAATAGTTGTATTGTGGTTTTTGGATGGGAGTCTGACAGTCGGTGCACAAACTACCTTTCTCATTTCATGACTTTGTGATCTACCTTCAGTAATAGTCCTTAAAGGAATACTTCTACTGACAGTTTTGTATGAATAAGCATAAGGCAGAGCTAGTAAGAGTTTGCATGATGTGATTTTGACGTTTCGAAGCTGGTTATAGAACAAAGAGAAATAGGAGAAGCCATATGTACTGAAATGGCTTGTCTGATAAAATTTAAAAAACATATTCTATGTAAGACAGTTTCATATTTCCATCTTTCTGTGTGCCAGATGTTAAGTAGGAACACTTGGATATCAAACACACTCAACATTTCTGTGCATTTTAAATACCCTAGTCTTCAATTCTTAGTTATCTTCTAGTTATTTTTAAAAATATGTATAACTTACGTAATGCTGCAGGTCACGTAGCAGATTTTAGTGTGCTGATATTTAGAATGGCATGTTCTCGAAGGAAATTTGAATAAAATTCAAGCTTTTGGTACAAAGGAAGAGCATGTTGTATTCAGAGTTGGACTTCTGGCCATTAATGTTATCCCTTCTGCCTGTTAGAAAAGAGGTATGGAATTTATGCTGAGAGATGGAGTTTGGTTTTCTGCTCTGTGGACTCTACCCAGGGAGGCACTGAGCCTTTGCTGTCCCTGTCTGGTGGTCCCTGCTTGGCACAGCAGTCATGGCTGTTGTGAGTCCATTCTGGAAGTCCTGTCCAGCTCTCTGATGCCTTCCTAGACTCCAGCTCTCCAGTGACTCCCTTGCTGCTCAGTGGGCAGTAATGCGTGTCTGAATGTTGCTAATTGTTTTGATAGAAAGGTACAGCTTGTGTTTTGTTTGTTTGTTTTACTTCGTGAAAGTAATCAGTCGGCATTTGACTGGATTCTTGTGGTGAACTTCAATGTAAAGAACATGTGGTGTTATTACAATATCACTGGTTTTATATAACATGCTGTTGTTAATATACTTTAGGTTTAGGACAACCCAAATGAGAACTAGGTGGGTGAAGAAGAAAAATAGTGTAGGTGGAGCAATGACCTTGTGATCTTAACTGGTGCTAGCAGAAAGCACTATAAAGACTCAACTGCTTACCTGGAAATGTAGTTATATCTTGTTATTCTTGTTATATCTTGTCTTTCCTAGACTTGTACCATTCATGTACGTTGGAGTTCCTGTTTGTATAAAGTGTTCAGTAAATAATTACATAGGCCCCTTCTTTCTTCACTTCCTTTAACAGGAAAAGCAGAGTTCATCGCATCTGCTGTGTGGCCATCCCTCCTCCTAAGGCAGATCTGAGGCTTATGCTCTTTACAACTAATAATCTCCATTAAGATTTGATCCCAAGTGCCTCTTGATTTGTTTTAGCCATATGTATCAGGATAAGGTGAACTGCACCTTGGAAATCACGTGTTTCTACTCTGTCATTTCCAAAGGTGCTTTAGATGACTAACTGGGGTATCTCTGTGTAGATACCAGTATTTGATCAGATAAGACACACTGCAACAATAGAACAATTGCATTGGCTTTGCCAGACAGGGTTGTCACTGAGGATAAAAACTGTTTAAGATGACTGAGGAGTCTGATGTTTCATTGAGGATGCAGTTTCTGGCTGACTTTGCATGTTGCTAAATTGAAGTCTGGTTAAAAGGACCACACATGTACAGAATGATCCTCAAGAAGAATCTGCAGAGAATGATTTTTAAAATTAGTACTTTAACTTCCTGAAGTACTTTATTTTGTGAAATGTCTGATTTTGTCCTGTTTATTCTATCCTACTTGATTTAGTAATGACAAAGGTGAAGCATTAAATGTGCTTACTATTGCAAAATATCTTTTCTATATTGTCAGTATCAATCTTGCAAGACTTTGTTTGAAAATATTTTCAGTTTATTTGAGATGAAAAACTTTTAATATGTAATAATTAAAAGATCTGTACGCTTCTGTTTGGTTGAAAAACAGCTTACCTGCAATTAGCTTTGATAAATGAGTGAAATCCCAGGGTCTTTAAAATCTCTTGATGACTAAAAGTAGTGGGAGAAAAGATACTAAATGTACTCAACATTTAAACCTTTTCCAGGGCTGTGGGTGTACCATATGCATTTTGTAATTTTTATTTTATAAAGTTCCAAGTGCTTATTTTTTTAATGGGTCACCTGTTATCATTTGAGAGGGATGACGAGGAGAGGAAACTGGCCTTTCCAGTGTGAAACCAGTAAATTTGAGGAAAACACCACTACACTGTATTTCTGTCTTCTCCTACTGTAGTGCTTATGCATTCTCGTTGTTCGAGATTGGATTCATTTGACTGGCTGCTTCAATGCAAAGGCATAAAGGGTAAACAAACCACTTTTCCCAATATGAGGGAACAATAAAACTATTAATTTATATGTAAAATGCACTTATGGTAATATACTGATATATAGATATATAGATGTATGTGTTCACCTAATAGCTAAATATGGAGTTCAAATTCAGATTTTGTCTATTACAGCAAAGCTGCAGTCTCCCCTCCGACTGTCAGACAGAGCATTCTGCTTTTGTGAAAGTGTATTACCAAAATATTCAGCTTCTGAAGTGGACAAAAAGGATAAATGCTTGCTGAGAACTCCAGTCTTCACAGCAAATCTGAAACTTTCCTCAGGTTTTGGTAAAGAAGGTCCATTTGGTATAACTGAATTGTAGAGAGTGAACGGTCCTTAGCTCTCCTGGAGCAAAGGCTTTGCCGGCTTATGGTGGTTTGGACATAACAGTGCTCCTCCATCTGTGGGATAAGGTATGAGTTAGCAACTAAGGAAATTACAAAAGGAAAGGGACAGATATTACTTTACTTTTCTGAAATCAAGGCAAACACAAGATTTATATTAACATTATATGATATCTTTCTGTTTAATTACACAGTACTCTGACCTCCAGTTGCTTCTACTTTCCACAAAAAGGAAACTTTTCTGTGCAGATGGTTAAGTCTTGCTGTACCAGTTCTGAGCATACTGATCCTCATAATCCTGTATTGGAAATAGCTAGTGATATTTATTCTTTCTGCATTGGCTGCAGTTGAGGTACAACTTTCCAAATCTGGGATTCATATCGTCACTCTTCTTCAGGTTGTTACTACTTAGAGCTTTTAAAAGCAAAATTGACATGATTCTTTAGCCCCTGACTGGTAACTCCAGATCATGGGGCTAATAGGGCGTAGTTTTTAGATGTCCTATCTTCTATCTTCTGCAGTTGGTTAGCTTGATGGTTATATTTATGGCTCCACTTGCTGACCTTACTGCATATTGGAGTTTTCAACTGTTGAAATCCTTCATTCCATCTGCTGCTTCTCTGTTCAAGATTCTGTGTAGTTGCTGAGATTTAAAAGATTAAAACAGTTCTGTGATGTTTGCAAATTTTCAGCACAAGAGGTTTCTGCACAGCTCCATTGGTTTCTTGAGCTTGTTTCTGCTGCCCTTATTTTATTGCAACATCTTGATACTATAATCCTACTTCCTTATCTGAGAGTAAGGCCTCATAAAAAGGTTTTGACTCATTCTTGGATGTTGGAATCATTAGTCAAAGTTGTGCAGGACATGTATTGTGATGTGTTGCATTCTTATCAACTTGCAGTGTAATCAAGTTCTCATCTGTGAAGTTCTTATGGTCACTGTTGTGTCCCCATCTTGTTAACAGCTGTCTCATTATGAGCAAGAGACTTAAGTTGAAAGATGAAGAAAATCCTCCTGCTCAGACTCTTCGTGAAGGAAAAGCGTTGCTAATTTCCTGCTTAGGCTTGCTATCAGGCTCTCCTGGGATGAAAACAAGCTTAGGAAAAAAAATTAGGCAAAACTATTGGGAAAAGAACAGTTAGGCATTTCTGTCAATTCAGTGCAGAAGAGGAATGAGAGCAAAAGCTTGAGAATTTAGGGCCAGCTTGTAGCACAGAGGTCCTTACAGACTGTGTGATAACTTTCAGTGCTGATGCAAGTTCAGTGGTAATCAGTTTGACTTCCAGCCATGGATATTAAAGGCAATAGAACTTGTTCCTTTTTGAGGACTGATTTGTTTATAATGTTCATTATCTTTTGAATCATGTGTAGTAAAGCAGTAAAGAGCAAACCAAGTGAAGCGTGAGTCTTAAAAGGATTAGTCCTGTTTCTTTGTTATAACAAAGACCATGTGATGTATTGAGGAGAAACTAAACTTTTTAGGTGAAAACAGCCTTAAAAAGTAGTACCTACAGGCAGACCTTTGCTTTAATGATTCTATGAATTCAGTAAATACCCTTGCTTTATTTAATTTGATTATTTTGTAAGAGGAGAAATCTGCCTTGAGACGAGTAGGAGAATGGCCCTTCTAATATTGAGGACTTGATTTCTTGTTTCTCTGGGGATATTTGAAATGCAGATAGCGCTTGCTATGGACCTTGGCTTATTCATCAACATGGTAATCTTCTGTTCAGGAAATGCATTTCCATATTTCAATCCACCAAGCTCACTGAAAATTTTTGGGGTTTCAGGGTAGTGGTTCACATTTCTGATTAAAAGTCCTACTGTTCATATAGGGCACATAGAAGTTTTTCCATGTTTTGTGGCAATGACTGAAGCATTAATAATGTAAGGAGTAGTAGCATGAATGAGGAATTTTATCTTAGCATGTCAGGGAGCGTTCATCATCTCTTCCTCAGTATAGAGGGACTCTGTGCCAGCAGGGAAAAATCCCTGCAGTGCCAAACCAGGACTTCAATGGGCTCTATGACTGGCTGCAACAGTGTTCTTTCTTCAGACCATATTAATGGTTATGACACATGAGTTGTAAAACCCTTCTATCTATCCATGCTGTTAGCCAAAGTTATTAGGCCTTATTGTTCAGTGTATGACTTCTTTGTCCCTCAATATGTCAAGTTTCTTTTTTAGTCTGTGGTTATCTGATGCCATTATACATGTACCAACTGTATTCCTTGTTAGCATTTTGGTTAAGGTGCCTTTAGATGGATTTTTGTATCTCACTATAGATGCAGGAAATCAAATTAAGTACAATGAGCAGCTGAGATGCTGGAGGGGAGGTCTGCCATTCAGGAGGAGGGGCAGAGAGAGAGACAAACAGACCAGACCAGATAGGTGAGCAAATATAGCATCTTCTGTGGTAAACCTGCATTTTAATTTGCCTTTACGTTATACTTGCAGCTCATAGTCTATCCTCTGATTAATGTCTACTATCCATTTTGCTATCTGTCACCTGACAGGCTCTGACATAGAGGAGGAGACATTCCTGTAAATCATCATGTCCATATTCTTACCATGCACTTATGCATCTCATCTTATTTCCAGTTTTTCACATTCCATAGAATGTTGACTGAAAGGTAATGTCATCTGCAGTGAAGTCCAAGTTGTGTATTGAGGAGCTGTTCTGCACTGAATATGTGCAAGTAAGAGAGCTGTGTCTTTCCAAGAGTTGAGGACAAGACCTTAGCAGTAATGCTATTAAAATTGCTGTGGTGAAAATCAGTTATTTCCATTTCATGAGTCCAAATACATTAATGTATTCAGAAGTTCCAGACCAAATAGAAGTTGACTTTGTGCACTTGTTCCTGTTCTTCTGAAAGTATATTCAAAAGGTCAATTGAAACTTTCCTAAATTAAAATAAAAAAACTAAACTGCTGGAAAATACTTTATTACTTTATTATTATGATGATGAATATTTTTATAGTGATGTGTTAATTATAGAATTAACAATAATTAATGGTTAATTATCTATAGCATCTTTGACTTCTCCAATTTGTTGTGTGTCAGCATCTGGTTTATAATGACTACTGATGCCAACCTCCTCACTTACAGAAACACAGTTCAAAAATGCAAGCTAGAATGTGATAAATGGCTGAGTGAAAGGCTAAGGGCAGGATGTGTCTTCGGTGGCAGTTAGAAGTTGTTTGAAGAAGAGCTGACTTGAGAAGCCTTGGTGATCGCTGCTCTTTTGCAAGAGCAAACAGGCCCAGGAGCCCCTGACTGTGGCCGTGGTGTGCTTGGCTTTGTGGTCAACAAGGTGTATTGGATCACTCCAGACTAAGTTGTTTCCTTAGCACATGGCTGCAGCTTCAGGTCTAAGACTGACCCATTCTCTTCTTTGAGGAGATTTTGGCTGTCATTGGTTCCTGGGCTTCTCGAAGTACCTTAACCTGGAAGAAAGTCTTTCACTGGTCACTTAAAGGGAGTGCCGTGATGGAGATCAGAGTTCAGCTGCTCTTCACTTCTGCTGGGCTGGGTAATTGGTGATATTATCCTCATTTAAAAAGGTTGCTAAGTCAGGTCTTGAGTTTTCTTCCATCATCTCCTACATTCCTCCTGCACTGCAGCTCTATCTATCAAATGAACTGTGTTTTGGAGCGGGGGAGAGGAGTCACAGCAGAGGAAAGAAACACATTCCTGAGAGAGGGTCCTCATTACGGAGCATGAAGAGTATTGGAGACTGCTCATTTATAAAAGTTGTTCTCCACCCTTAAGCAGCTGTTCTGGTTTTGTGCATTGCCATGCAGTGTTGGAACATCTTGGGAAGCCACAGATGTTTGACTCATACATTGGGGCCAATTTGATCCTGATTCCCAATGCTGGAGCCTCCTGGCTGAGATCACTGTGACGCAAACCTTGCTCCCAGCTCCCACTTCACTGAGGAGCAGGAGTTTTGTTACATCTCAAGTTTGGCACTGGGTTTTCAGCTGTTTCACCACCACTTCCTGTGTTTATAGCTGGAGGTTGTGTCTTGGCTGTGGACATGACATTTATTCAGAATTATGACAGTTTTCTGTGAACTTTCCTCCTGACACAAATGTTTCAGAGAGAAATGCACCTTTGTATTCTGTGGCTTCAAAAAGTATTAAAACAAGGATAGAATTAACATAGCAGAGTTTAGATCAGTTGTTTTCAATGTATTGCTAACCCAGTATGAAAACAATTTTTGTGAGTAGGTGGTACATAACTGGATGTATATGTCTGTATTCTGATAGTCTGAGGGCATCCGGTGTTGTTCTTCTGCTTGTAATCCAGTGCTGGACTAATACTGTGAATGCATTTGTATGATAATAACTTCTACTTGTTTTCATGTGATGGAAACAGTGAATGTAGCCATTTCTGTGCAAAGAAACATGGATTTGGCTGGAACCCAGCAGCTGTTTGATCCATATCCAGCTGTAGGGCCCATATGTGCCATCCCTTCTTCATGTGGCAGTGGTGGGAAACAGCCCAGAGAACCTACCTGGTGTCTCAGAGGCTTGTGGCATTTCAATGACCTGCAGTGAACCAGGTATAGAGGGTCTGTGTGTCTCCCTTCTCCCATGTGTCGTGGTTTTGCCTTGGGTCAATTTGCTTTTACACCCCCCACACAATTACTATTAGTTGAGAGAAGGTTTACGC